>QEPC01006748.1:1557915-1629793 GCA_003113815.1 Sphenodon punctatus | reverse complement strand
CTTGGCCCCTCATACCTTAGGGACCGCCTCGCCCTTCGCGCCCCGGAGCGGCTCCTGCAGTCTGCCGGGGGTGCCCTCCTGGAGGTCCCCCGTGTTAAGCGGGGGGCCACGATGGAGCGAGCATTCTCGGTGGTAGGGCCGCGGCTGTGGAACTCCCTTCGGAGGAAGCTCGCCTGGCCCCAAGCCTTTTGACATTTCGGCGGAACTGTAAGACCTGGCTGTTTGCCCAGGCCTTTGGGAGGGAGGGTGAGGGGGGATGATTTTAGTCCCCCGCCCATTTATTTATTTGTTTTTTGCTAGCCCTGTTTTATATGATATATTTTATATGTAATATTTTTAAAGGAATTTTATTGTTTTTATTGTAGAATTGTTGGAAGCCGCCCCGAGCTGCGTTGCAGGACGGGGCGGGGTATACATCTGAAAAAATAAAAATAAAAAAAAATAAAAATATATGGTGTTGGTAGGGGGAAGGGTGTACCTGGCTCCTCGTTGGTGGGGGGGGGATGCCGACCTCTGGTGGCAGCATGAGGTTTGGCTGAAAGGGGGGGAGGAAATAGGGGTAGGGTCTCTGGTGTGGACTCCTGGTGGCAACAGTGAACACAACCAGAGGTGGGGGGGTGGAGGAGGTAGGTAGGTTATGGGCTCTGGAGGCAGGGCGAGGGAGTCCCCGAGATAAGAGGGGATGGATCCAAATGTCCTGTTAGTGTGCTCGTTGTAATGTGGGTTTGGTTTAGTTAGACTGGGTAGCTCTGACATGTGAGGAGCTGGTGAATGAGTGAGCCCTAAGGAGAAGTCCGATGGGAAGAGAAAGAATAAAGGAAGAACTACCTTTAATACCCATGTGCTAGTTGAAACAGCCACTAAAACCAATAAAAAACAGGACTCTGATCATGATCCACCAATCACAAAACAGTACACACAGCACATTCTGAATGTTCATGGCAATTTACAACAGTTCACAGTAATTTACGAAATTATAAGGAAGTGCCCAAGAGTCTCGAACTCTCTCAAAAAGGCTGAGGATGGTGAAATGCTTAAACTGAAAGCAACAGGAAATATTTATAAGTGCCACTGTTTCAATGGGGTTTGCTGTGTTCATGAAGGGGGTGTTGGATTGGACATTTCCGACAAAAAGAACTGCTGCTGCCGCATGCCATTTCACCCTTACTCTGAAGGACCCCTGACCATGCTTGCTCCTGCTATAGCTCTGAGGACAGACTGCTGTCGGAGCCCCCGGAGCAGAGGATGATGCTCCCAAGTCTTGTGCGATAAGACTTGCTTTGTGCGCATTCACTTGTTGCCCATGGCAACCACACATGGCAGACTCGTGCCTGGAAACTTCAGCAGTGCGACCGGTGAACCCTCCTGCATTTCCGCGGGTCTTTCTCACCCCAAAGGCTGCTAAAAAAATCATAAAGCTGTTTTGGCAAGCCTGAACCACTCCTCCTCCCCCCCTCCCCCCATATTCCTCAAGAACTGTGAGGTCAACTGTCCTGTGTTGTTTCATGTTCCTCCCCTCTCCCCATTTTTTTATAACGGAGGTTTTTATCATTTCATCATCAGGGGTCCTTTCTACCCCAATGTAAGTCAATGGGAAAATGAAAGCACTATACGTCCTTTGCACGGGGGGGGGGGGGGAGAGTTGTCATATTTTATTTATTTATTTGCCGCTCCACTCGTGCCCCCAGCATCTCGGGGTGGCATACAACTACTAAAAATACAATAGAAATATTTTAAAATACAACAATATATTAAAAGCCTCTTAAAAAACCCCAAACTTACCCCCCAACTACCCCACCCTCCCCTCCAAAGGCCTGGGCAAACAACCAGGTCTTTCAGGCTCAGCAAAAAGTCAGCAGACCTGGGGCCAAGTGGGCTTCCTCCAGGAGGGAGTTCCAAAGTTGTAGCCTGCCACCGAGAACGCTCTCTCCATTGTAGCCCCCCGTTTTACACAGGGGACCTCCAGAAAGGGGCCCCCAGTGAACCGAAGGGATCGTTCTGAGGCGGTCCCTGAGGTATGAGGGGCCCAGACCGTGCAGGGCTTTATAAACCAACACTAGCACCTTGAATCTGGCTCGGTACGCTATAGGCAGCCAGTGCAGAGTGCGGAGCACAGGTGTTATGTGCTCCCGCCGACCCGTCCCTGTAAGGAGATGGGCCGCTGCATTCTGCACTGGCTGCAGCCTCCGGACCAGTATCAAGGGAAGCCCCGCGTAGAGCATGTTGCAGTAGTCTAGCCTTGAGGCTAGAAATGAATCTTAACCCTGTACCTGATCTCCTAATTAAAACCCTAATTAAAACCCTAATTAAAGGGTGAAGGACAAAATGTAGCACTTAGTTTGAGTTCACAAAGTTCATTGGTGGTGTGTTTAGGAATATATCACCATAAAATGCTTTGGGGGGTTATGTTGACGCCCGGTGAAATGTCAACTTGCCAACTTCTATTGTTCCTTATCTTTACACAGCAGTTAAGACTTTTTTACAGTGAACCTTTGACACTGTTTTTTTTAATCACAGCCATTAGCAGCTTTGTGTTGCAAAAATACCTATTCATTCTGCATTGGGGGTGGTGTTGACCCCTGCATTTACTCTGAGTTTTGGAGCTCGCTTGAAAACAATGAAGCCCTGCAATTCTTTACACAGCAGTTCATTAAGACCTATTTAGAGTGAACTCTTGACACTTTTTAAACCAGTCATTAGCAGCTTTGTGTTGGAAAAATACCTATTCATTCTGCATGGGGGTGTCAATGACTCCTGCATTCACTGTGAGGTTTTATGAAGCCCTGAAACCTGTATTTTTCATAAATGTCCTCTAAAATTGGCATATCTGGCCATCCTACTGTGAACTCAAGACTTTTGAGCTGGCGCCTCCTCTCTTTTTCTGGATTGGAGGGGGGTCAACAATACCCCTTGTACCGTTTTTGTTGTGCTGCTTTATATGAGGGGTCATGGTGACCCCCAATACCGTGGGGGGTTGTTTTGTATTTCTGTTTTTCAGTTATACTAATAAACTGTCAAAAAAAATTTCTTAATCTGGAGTCCATTTCAAATCAATCACATTCATTATTTTTCAGCTATTTATTAATGGGGGTCCATTTGACTGCTGATAGTTATTAGTCAGTCATTTTCTCAGGCGCAGGAGGGTTAAGGAGATGAGACAAGCCCTCTGCCCTACACAGCACTGCTTAAAGTAGGTGGGAGCGGGAATTGGTAGGAGAAGGATAAGTTGCAAAAAGGAATTGGAGGGAAGAACATGAGACTGGGGCAGATGTTGCTTAACCTACTTTAAAGATATTATCCTTTTGAAACCTAGCCCTATAGTGCAAATCTCGTTAGTAATACTTTTGGAAATGGAAATATACTCTCCACTCCTTACCCCCCTTGATTCCATCTCTTGCTGGTTTTGCAGCCTTTAGTTTTATGTAGAGAGATTTGGGGTGTACATTATTTTTGTGTAAGTTAGGTTTATTGGATGGTGAGAAACTTATTTGGTGTGCTTGGTGTTCATGTGTGTATATTTCTTTTAAAAAGCATGGAATAAATAAAAAGCAAAAGGCATCTTGTTCTCCAATTCCTTTATAGATGAAATGACTGAAGATATATAATCCTGCCCCCTTGGGGCATTATTGAAACAAAATGCAACCTAGCACTTCTTAAATCTGCTGTCTATGATTAGCTTGTGATAGCTTCTCTGGGGGCTGCCTCTTATTGTTTCTTTTAATTAGAGAAAAAGAGCCTTCAATTTCTCAAAAGGCAAAGAATGAAGTTACCTTCATTAGGTTGGACATTTCATATAGCCTCATTGAAAACGTTCACTATCAACATGATGCTTCTAGGGATGACCAGCTAAGTGCTGTAAGAGCCATCCTAAACTAACCTGCTGGAAACCCAATCCAGAGTGGTGGTGGTTTGAGTTCATAAGTGTATTAATCTCTAAATAATTTTTCATTTTTGTGTACCTTTTCACTATGTATCCAAACTGGGAGTCAGCTTGTTGCATTACAGCAGGAGACTAAGTTCAGGAGTTTACCTTAACAAAGTGTTCAAAGTGCTGTCCAATTTAAACCACAGAGTTTTTTAAGTTCTTCTGTTGGATCAGTGCACACACTGAAAAACTAACTTCATAAATTGTAAAATGGAGTGTTGACACACTTGACAAATAGCAAAAGGAATTGCACCTTGCAGTAGCATTTGAGTCTTTATAGGGGGGAAAAAAGAGAAGATGGAGGTAGTGATTGTGCATCACTAAGAGGCCATTTCATCTCTCCCTCTCCTCCCCCACCCCCCAATTCCTGCTAAAGCAGCCAGAAAGTTAAAGGCAGAACTTTCCATTTTAAAACACTGCACAGAAAACCCATTTTTTTGAAGAGAGCTTGAACTTTTAAAAAATTTAACAGTGTGTTCTACTAGGCTGGAGGGTCATATATGCAAAATTTGAAGAAGATCCATTATAGCATTCAAAAGTTAACGATTAAAAAATTAATTGCAGTGGTCACTTTCACCCTATCCCTACCTTTTTTGAAGTTCATATCTTAATAAATGCAATCATTATTTTTATATAGTGCCCCCGTGCCATAGCCTTCAAGGCGCTTTACGTATAACTAATAAACACAACTTTTTAATCCTCACAGAGGATTTAATCCCCTGAGAGGTAGGCTAGGCTGAGAGAATATTGGGACCCCTGGTCACCCAGTGAGGTTCTGGCTAAGGTGAGCTTTGAACCAGGGTCCTGCCCCCCTACCGCCTGGTTCAAGTACTGCACACTTAGCCATTACATCACACTGGCTCTCTTGCTCCCCACCCCGCTGGCAAGTAATGGCTGCTTTCCTCTATGGGAGCTGCAGAGATGTCCCTGCCCTGGATGCTGGGTCCTGCTGCCCTGTTTGGTCAGATGTTCTTGCCCTGGCCATTGTCCCCCAGCTCCGGGAAGGGGGGTGAGCCAGCTGGGGCAGCAGGGAAGGTGGTGAGAGGAGGGGGTGAAACAAACACCACCAATGCCCGCTCCCTGACTCCCCTAGTCCCTGACTAATAAACCCCCCTTTGTTTGCCTGATGCTGCCACCACCGCCCACTCTTGAGGCAGCCCCACATGCTGCCTCCCTACACTCCACTGGCCTGTCTGAGCCCCCTTTGGCATGGCATGGGGGAAGAACTACCTCTGTGCCAGCCTGCTGATCACTGCTCAATCACCCACCCGATGCTGCTGCCGTTGCTGTTTAACAAATCCCCATGTTGCACTGGGGCTGCTGTTTCCTAAGTCTGGCATACTGGGACTATATTTCCCAGCATGCCAGACTTGGGAAACTGCGGCCCTAGTGTGCATGTGCTGGCAGCATAGCCTCTGAACACTGGCACGCAAGCTGCAGCAGCAGGAGATGCGCAGGCAGGCCGAGGGGGTGGTGGTGGGAAAGCACACGTGTGTGTGTGTGTGTGTGTGTGTACAGAGAACGAGTGAGCTGTGTGTGAGAGAGAATGAGTATGTGAGAAAATGAGAACAAGCCTCTGTGTGTGTGGGGGGGGGGCAGTGAGAGAGAATGAGAGTTGAGGGAGAATGAGTGTGTGTCTGGAGAGAGAGAATGAGTGTAAAAGTTACCAACTCATTGCATCACCATCAATTAATACACCACCTTAACTCTGTCCTTTTATGAAGGATGATAGAATAATGAAGATTTGAGCATGAACCCGCAAATTGAAATTTAAAGTCTGTTAATTTATTATGACTTGTTTTAAATTTCAAACTATAATCTGCACTTCTAATGTGTGTAAAAAAACAACACGAAGTTAAAGCAGTGTATTAATTTTGGTGACACTAATTAAACATATGGTATAGTAATTTTGATGTTGTGGAATTCAGAGAAGTCGCATTAATTTCCGTGTTTTGTGGTGTTTAAGTTTTGTTATAACGTTTGCTGTTTAAAAAAAAAAAATTGAAATGCAATTTTCATGTTTTTTTAGCGGTTAAATTTTGGTAAGCTGTATTTTGTTAAATGTTTTTTAAAAGATAAGTTTTGTTTAGAAATGGTCCTGCCTTTAATGGTTTTTTAAACTGTAAGGTTTTCTTTAGAAACAGGATAAGGCTGCTTTTGAGTACAGTGCTGGGGGGAGGGAGGGAGTTATGGCAAGGCTTGCAGTTAGAAAGTAGAGTACATGGAGCCAAGATTGTTTTATATACCCCTTCAGTTTACATCTCTGCCAATACAAATTCCTATAGTACTAAATAATCAGTGGGGATTGGCAAAGAAGAGAGTTATAAGCAATAACTATAAACATTTTTTTCCCAAACATGGATTCAAATCAGGATTCTTCATTGTTTGAAGGAAACATTTTGTGCATAGTCTAGAAAAATACAACTTCTGAAGTGTGTTTTAATACTGGGTTGTAATAAAGTGGCAACACTCTTACAAAACCTGACCTTTCAAAACTGCCTGGCCTGTACTTTAGTGTAGGGTTGCTCTGAGGCAATGCCTAATAGAACTGCAGAATGTACACCCATTTTTGTACAAAGTTTTTCACTGCATTTATGCTAGTCATGCTGCCTTGTATTGGAAGATGTATAGATGTGAGACAAAACTCTGCACTGAAGTTTTGTCTCATGTGTAGATGTTTACACAGTTGCTTCATTGAACCATTTCAGCTATCATGACTTCTGGATGTTTATCTAGCAGTAATGAACAGGCTTTGTAGAAGCAATGGATTACCAGAGACTTTAAGGTCAATGGCATCTTGAGGCACAAAGTGGAAAGATTTCTGAAGCCTCATCGTCTGAGCTGTTAGGGCCATCTCCAGTGGTGCTGAAATAGTTCATGTACATTCAGTTTTTAATCCTATATGTTGCATGCATGGAAACCATTGGGCACACCTGTGCATGAATGTAATTTTGTTTTGCTGGTTTGCTTGAGAACCACATGGCTAATATCACAAATGTATAGGTAAAAGCCTCCCCCCCCTCCCCCCGGGTTCCTTTCTGGGGAGGGCGGGCCATGGTGAAAGCCAGTGCCGTCAATAAATATCATCATCCTTTCTGGGGTACTGTCCCTTTCAATTTTGTAGGGACCAGAAGCTGAAGCCCCAAAGGGTCCATTTTGCAATTAGTTACCTCTCCTACTCTTCCAATGGTTAGTGAAACAGACTAACCTCTATTCCTGAGGAGAGAGCACATTCTACCAAGATTAAGGCTTGTCTCTGTGCATGATTGAGATTATGCCAGAGTAGGTGGCTTGTCGATTACAGCCTTTATTATTTTCTTAATGTGAAGTATTAAAGTTAACCCATGTCTGTTATAGGAAACTACTACCAAATAGTATACTCTGCAGTTGTCTCTAAAGTGAGTTGAATGATCTACGTAGAGTAGCTGACTATAGGTGGCATTGATTTGTGTGAAAAGCACATTTAATCATATGTTTTTCCAGGAAGCAAGTTAATTGAGTTACAGGAGCACCATGCAATAGAAACAATGGCCCTTCTTACACGGGCTGTGTTGCAGGGGGGTCAGTGTGTGCCGTGGTCCGTTGGTGGAGGGGGTGGGTGTAGACAGGTGCACACTCATCTACACCCACCTCCACCCATCAATACGCACAGAGCAAGTGCCGTTTTCGCTGGTTGCTCCGTGCGTGGGGGATGGGTGGAGGTGCATGTGCACGAGAGCATGCACACCCACCCACCGTGAAATTTAAACAAGCAGCACCCGTTCATGAACACCCAAATTTCTGGGTGTTCATGCGTGGGTGCCACCCGTGTAAAAAGGGCCAGTGCTCGCAAACCCTGTGCTTTTCCTTCCAAAGTTACTGGTAGTTTTGGCCCACAAGGTTAAAGGCAACTATTTTTATTTTTCCATATTTACTTTGCAATCTTTATGATGAGTTGGAACAAAGTTGTATTACACTGACCGTGCAAGTATGAAGCTAGTTGCTGAAAGATTGTCCTTGCAAATACTTGATGTCTGTTTGCACTCTAACTTCTTTTCTTGATTCCCATGTAACTCCATTACAGAATAATTTGTCGTCCTTGCTTTCTAACATTTTATTTTTAAAAACTCTTTACTCTGTACTTTATACCTCTATTCCATTTAAAGATGAAAATGGAACGATTCCAGAAGTTTCATGCATTCCAAACTTAGAACTGAACTAATTATCCATGTAGAATCGCTCTAGTATAATGACTATATAGTTGATTTATTTTGGTGGTGGTGACCACTTTTTTCCCAGGCAGTCTTAAGTGACTGCACTCCATTGCTGGGCATCCCACGTAGTTCCCCGCAGGTCATAGCCAGGAAGGAGACGATCTCTCTAACAGTGAAGGCATGTGCCCTTCAGTCTATTATTAATTACTGGGTGAAGGTGGTTGGTGCCCCCAGTGCTGGGAAATCTCTATTGGTTATGGCCAGAGACTCTGGCCTTTTGAATCCCTGGTTGTCCCAGGTTGTACACTTGATTCAGTTACTGGGTTTTCCCCCCCGAGGTTTGGGGTAGAATAGGTTCCCAAGCCTTTAAGAAACTCGTCCAGCGGCGAATCAAGGACCAACTGCTGCAGACTGAGGGGGCCCTGCTCTCTGCGCAGAAGGTGGCCCCGGGTTTTGTGCCTTATAGAGAGGCCTGCCCGGCCCCCTTCTACCTCTTTAAGTGGATGGATTCAAGTAAGCGAATCGCATTTACTAGGATGCACACCAACACTTTCCTCTCAGCGTTGGTTGATGGTAGACATTGGGGCACGCCTCATGAGCAGAGGAAATGTCAGCTGTGTGAAATGGGCAAAGAAGACTCGGTTGCCCATATTCTGCTCGATTGTCCCACCCTGGCTGGCCTGAGAGCTAAATTTTTGGGTCCAGTGCTCTGCGAGCTCCAGTGGACTGTTAGAGCGATTGCTATCTCCCCTGGACAACCTTCAGACTAGGGCAGTGTCAGCTTTTGCCCATCAGGTGCTGATTTTGCGAGAATCAATCTTGCTCAATCAAGAGCTTCAGCCCCTTATACCTTTAAGGTAAGGGGTGATTTTGCTCGGCTACCCGCTGGGCTATAAACTGGCCTTAACCACTAAGAGAACGAATCCTGGATTGTAGACTGGGATACTATGGAGTCCCTCCAGATCTATGGGCTATTTTTTCCCTTGGTTGGTATAATTTTGGGGGGAATTGTTGTTGTTTACTGGGAGCAAGGTGGCAGAGTATAAATAGTGTTTTGCAATCCTGGTATTGTATTTTGGAATGCAAGTGTATTTTGTTTGTATCTAGTTTAATATTGTAACAGCTACGGCTATACAATAAAATATTATTATTATAATGTGAATGTGACTGCACTCCATTGGTCATTTTGAGTGCTGGCGAAATTAGCTTCTGGTGTATAGCCTGTTAATTTACCAGTGAGTTCAAATCAAAACGTGGACTATATTTTATTACACTGCTGCTCTGTTGTATCACTTAGGAAATAAAGCTCATTGAAGTTGTTGAATTAGGAATATCCTAAATTAAGTCTGCTGCTGCTTTAGTCTGAGCTCTCAGTATTTGAAAGTACAGTCAGAGCAGTGTGCATTCTTGAAAGTGGCCTTTTTTGTTATTTGTTGAGGTCCCCATGAACCTCACTTCCCTTGTGGAACTGACCTTTTAAAGCCAGTGTTCTGTTCTACGTTGTACCACACTTTCCCCCAGCTATTCAAATGGCATAAGTGCTTTTGTGAGGGAAGAGGCTGTTACTCTGTTAAGTGCTTGGCACAATGGGACCCTATGCGTTGACCACTAGGCACTATAGTACAATAATACATTAATAGCAGCAAATCCACAGCAGTAGATTCTGGCTCAGCAGTGATTCAAAGGGCAAAGTACCACCAAATGAACTGCCAAAGGAGAGGTTTTTGTGTGGGATTAGGGTGGCCATACCTCCCCTTTATAAGAGAACGCTTATGAAAAATACATGGTGCAGGGCTGCACTGGAATCAGTGCAGCCTTGCAGCATGTATTTTTCATAAGTGTTCTCTTGTAAAGTGGAGATATGACACCATATGTGGGATGGGGCTGCATTGTGCATCAGCCGGTATTGCAGAGATTCCAGTAACGTAAACGAACGCTGGCCATCTTCTCCTTTGGTGTTACCTGCTGATTTTTCTTTCAACCTGCATCTCCCCATATATAAAATATATGTGTCTGCATGCAGTTAATTGCCTTTCTCCCTCAAGCTCTACATACCAAGCTGGAAATAAAAATTCCCAAAACATTTGCAGCAGGGCCTCATGTCATTGGGGTAGTGAATCTGTGTATGACTCTTTCCTTCTGAGTTTGCCTTTCATCCCCAGTAGAAAACACTGTAGCTGTTACTGCTCAGTTAGTGAGGCAAGGTGAAGATTTTTGGGCACCAAGTTTTAGGCCCTTTTTAAATGAGCTGCGGGCAGGATGGATGTGTCCACGGTAGTGTGGGGGCGGGGGGAGTGTACACGGGTGCACACCAATTTCCCCCCACGTATCCCCACTTATGGCACAATTGCTGTTTTGGCCAATTGCTTCATGAGTGGGCGGTGAGTGGGCATGTTTCTCACAGGAGTGCGCATGGCCACCCGCCGCGACAGTCACACAGGCAGCACCTACTCATGCCCACGCATCGGACTTGTGTAGGCATGAGTGGGTGCATCTCATATAAAAAAGGACCTGAGATTGGGCTAAGAAGTTAAACTATACACTACACTTCTAACTATTTTTAGACTTTTATGGCAACTAAGGCTGTTTTTACACAGACGGCCCCTCCCGCTGGGTGTGTGATGCGAGGGGCGTCCGTGTACATGCCGTGGCAGTGGATGGGGGGATGGGTGTTAGTCTGTGAAAACAGCATGAACGGTGGTTGGGGGTGTGTGCGCACACACTCCTGCACAACACCCATCACCCATCTACGGAGCCATCTGGCAAACCGGAGGAGACTCGGTGGGGGAGATGTCCATCCATCCAGGGGGACAGGCGTACACCTACCACAGCAGCACACCCATCCTCCGCTGCCTGTGTAAAAAGGGTCAAAGTTGTTGTACATACTTGGGTATTTTCAAAATGGAGCCCTTGTTTGGGGAGTGTATGTACTTCTGTAATGTTAAGAGTTGCTTAGAGAGAAAATAGCATACACCTGCAATGACTGCTTTAAGGATGACTTTTTTTGCTTTCTGAAGCATCTGCAGTGACTTGTATTGTTAGGTGGGGTTAGAGCATCACTATAGGACATACTTGAAAGTTTTCAGAAAGCAGCTGACATCTGATTACATTTTAAAACCATTCGCTCTAAATAGATCCTTACCTTTTGCGTTTTTTCCCTGCATTCGTTTCATAGTTATTTTACCTAAACATGTTTAGCTATACTCTTGCTTCTGGGGTATTGGGTTAAGACGCACTCCTACATCTCAGCTAGTCAAACAGTTTAAGTGTGTTAAATGCAGAGCAGTGAGCTGAAGCAAGTTGCCCAGCTTTGAATGCAATTTCCTCTCTTAGATGATTTCATAAGCTTTTATCAAGATTTGTTTCCTCTTTACTCTGTGAGGTATAGGGAGGAACCAAATGTTTCATAAAGAAAAGTTAGCAAGTACTTGAGAACGACTAAAACATGTATGTAAATAGTTATTCACATTATTATCCTGCCCTTCTGCCTGCCAAATGCCTGGTCAAATAGAAAGGTCTTGCATTGCCTCTGGAAGATGAGCAGGCTTGGACTTAGATAAAGATAAACCTGTCTTTCAAATATTGAGGCCCAGGCTGTTTTTGACCTGTAAAGTCCTAACCAGCAACTTGAATTGTGCCTGAAAAGCTATTGGTAGCGCTAATGCAGATTCCAGAACACTGGTCTAATGTGCTCCTGGCAACCCACCACCAACAGAAAAGGGGCAGTCACGTTCTCCACCAGATGCAGCTACTGGGGCAGCCCCCCATAGAGCACATTGCAGTAGTCTAACCTCAGGGCTATAAGGCATGGATGACAGTGACCAGGTTTGAATCAGATAAAATAGAGCGTTTTAACAAAAGAAAGGGGAGCCCTCTGGATCCGTGGTTGCTCTGTGCCCCCCCGCTACCACCTGCAAGCTCCACCTGGGACCACACCAAATGGGCAGATGTTCCTCCCATGTTCACCTTGCTTCCCCACCATAGACTTGTAATCTCTCCTTGGGCACCCTAGGCTGCTGGCTGCAACTCTGTGGTGCTGAACATGCATGTTCTAGCAGATGGCGGGGCATGGGGTGGTTCCATGGATGCACAATGAGCCCCCAACATGTGGGATGCTTGCCTCAGAGTTGCCTGTGGCAAGAGGTATGTTACAAGACTATAATAGATGAAAGTTTAAAATATATCCATATACATCACATTTATCATGTTAAATATATAAACTTACAAACATGAGTATGTAGCAGGCCCCCACTTCACCGTGGGTTAAGTGTTTGCAGGATTAGACCAAGGAAGAGTGTCACTCAAGGGCTCCACTTTGACACAGTTTATTTACACTCAGGCCCAGGTCAGGCACCAAGCCTCTGGCCAGTCTTTAAATTCAGCACAGAGTCAGTCATACAACACAGGTAGCCTAGCCACATTGGCTACCTATCTTCAACTCACTTCCAGGCTTTTCACTTTAAGGTCTTCTGGGTCAGTATCCAGACAGCTGTTGAGAGAGATGTGCACTCCACAAAAATTAGGAGCAGGCTGTTCTCTTCCTGGGCTGGCCTCTTCTCTTATACCCCAAGCAATGCCCCAAACTTAGCCACTCCCTGTGGTGACCATTTTAAGTGCTCTCTTCTAGGTGCCATATTGTTAGCCTTCTTAAAGGTATATCACCTTATTGTGGTTCCACTCTGCCACAGAGTATTATTGCTTGTTTAGTCTAACTCTACCAGGGACCTTTGCTTAACATTTAAAAAACAGGGGAAACAATTTATCTCTGTATCTAGCCACTGTGCAGCATTGCATATGGAGAAGCAATGGGTCTCCTCCCAGAGCCAGGAGGTGATCAGTCGATACCTTGAAGCAACATTTTATAGACCATGTGTACCTGAGTTCCTGAATCCTCACGAATGTTGCATCCCTTGTCTCTCCCTCTGTTCCCCTTTCCCTGTCTCCCCTCCCCCTGTCTTTAGATTGTAAACTCTCATGCAGGGACTGTGTCTATCTTATTCTTTGTAAAGTGCCACGTACATTGCTGGTGCTATATAAATGCTTATAATAATAATAATAATAATAATATTAATAATAATAAAAATGTTATTGACCATAAAACTATCAAAACCATCTAATTAGTAGGGTCTCATTCAAAACCATTGTTATACTAGAGGAGCTGTTATACCAAGGATGTAATTTATAGTGAAATCTGACATTTCTAGATCTGATTTGTGTAAACTTGCTGGATCTTTACTATGTATGTGTCTTTCTGTGAATTGTGGATAAACTGCAGACTTTCATGCCATAGTAGAGATGCGAGTTCATTGTGAAGTTGTCCATTAGTTTCTGTGCTCTAAACGCTTAATTTAATAATAATAATAAAAAATTTAAATGGTAGGTTGCTTGTTAGCCAATGACATTTTAGCAGATTCACTCACCATTACATTTAAGTATAGTCCTCCGTAATTATATCTTTAGTAGGCAAAAGTCTTGAAGGAGTGAGTCACATCTTTTACTATGAAGGATAGGTTGGGTCGGGGCAAAGCAGTGGGGAAACTGTTGACAGTTAAGGTCTTTCAGGAAAATTGAATTTAAAGGGCAGATGTGAAATCTTCGCGTCCTTTTCTTTACCTGCTACCCTCTTCACCTTTCCTCCATTTCAGGTTCCCCATCCTTGTCTGTACTTGCATTAGATGTATTTTGGCTCAGAATTTTAGCATTCTTTTGCAGTTCATTAAAGTAAATATAGAGGAAGGGGAAAGGTGAGGTTGGCTGTTTCATGACGAGCACAGAGATAGCGAGAGCTACAGTCAAGTGATGAGAAGTAAAGCTTTGCCTATTTTTGCTATTATTCCCTACTATGTGGGAGATCCTGTAGTATTTACTCTTGTAGAAAGCCACTGTTCACCTCTTAAAAACTAAATTTAGTTCTTCCAAATAGTTAACAGCTTAATTCTTGTAGCCTGATTTTTAGAAGTGAAATACACTTTTAGAAGTGCAATGCATGTTAGAAGTGAAATACACCAGAAAATCAATATCCAATTATTACTCTGCTTTTGCTGATCAAGTATGATTAACTGTGCACTTAGTTTGCTTCCACAGAAGGGCTGCTGCTGTTTTACATCTGGGGTTATTTGGGTGCATTCATATGGAAGTTGGGGTTTGTAACTCCTGCTTCAATGTGGCGGTGCTAACCCCTGGAAATAGTGTTTGTGCATTTTCTTCTGAAAGCTAGCAGTCTTCCACCAGTATACAGAATCCCAGACACATTCACATCTCAACCGAAATTAATCACTATGAATAGAGAAAAAAAATATAAAGGGCTGTGTCTTGACAGATGGATCTGCTGAGGCTAGGAGGGGGTTAATATCTGCGGGGGTTGGGGAAGAGGGCACAGAAATGCATTTGCTCCAAAAGGAGGTTTCTGTCTCCATGTTTGCTGGCCCAGGTAGCAGTACTTAAAAGCATTGTTTCCATGAATGCCTTGTGTGGTAACAAACAGGCACACTTCTAGGTTTGTTAATGTAGTGCTGTTTAATTCCTAAGGGTTTCTTATATGCAGCAGTATTTCATAACCTTTTGGTTCTGAAACAGTGTGACGTTTCCCTTTTTGTAGGAAAACAGAGCATTTTCAGTAGCCGTACTAACTGTGTTAGTAACACAGTTCTCAAACTATTGCATCTAAATAGAAGTTCTTTGGGAGTTCCGCATTCTAAGCCCTTGATTGAGAGAGATGTTTGCTACTTGACTGAACAAATAAGGAGGAAGGAAGAGAAAAATGTTAGGTTGCTGTGCATATTTGCCCCAACTTATAAAGCCAAATGTGTAACACCAAAACACCAATTTTTAAAGCTCTTCTCTTTGTGAATGAGCCTATTTTTGTATATATTCTTTTAATTATTTTTTTTTTTAAAAAGAGAGAAAGAAAAAGAAATCCCACACAGGTGTTTTGCTCATTGCATACACGTTTGTAGCATAAAATTTCATAGCAAGCAGTCAGTCTTAAATCACCCAGGTTTTTTTTTTTAAAAAGGAACCTGTTTTTTTAGCTCTCCCCTTCTTGAGAGCAGTTTAATTATCTACTGGAGAAAATAAACTTTAAAAAATTATCCTGCAGGAAGACAAATTTAAGAGGCTGAGATGTAAATGCACTTAATACCTACCAGTAGCATTGCAAGCCCAGAGACAAAGCACTATGGAAGGTGATTTAATGAAAATATTAGATCTCTGAAATGAAATGTCCTTGTACATCTGGAAAACCCCTTCTTGCCGACGTGTAACTATTATGAATGTTAATGAGAGCAAGACTGATTTCAATGTGCCTGGGAAAACCTACACGTGACCATAATCTGGAAATACTCTGACTCTCTTGTTGAAAACAGGACTGCGGAACTGCCTCATGTTTCTAAGGATTACTGCGGGAGTTTCTTGTGCCAAAAGGTGATTCCCAAAGCCAGTTGCTACCAGTTGTTTAGAGGGAGGGAGAAAGGGAGGAGTGGGAAAGGGGAGAAACTAAATTTGAAGACTAATTTTGTCTACCAGTAAGCATCATTGAAATCTTCAGAGCATAGAATCTTGTTATTTTCAGGGGAGCTGGGATTCCGAACAGCATAGTGCTCCTTCCCCCAGCTTTCCTGCTTAGTATGCTGCAGACGTTTCATGATCTAGCAGAGTATCTCCCTGTCTCCCACATACATCACACACTCGGCAAAGCAAGCAGCAGCAGATGCAGACAAACCTGGCGGTACAGTTGCCAGACCTCCACTAATAACCTTGGTGCTGTTGCTGCAAGGTTATTTGCTGTATCAGCTGAAAGCTACCACTCCTGTGTCAGATTGTCTCTGGGGTGTCTCCCTTTTTAAAGAAGCAGAAAGGTCTCTCTAATAGTATTTACGATGATCAGCCAGCTAGATTACCCCACCCCCCTCTCTTTTTAAGCTTGTGGTAGAAGTGTGTTTAGTTTGAATGGCAAAATCGTTGTCCATTTGCTCTTTACAGGCTTCTTAAGAAATATCAGATGTATAAAGCAGGGAACCAAAAGGAGCAGCTTTTGAGCTTAATTTTACCAACGATTTTCAGAAACTAATAAAGCTCTTACTACTCAGTTCTCAGAACATTAATTGAAGTGGAAGCAAGGCATTATATCTTTAACTCAAGAAGTTACTAGCAGTGCTTAAATAATTCCTCAAAAGGAGAAGGGGTAATAACCTTCCTTCTGTACTCCATCTGTCTCTTGAATAAAAAATACTACTTTGACTCCTGATAATCGGCAATTTTACTATAAGTTGCAAAACACTGTTATCCATGAAAATGAGGGTCAAATGCTAATTTCAGGGAGAATTTCTGTACTTGGCCTTAGTTGAAGGTGGCTTTTATGAAAAACTGAGCACAATCTTTTTAGCTTTTTTAGCTATGAAAAATTGAAGAATACACATTCTGTTTTTTTAAACACTTTGATCAGTGCAAACTCAGTCCATTGTTAGGCTTTCATACAAGCATATGTAAACTTGTTTTTAAATGCATTGTTGACTGTGCATTTAAGCTAGGAGTGGGTGCGTTGAGTATGGGGAGGTCAAAGTGTATTCATTGGGTATTTTCAGACGTGATGGGGCGGCTTCGCCCCATCACGGAAACAACCCTCAGATTCCCCACCGGGATCAATCCATCACGGCCAACGGACGTGCCGGGGATCCCGGCGGAGAATCGGGGAGGGGGCGAGGTCACATGGCGCAACGTGCGGCGGCACAGCCCTGTCCTCCATGCTCCCTCGCTGCCCATCCTCTGGCGAGACGGGCGGGCGCCGTGGCCAATGCGGCCACAGCGCCTGCCTGAAATGACCATGGGCTGGAATCCCGGGAGGGATTCCGGGCCGTGATCCCCGTCCAGGCGTGACGGGCCCCTTCATCCCCACCGGGAATCTCCTTCACCACACGATCGGCGCCGGCCCTGCGGATTCAGCTGATCTCGTGGTGAATGTGATTCCCGGTGAGGATTGAGCGTGGCGAACATCTGGGGGGGGAGCTTCCGGTTCCCCAACAGATGTTACAGGACCATTCCCCACCACAGGGTATTGACTGTGGTTGAGCGTGATCTCGTAACGTCGGAAAATACCCTTAGATTCAGCATGTGTAACAAGTACAGCTTTTTAGTCTTCCTATTGCATGCCCCCAGCTTTAGTTAGGTTTGAAATACTTAAAGCAGATCTATCGAAAGCTCTAGATTGGTGTAAACTGCCAAAAATTGGAGTGTGACAAGGGAACTGGATGGTATATACTAGTTGCATGCAGACAAAGAAGGATGAACTTACGTTGTCCTAAAAGAATAGCTGTAATGTGAAATCAGAACACATGCTAATAAAACATTCTTTTGATAGCTGTATTAAATGGGCTTGGTATAAAAAACCTTTTCTATATAACCAGCTTCATAAGGTCAACCTTAGTATGGAGTTAAACAGCAACTTGTCCGTTTTGTAAGCTGTTGCCAGTTACACATTGCCATTATACATGGCCTAATATTAGGTCCTCGGTATCTGTAAAATCCCATTGCCTGCAGGTCATGCTCTTGCTGATTCTGTGCAATGGTTTGCTTCTGTGAGCCCAGAATGTTTCAGATTCTGTTAGACTGAACAGTTTTGTTATGGAAATTGGCAGAGACGCAACACTAATCACCATAATGCTATTTTAGTCATTTTTAGTGTACAAGCATACTTGACAAAATCATTAAACTGTGCACTTTCTATAAACACAGTCTAAATGCAAAGTATGGAAACAAACTGCAGACAAATGGGCACTAGCTGCCTTTGAACTAATGTTTGCAGTTCAAAGATGCACATGTCTGTTTTTTCCAATGACCTCTCCCAAAAGTGTTAGTTAATTATTTTGCTATCTTAGTAGAAAAACATCTTGAGGTGAGTGGGTTTGTTATAAGAGTGGTGAGGCTCAGCACTGTTGGTAGAGCTTTCCAAATGAGCCTAGGAAGACTATCTTTGCCCAAATTCTGTTCTTTTTAGTGCATGGTGAGCTGTTCCTATAGGAATGCATAGTAGTGTTTTTACATTTATTCAACATATGGAGGATTCTCCATACAGAAACATAGTATGTGTTTCAGGATAGAAACATTTAGGTCTTGTTTCCTGATTTTGAACCCTAGGATGCAACGGTGTTGCTTATTTTAGCCCGTAGCTCCATTGTATCAGATTGGGTGTTTCCTAGGGGTGGGACTCCAGACAAAATATCGGTTTCTTTCAGTTTCAGTTCCCTTGTGTCTTGGATCTCCTATCGGTGTCTGATCTATTGGTGTCTGCTCTTTTTCCTATTAAAGTAAATGGGAAACGTTCCCTTTGACATCAGTAGGAAAGAGAACCCTCCAAGACACATGGACACCCACCAAAAAAAAACTTGGGCATCCACCCCACTCCTGGCCTCAGAAGGTGGGGATCCATTACCCCAACACCCCCATCTGTTGAGGTCAGCTTTACCGATGCCCCCAACCCCCAGAGCCCCTGTACTTTACTTACTGTTGCCAGTCCAGAGGTTGGGGGTCATGGCCGCCAGCTCGGCTACCGGTGACGGTGCCTCCTCCACTGTTGATTGGTGTCAGGAGCTGACTCCATTGCCAGGCCACTGGGCCTCCTCCACTGTGGGGCGGCGGAGAAGGCCCGGCCGCCTAGCTCCTGCCACCAGCCAGCAGCAGAGGAGGTCTAGCCACCGGCAGTGGAGCCAGCTTCTCTGCCAGGCAGCTGTGCTTTCTCTTTCTTCTTCTTACAGGTCCAGAGCTTGAAAACGCAGCTGGATTGGCCGCAGCGCACATGTGCAAAATGGCCACCAAGGCCATTCTGTGCATATGCAACACTAATCCAAAATTGTGCTGGCAGTGTTGGTGCCATTTTGGAAGAAGGCATCTGTTCTGTGCATGTGTAAAGAGCCATTCCACACATGCACAGAACAGCTGTCCTCCTCCAAAATGGAAGATTTTGGAGGAGAAGGCCCATCTTAGCGGAGTTGGTGGTAGCGGAGTTGGTGCCCAAGCTGGCAGCCCAACCAGCAGCCGTGACCCCCACTCTCTGGACTGAACCGGCAACAGTAAGTAAAGTACAGGGGCCCCAGGGATTGAGTGAGGACGGGCATGCGGTGGGAGATGGAGGCGATTTCCCTCTTCCCACTGAAGTCAATGAGAGGATTTCCTATTGAAGTCAATGGGAACAGAAGATCCCAGAATTGGGAACCGAGACAGGCCCTATTCTCGTATCTCAGTTTTAACCGAAAGAGACACTTTAAGCTGCTTTCGGTTGAAACCAAAAAGTCCCATCCCTAGTTTCCATTGCTATCCTTATACAAGCCCGCTACAGCCTTGCTTGCCATTTTGCTAATTAAGACCATCTCACCATAGTATGCACTATTGCTGCTATCGGGTGCTCGAGTAAGGAAATGTGGAAGCTCAGGTTGGATTCAAAATCTTACCATAGACCCCTAGCTTCTAAAGGTTGGGAGTTTTCCTAATATCAGTTTTGACTTGAGTTCTTCCCTCTTGCAAATTTGAGGGAGCTAACCACCAACATGGGCTTGTTTTGTACCCACAAATCTGACATTTGCCAATGAGCTACATGCAACCCATACTGGAGGTTACATAACAAAGGATTTGATCTCTCTTGGACACCTCCACTATCATTTTTCTCTTCTACTCCCTTCTCCACGCAATCCCTTACACAGGTACAACCCATGTCTCTTGGCTTGCAATCCTTTAACGTGAGTTGAGTTCAACATGAAGGATTGCATGCCAAGAGCCTTAATAGGATGCAGCTACTAGGTTGCATCCCTAATTATTTATAGGGTGATGATTTATTCATCAGACTGTTACAAACAGGAATAAATACAAAATGGTCGAATAAAGAACCACCCTGTATATAGCCCTTTCAATGTTCAAATTGCTTGACAATCCTTATCTAGTTCACCCTCTC
This sequence comes from Sphenodon punctatus, assembly GCA_003113815.1. Classification (NCBI taxonomy): domain Eukaryota; kingdom Metazoa; phylum Chordata; class Lepidosauria; order Sphenodontia; family Sphenodontidae; genus Sphenodon; species Sphenodon punctatus. The sequence continues at coordinate 1,609,737 of QEPC01006748.1, read as the reverse complement.
AACAACGTTGTGCGGTCATTATCCCCATTTTACAGATAATGAATTGCCCAAGGCCACCCAGAGAGTTGATCGCTAAGATGGGATTTGAACCCTGGTTTCCAAGGTCTAAATCTTATACCGTGTCAACTTTTAAGAAGATGGGTTAGTACTGAGGAGGACTAGGCTAGGAATGGGGAAAGTAGCATCTGTGTTTTCTTGAATACCAGCTAACCTTCCCCTCCTCCACAACATGGGAGAATATAATAGCTACTGTTAAGAATAACAAATGCTGGTTTTGACAGAATTTCAAAGTAGAGTTTGAGGACACAAGCCATAGTCCTTTGTTGACATCTTCGTATTTATGTAATATTATTATTAGCAAGCATGTATATAGCGCCAGCAATGTACCTGTAATAGTCTATCTGTAAATACACTATTATTTAGTGTGTAAACAGATACACTATTACAGTGTATCTGTAAAAGGTAGGAAGAAGCTTACAAAGTCTTTCATACTAACTTGTTCTAGAAGAGGTTTTTGAAGCATGAAATCTGAACTTCTTTCAATTGTTACATTAAACTGCTCTCATTTCAGAATCTAAACTCTCCAATTACTGTTAAAGCTGTAGTGTGAGGCACTTGGTAACGAGAGAAGGAATCTGTCATGCTCCAGTGGAATGAGTTGTATGTTACTACAGCGTCAAACAGAATGGTGTGGAAATGGATTGTGTCTGTAAGACGAGAAGACCAAGGATAGCTTTAAAATTTGTGCCTCACACCAGAAGTTTATGGGGTAAAATACCTGTTTTTCAAAGATGTATGTAGAAATAGTGTTAAGTCGACAACCACGTTGGGCATGACACTACTAAATATTTATTAGAGAGAGACCTATTTTATTTTAATGTTCCAAGTAAATAATACATATTCTAGCGAGGTATGGGCTTGCTTTTTACCGAATCGCATAAACACTTCCTCTTTGTGGAATATGCCTTTGCACCTCAGAAGGCGACAGCAAATCCTTAAGCTAACCTGCAGTGAGCAGGCTATTTAGCTGCCCCATTGGAAAATTTCAAGTGCATTAGTTAACACTAAAAATGCTTGCTTGAAAGCTGCTAAACCCTTTCTGTATGGCTAAATAAATGTGGGACACTTAAACGTGCGTGCCTCTGCAGCTGATCCTCGGTTGCTGAAAGCTGGTACATTAGCACACAGCTGAAGGGTAGGACTTGCAGACGTAAGTGATTTGATAAATTATGCACAAGCAGCAAGGAGACTTAGCAATTGCAAATCTTCTTTATCACCCTTTTCTCCGAGCGCAGAAAGAACTTAAGATATGGATGCTTCTGCAGTTGGTGTGCAACCAATGTCTGTTACATGCACTGAGTTGCACCATTCAAGGATTAATTCTGGTAGTGATGAAAAAACCTGTACGGAGTCAAACAACAGCTCTCTGCTTTGAAAATTCGGAACTGATTTAAGACTGCAGTAGATTGGCTGATCTAAGGATCTAGTGTAGTGTGAGGGTTTAGATATGCCATCAGACTGAGGAAAAAGGAAATTGTGCTTCAAAGGGGGGTATGAAGTTGTATTTTGGGGTGATAAATCCACAGTTTGGGGCAGTGATTTGAAATCAGTCACCTCCTCTATTTCAACCTCTCATTTCATTGAAGGAAGGAGAGCGCTAGAACTAGATAGAAGACCAGAGTACAAGCAGTTGGTGTTCCTCTTTTCCAAAAGGACCTACCACAGTAGATTGAGTCCATTCTGAATGAAATAGGGTGAGGCTCAACCTTTTAAAACTTGACGTTGGCATATTTCCCTGTGTGCCAACTGGAGTTACTATAATTCTACTAGGATATACTTAAATACCTCATTCATTTAAAATTAAGACTACTAATAACCCAGGTTTCTTACAAAATAGATGAAAGCAAATTCTTCAGTGCACTGCATTCTTTTAAAATGTGGCCACCAATACTAAGGACTGGGAAGGAGGGTGGGGAGTTGGCTCCCTGGTGCGGAGGCCGGGGAATCCTCCCCACCTGTAACTGCTCTGCTATCCCTCCCCTTTCAGGTAACCAAGCGCCTACAAAGGGGAGCTGCCCAGAGGGCGGTGCCCTCTGGGCGGCGGCCGAAGGGCGGTGCCAAAGGGCAAAGTGCCGTTGGCGGACAGAGGCGGTTACCATTGATAGCATCCTTGCTCTGCAGAATGGCCCTGCTTTACTGTAAAGTAACTCAAAAGCAAACAGAGAGACTGCTAAATATGTCCCCAAAAAACATGAAATGCAAATTATATATATATATACCAAAATAAATAATCTTTATATTACAAAAGATGACAGTATAAATAAACAGGCCAGAAAATATATCCGGGACGGACCAAAAAGTACAACACCCAGGAGAGGTACAAGGAAACAAACAATTTCAAACAAGGAGCATAACAAAACACCCACTGCCACAATAACAAGCTCTCAACGTTTCGTCACCACAAAGTGACTTCGTCAGGAGTACTATAAATAGTCAAGCAGCTCCTGCTGCGAAATCGCTGATGTCTGAAGGCAAAGGTTGGATTCCCTTTTTATTGTCTGGTCCATATGCATGGAGGGGAACACATCCAACTGAGGACAAATAATGAAGACAAATCACTTATAAGCCATATCCCACGTAGAGAAGTTGTACTTAACCCTTAATGCGGCAACACCAAGCTCATCAATTGATATTAAGCCTGCCAGATATATAGCCAGTTTAAATCATTCTTTCCTCAGTGTAATACGGCATAAGGCTTTGCCTTAAGTTAGAGAGTCCCAAAGGAGTATGCAGCAGAACTTGATCTCCAGTGTAGTTCTTGGTCTGTCCCGGATATATTTTCTGGCCTGTTTATTTATACTGTCATCTTTTGTAATGTAAAGATTATTTATTTTGGTGTATATATATAATTTGCGTTTCATGTTTTTTGGTGACATATTTAGCAGTCTCTCTGTTTGCTTGTGATTTACTTTATTGATTGTACTGCTTAGTGGATACCCTCTTCTGCTTTTATTTTTATTTACTGTAAAGTGACAGCAGCCTGGACGGTGCCTTCGCCCTCCTCCCCACTACCTGGGTGGGAGTAGGAGGCTGAGGATATTGAGTGATGGAGGGGTGGGGTCCTATAATATTTTTTAGGGGAAGTGAGGTGGGGATGGTGTGGGGGTACACAGCCTCCCTCTGGTGGCAGGAGAGGGAGGTTGGGGGGTGGTGTGGAGGGGATCCCCATGTGTGAGCAGGGGTGATCCTCCAGGTGGGCGGGGTTGCCCACCTGTGGCAGAGGCGGGNCTATCGGGGCAGCCTATGGAGGGTGGGTGTCTGACAGGGCTCTCTGAGGAGGGGAGGGGTTCTGCAGCTATCGAGGTTGTTACGGGTCAGGGGAGATATGGTCCAAAGGGGAGGGGTCTTCCATCAGTGAGGAGGGAGCGATGCCTTGTGCCCATTCCCCTCTCAACTTCCCATGTGGGTAGGTTGTGGGTCGAGGCCCAGGAGACCCCGGGCCTTGGTTTGGTGCTGCTGAACGCGAGGTTGGTTGTCAATAAATCATCTACCATCCGGGAGTTAATCCCAAAGTGGAACGCCAACCTCGTGTGTATTACAGAGACCTGGGTGGACAATGAATTGGGCCCTATCTTGGCCAATCTTGTTCCGGCTGAGTTCTCTGTGCAGCATCAGCTTCGGCTGCGGGGAGCGGTGTAGCCATGGTTATCAAGGATGCATTGTCTTTTAGGAGGTATCCGGTGCAGGCTCCACCAGGTGTTGAGTGCCTCCATCTTGTGTTGGATTTGGCCGGGGACAGATTAGGGGTGCAGCTGGTGTACCGTGCACCCAATTGCCCGGTGGCATCCCTACATGCTCTTGCTGATCTGGTGTCAGATGTGATCCTCTGGACCCCTAGATTAGTGGTCTTGGGGGATTTTAACATCCACACAGACACCAATCTTGGAGGAGCGAGGCATGAGTTTATGGTCTCTGTGACAACCATGGGCCTGTCCCAAATCATCTGTGGCCCTACACATGAGGAGGGACATACACTGGATTTGGTTTTCTGCACCGGCCTTGAGGCAGGGGGTCAGTTAGTAGAAGTCAGGGGGGTAGAGCCTTTGTCCTGGTCTGACCATTACCTCCTTAAGGCGTGCATCCTGGCACATGTCAGGATTATTAGATCGGTCCGCCCCCGGAGATTTATGGAACCACATCGGTTCCGGAATGCTCTGGGGGAGTTTCCCCTGGACCTTGACACCCACTCTGTCGATGATCTTGTACCCTTCTGGAACACCTTGTTGGCCGCGACCATTGACAGAGTGGCTCCCAGGCGTCTGCTGCCCTCCCGAGTCTCCCGCAGGTCTCCTTAGTTTACTGAGTGCCTGCAGTGTTTGAAGCAGGAGAGCAGGCGGTTAGAGCGATGGTGGCACTGGACACGTGACCAGTATGATCGATCGCAGCATAAAAGCAGTTTAAAGGCCTATGCTGTGGCAGTGCAGGAAGCAAAGAAGCAGTTCTTTGCTGCCATTATTGCATCTGCAAAGTCGCGTCCAGCGGGACTTTTCCGGGTGGTGAAAGGTTTGGTCAGTCCTGCCTCCCTCCACCTGGACCTGGAGTAATCCAGTGACCACTGTGACTGGTTTATCGATTACTTTGTAGATAAGATCGCTCGCATCTGCCATGATTTCAGTACCACAGTTATTGCAGCGGATCATCTTGGGGCTATGGATGCCCCGTCCTGTCCTGTTTTGTGGGATCGGTTTCAGATGGTAGCGCCTGCCGATGTGGAGTCCTTGTTGGGATCTGTCCATGCCACTACTTGTGAGCAAGATCCATGCCCATCCTGGCTGGTGAAAGCTAGCCAGGGGACATTATGGCCATTGCTGGCTGGAGTGGTTAGTGCCTTCCTTTGGGAGGGCAGGGTGCCTGACTGCCTAAAGGAGGCTGTGGTTAGACGCCTGCTCAAGAAACCATCTCTTGATGCTGATGCTCCTGCCAGTTATCGGCCAGTCTCTAACCTTCCCTTTTTAGGGAAGGTTATTGAACGGCCAGTGGCACGGCAGCTCCAGGAACATCTGGACCACACCAGTTTCCTTGATCCCTCCCAGTCTGGGTTTCGGCCTGGGTATGGTACGGAGACGGCCTTGGTGGCCTTGGTTGATGATCTCCATCTGGTGTTGGACCAAGGTTGTCAGACCTTACTGGTCCTGCTAGACCTTTTGGCTGCATTCGACACTGTCGACCATGAGGTTTTGGTGATTCGCCTGCAGGACCATGCCGGGATTGGTGGAATGATCTTGGACTGGTTTTGTTCGTTTCTGGCGGGGAGAACTCATCAGGTGGTCTTGGAGCAGTGTACGTCTTTCCCCCCCCGGGACCTCACGTGTGGAGTCCCGCAGGGTGCCATTCTGTCCCCCCTCTTGTTTAACATCTATATGCAACTGTTAGGGGAGATCGTGAGAGGGTTTCAGGGCATGCAATGTCATCAGTATGCTGATGACACTCAGCTCTACCTCTCCTTTTCCATCAATCCAGGTAATGCCAAGTCAAGTCAAGTTTATTATAAGGGACTGCCTTCCGCCATAGCCCAAATCAAAACAGTACATAGAACAAATACAAACCAATACGAAAACACACACTAAGTTTGCATGATAGTATATACTATATAAATATAGGTATACATGACACCTAACTTACATGCTGTAACGATAACCTGTCTAGTCGTTTCCCAGCACAACATTTATCCGGCCATTGGTGTTACACACTTACCCAGCTTGCCCTTTACCTTCCACAACATACAGCCCTATAAGCATAAATTTCACAAAGGACTCAAAAACCATACACGGAAGCTCCACCCTTAAAGTTGCACCTATTTGAATCAGTTAGCCAGCGGCCTGGAGCTCCCTTCACTTTTTAGAGGCCAGCCAAACAAATGAGGCCACAGCTAAAACAGCCTTGGCACTTGTTAAACTAAGTAAGTACCGATAATTAGCCTCTATGTTGGCACTGGAGGGCCCCTCCAGTAGTGGTTGTAGCCAAACAGTCCTGAGATCTTTAAAATGGGGACAAACAAATAAAAAATGGCTGGTAGTTTCCACTTCATTCTGATCCCAAGAGCACAACCGTGAATTGTAGGGCACCTGCGCATATCGCCCCTCGGTTACTGCCATTCGCAGGAGCTGAAATCTAAGCAGCGTAAAGCTCCTTCGCAGATTCCTGTTCTGTAACTGGTTCAAAAGTACAAGGCAACTTGACAGATCGCAAGAGCGGAGCCACCTTCCAGGCCGCCACACTGGAAAGGTCATCCTGATTTTGAATATCTAGGAGCTTGCGCCAGATCTCCCTCTTAATTGCAGCAAATGATTTGCCTGCAAAATACTCAAAAGAGAAACCCAAATGACTAAGGATGGCTTTTAAATAGATCAGCCAGGGATTGGGTCTAGTGCCTGCATGGCCCAGCTCCTCCTTAAGACATAAATATGGTAAAGCAATATCCTGGAGTGCCAATAACCACAACCAGTAATGAACCTGCCATTTGGGACAGGGCATAGTTCGAAATCGTTCCTGTCTCTGCCCTCAGGACAGCAGCAGGAACCTCTCTACCCAATTGCAGAAAACGGCGCAAAAAATATTTTTACGGTTTTTCTAGGGTTGAGGGATCTGCGTGAGGGATAATATCCAGGCCAAATAACATCGTTGGTGGGATCTTAGCCTTGAACACTTGAATTACCAAAGACGGTAATACACCCTTCGAGTTCCACATAGCACTAATCAGAAGTAGCACGGCTCTTATAGCCTTAGTACCTCTAGAACTTAAATGAGCAGCCCACGTACCATGAGTTGAAAAGGTAATACCAACATAAGAGAACGTTTTAACACTCTCAAGCGGAGCTTGGTTAATTGCCCACTTTGTTGTAAGCTTGCGTTTACCCAGCACCATGACTTTAGACTTAGCTGGATTGACTTCCAAGCCCCTAACAGCACAGTAAGAATGCAATCTGCCAATGAGACAGGTTAGACCAATGGCTGTTTGTGACATTAAAATAAGATCGTCAGCAAACTGTATAACATTAATACTGTAGGAGCCTATCTTGAGGGCATGGGTATCTTGAGAGCTAAGGTGTTCTATAAGGTCTGAGAGGTAGATGTTAAAGAGGGTAGGGGCCAGGACGCAGCCCTGCCGTACCCCCTTACCAATTGGAATAACATCACTCCTCGGGATAATGGAACTGGTCTTAATCCCTGCCCGGTTGTCTCTGTGAAGTTGGACACTTAAGAATAGCAGATGGTCATTAATACCCAGATGTCTCCGTCAACTCAATAATTTGGCCCTTGGGACGGAATCAAAGGCTTTTGATAGGTCCATAAATGCTAAAAACACTTTAGCCCCCTTACCTTATAGTATTTACGGATAAGGTGTTCTAAGAGAAAACAGCAGTCGGTTGTAGATTTTCCTTTACAAAAACCAAATTGCTAACGAGGTATAATAGCCTTTTCCTGTACCCAGGTATCTAAATGTCCCAAAAGGCATTTAGCAAAAAGTTTGCCTGTAACTGAAAGGAGACTTATTGGATGATGATAAGTTGGATTGGAGGGTTGCCCCTTCTTAAAAATTGGCACTATTCAACATCTTGTCCAAGTTAAAGGAACTGAATATGATTGGCCCAAGCTAGAGCATAACTTAGCCAAAATTGAGGCCCACCAACTAGGTGCTGCCTGCAACATTTCGGCATTGAGGAATTTATAATATCCCTCAAACCCAATAAAGCTGCGGGTCTAGATCTGATCAATTTGTAACTCAGAAAAGGAAATCCCTGAAGCAACGGAAACCTGCCTCAAGGTCGCATCCACCAAGGTGCTTGAACCCAAGACCTCCAGATCCTCAGAGCCATCCTGAGAGTACAAGCATCCCCACCCCAATTTTCCCAAACAGAAACCAGCACTGTAGAACCTGCCATAGCCTCCTTGGGCTTGAGCAATCTATTTAAAATCCCCCAAAATCTAACAACATCCCCCAGTCTTTGTGCCATAGCCATCTCAGCCCGTACAGTATTAAAACAGGTCTGCCTCTTAAGTCTTAGCTGAAATACATATAGCTGCTTGGCCTGCAAATACAGCTCTTTTTTCCAGGGTCAGGCACTCGGCCCAATCCTCCTTGAGACAAAATGCCCGATGTTTGAGGTTCCAGCAATCCCTATCGAACCACGCAGAGTGCCTTTTACCACTAGGTTTAGGGAGAGGGGTTAAGAATTTGACCTGGAAGATGTCCACAATACGGCTATAAGTTTGCATAAGAGTCAGCGGATCCTGTGTTGTCTATTTCACTTCTCTCAGCTCCTCCAGCTTTTCGGACTTGCATAAATCGTGAACCTGGGATAATAAAATAGATTGAGGGACTCTCTTAAAGGATAACTATGTTCGATCCCATCCTTCCATAGTCCTGCGGGGATTAGCAGTATGATCTAAAAGGACACTAAGAGCCAAATGGTCGCTCTCTGGCCTGACGTGTATGAAATCTTGTAACCCTACCAAGTATGTCTGATGAGACCATAATGTAATCAACCAGGCTGGTCCCCTGGGGCCCAAAAATGTAAACACCAATGAACCCTCTACAGAAGTGTCCTCCAATACAACAAAATCAAAAAGTTCAATCATATGTAGGAGCAGGCGACCCGTGTGATCAGTACTCCCATCTTTAACAGATCCCCCTCCTCCTTGACCAATTGAATTAGACTTGATTGAAACGTTAGCATTCCAATCTCCCACCAAAATGAAATTTGCCAGAGGAAAAAGACCCACCACCCTAACCACCTCCTCGTCTAAATACTCCCATATGTCCTCCCTATAGTATGGGGACGTAATTGGTGGAATGTATACATTGAACAACACATATTGAAACTCCCCACCCGGGCCCAATTTCAACAAGCCTATAAGCAGTTCTACAACCAGGGGCTGTCCGCTATAGAACCAGCTTCTAGCCTTTCCTGACTGCAGGAGGGGCTAGAGTCGGCTGCCGAGGTAATTTCCTCATGTGAGCAGGTTGGGGGGGCCATGGGGACTGGGGCACGCTTGATAAGCCCCGAGGGTTGCCCAGGTTTCCATTTAGCCTCCTGGAATATCGCTGGTCTAAGGTCCAAATTGGGTGACTTGGACTGGATGGAGCTCTTGGACAACTTTGACCTGATTTGTCTGCAGGAAACTTGCACAGTAAGTCCAATTCGGGGCTGTCCGTAGGGTTTTGATATCATTCTTCACTATGGTCAGAAAGCCTCTGCTAAGGGGCGTGTGTCTGGGGGATTGGCATTTTGTGTGGTTAGGTCGGGAGGAAACTGGTTTACTCATATCCCCTTGTCTAGGCCAGAACTGCTTATCCAGGTAATGCAGTCTCCCTGTTTTCCCAGTGCCTCTCAGCTGTGGGGGCTTGAATGAGGTTGAGCCATCTGCAATTGAATCCTGACACGACGGAGGTGATGTTGGTGGGCGAGGGCTTGGGGGGCCTGGGAGTGGTTGAATCTCTTGTTGGGGGGGTTCGCCCTCCCATGGTGTCTCAAGTGCGGAATCTGGGTGTGCTCCTTGATTCGCGGCTCAGCCTGGAATCTCAGGTTGTGGCTGTGGCGGGGAGTGCGTTTCGGCAGTTACATCTTGTCCGGTGGCTTCGACCTTGTCTCTGACTCCGACCTCGCCACTGTCATCCATGCCTTCATCACCTCGAGGCTGGATTACTGCAACGCATTCTACGTGGGGCTGCGCGAGAAGCTGGTCCGGAGGCTGCAGCTGGTGCAGAATGCCGCAGCCCGTCTCCTTACGGGGGTGGGTCACAGGGAGTACATGACACCAGTCCTCCGGTCTCTGCACTGGCTGCCTATAAAGCACCGAGCCAGGTTCAAGGTGCTGGTTTTAACCTTTAAAGTCCTTCACGACCTGGGCCCTGCTTATCTGTGGGACCGCCTCACTCCCCGTGTGCCCGTGCGACCCTTGAGATTGTCCATGGGGGCCTTTTTGGAGGTTCCCAGGGCGAGGCGGGTGGCCACCGATGTTGGATCTTTTTCGGTGACCGCCTATGTGCTGTGGAACCCACTCCCAGAGGAGGCTCGGTTGGCTCCCACTCCTGTCATTTCAGCGTTTACGTAAGACCTGGCTGTTGCGCCAGGCTTTTGGCAAGGGGTAGGGTTGGGGGGGGGGGTGTTGTTCCCCTGTATTGTATATTTTTAATGGGTTAAAATTGTTGTTTTTTATACTGTTTGCCCCCACCCCCTCCCCAGGCTGCCCTGTGGGCAGGAGGGACAGGATATAAATTTTAAATAAATAAAAATAAAATGAGGATACTTTTGGCAAAGGGCACAGACTGAGTGGTTCAGTCAGCTGGAAAGGCCATGTAGATTTTTTCTCAATTAGATAAATTCAGTTTCATGATTATGGGGAGATTTCTGTTTTAATAAGTTTAAAAACAAATGCTGGCATATCACTTTGAAGGAGTTCTTGTGGAGCCAAAAGTTTGCATTCTGTTTATCTTATCTTTAAATCAATCCAGAAAGACTCTGTGGTTGCCATGTTGATCCCAAGTGACGCAGAGGGAAGCAAAGTTCTTCGCTTAGAATAGGGGTGGGGGGGAATAGAACTTCAAGACGCATTCAGGAGAAACTACTTTCCAAAGGTATATATTAGGACTTTTTTTGTTTTTGTTTTTATATTGCTCTTCTATGTCCAAAGCCAGTATAAGTTTTAGCATGTTAAATTAATGGTAGGAATCTACTCCCATATACTGCAACACTGTCACATTGAAGACCCATGTTCTTTTCACACTTGTTCTTTACCTCACTGTGTTGAGGAGCAGAAGCACGGGTTTTCAGTGAACTACAATCTGAACTTGATTTTCTTGGATGAATGACATTCTCACAATAGCAGCTATGTTTGACATCTTGATAGTACAGGAAGGATTCAAATGAATAAAAATACAGTGGAGAAAAATCTGCAGTGATCTTAGAGATAGCAAGATTCTCTATCACCACTGTGGAGTCAGATTTGCCCCAATAAATAAGCTGGATTTTTCTGTACATACAGATGTTATTTTAAAGACCCTGATGCCATGAAGCTTTCCTTCAACTTAAGAATTCTTTAGTAATTTTACTAGGTAACAGTAAGTCACCAGGCCTGATCTGTAGTCTTTGCATGCCTTGTTATCCAATTGAAACAGATTCATGTGGGTCAAATCACCAAAGAAACCTCCCTAGTGACATCTAAGATGGATGTGTATACAGTGTGAAGAATGCATGGGCATACAGTCAACCAAAAGTGACAGACTGCAGTGCCAAAAGTCTCCTATTATTTAAATTATAATCAGAGGAGGCAGATGGAAGTGTTGTATTTCTGGACTTCCCTTTTGGTGGCATTTTTGAACAGGAGAGGCTGCTGAATCAAGTTACTAAGAACATGCATGGCTTTTTCAACAAAGCAAGAGTTTAATACATGCTCAGTTGTATAAGCAACACACTGACATTTCACATAAACACACTGCAATTGTGCTTATCCCTGGCAATTAGGTTTTTTCATACTGCTGCATGCACGAACAGTATAGGCTCAGTGTGTTGGGGGTGTAGGTGGCTAGTGAGAGCTGGCTTACAGGATTGGTCCCTTCAAGAGTGTGGCACACTGAAGAGAAGTCCTTGAAGGATTGGGCCCACAAGGGTAAGTCTTTGCAGGAACGTGGCACACCAGGAATAAGTCCTTGAAGGATTGGGGTGTATCAAGAGCAGGGCAGTGGTGAAGGCAGTCTTTAGTTCAGTGAAAGCTCTCTGGATGGAGGACCACCAGTAAAATGGGCCCCTCCTTAACAAATTGATCAGGGGGTGTATGACTGGAAAAGTTGTGGATGAACTGTCAAAAGAAGTTAGCGAACACCAAGAAGCATTGCACCCCTCAAATGTCTTAAGTTGGTTTCCATTATACTATTGTGATAACCTAGCAGGGGTCTATGGAAAGACCCTCTGGGAAGATGACGTAGCCCAGGAGTTCTGTAGTGGCTTGGTTGGTTTCCTTCTACTACTGTGGTAACCTTGCAGGGATCTGTGGAAATATCCTCTGGGGAGATGACATAGCCCAGGAATTCTATAGTGCTTCGGTAGAACTTGCAAATTTTCCAGCTTGTTGTATAGTTGATGCTGTAGGAGTTTCTCTAGGACTGAGCAGATGTGGGATGCCAAAGAGGGGGAAAACACTAGGATGTTGTCAAGGTAGATGACCACGAAGTGATCCAAGAGGTCACAAAAGATGTCGTTGATAAAATGTTGGAAGGTAGCCAGGGGAGATCTGTAGTGTGGGGGCGGAAAGTGGGAGGAATATGGGATGATGCCTGTAGTTAGCCTGGTTTGGGATTATGTGCATGGAGGAATAGATAGTGTTGTTTATAGGCAAATTCAGCAGGTAGGAGTTCAATCCAGTGGTCCAGATAATAGTTGAGGAATCAGCAACGGTACTGTTCTAGATTCTTATTGGCTCGCTCAGTCTGTCCATCTCCCTGGGGGTGGTGAGCGCTGGAGATGAAGAGTTCTACATATAGGGCTTTGAACAGAGCTCACCAGTAGTGAGATACAGACTGCAGTCCCAAGTCAGATTCAGTGCTGGATGGCAGACCGGTGAGGCAGAAGACATTTGCAGGAACAGAGAGGCAATCTCTCAGGCCATGATGAGACAGGAGCAGGGTATGAAATGGGCCATTTTGGTAAGAAAAATCTCACTCCGAGGATGGTGGTATGGTTTTGTGAGGGGGGCAAATCAGTGATAAAGTCCATAGAAATGATAAGCTATGGCTGGGTGGGTGTAACAGGCCTAAGGGCTTAGCTCGGGGCAGGGGGGTGTCTTGGTTCAGGCATAAGTGTCACAGGATTGGATATATTGATATACTTGGGCTTCCGTTCCGGACTGCCAGAAGCCGCTGGAGATATAAGGATATGAAGAGCTGCCTAACTGAGTCAGACCAATGGTCCATCTTAGCCCAGTATTGTCACAACCTGACATGGCAGTAGGGTTTCAAATCCAGCTCTCCAGGGTCTCCGGCAGAGGCCTCACCCAGGCGTGCACCTGAGATCCTCCAGGGTCCCTGGAATGTCTCGCCCAGGCGTGCTACCAGAGATCCTGAATCAGCGCTGCCGCGGATTGAACTTCGGACCTTATACATGCAAAGCATGCGCTCTACCACCTGAGCTTTGAGGCCAAAGTCTTGCAGAGCCCAAAGTGGCCGGCAAGTAGGGAGTTGTGACACCAGCACAAGATGGTTAATTGCTCCACCCCCAAGGGTTGCATAGATGCATCCGTTACGGAGGAGAAGACCATTCTGCCACTGGAAGTCAGAGGAAAAGTTTGGATTGTGTACATCCTGTTGTATGCTTTGGATGAAGGGAGGCCCTGAGAAGGGAGAGAAAATCAGGCCTGATTGTCACCCCTGTAAAGTTAGTTGGGGTTAATATGTTGGTGTGGAATATGGAAGTACACGTGTCGTCGTTGTCCTTGCAGGATAGGGCATTCACCTTACCATTCTTCATCTCCAGACAGTACTTGATGCCAAGATGAACTGCGTAAAGAACATGGCGCAGTGGATCTGACGAGTTGAGGTTGAGGCTTTTGACAGTCTTGAGGAACTCCAGGTTCTTATGGTCGGTAAATACTTTGAAAGGAAAACCTTGAATTTTGTGATATCGGGTTTCCTGGTATGGTGTTGCATCCATGGTTTTATTCCAGAATGTGTTCCATTTGAGGTCCTCTTAAACGTAGTTCTTTGTCATGTTTGTGATTATGCGGAGTCAGGCTGAGAAGCTTGTTCAGAGAAGCAGGTGTCATTTAAGGAATTGAGCCAGTCATAGGGACTGACTGCGTCACCCTCCTGATTCTGGATCGACCTCTGTGGTCAGGCGGGGGCACCTTTCTTGAGGTCCCCCGACTATGAGGGCATTTTCGGTGGCTGCACCGTGACTGTGGAACTCCCTCCCATTGGAGGTCCACCTGACCGATGATCTCCCCTCTTTCTGTAAAAAGTGTAAAACCTGGCTGTTCCACCGGGGATGGGATGGGTAGGTTGGGCTGGGTTAGAGTGGGGTTTTTTATTTTGTTTTATGGGGGGGGGTGTTAATTCTGGGAATGCTGTTTTTTAATGACTTTTATTATGTTTTAAAATGTTAGCCACTCGGAGATGCTTGTGGCAGGAGGGGGAAGCATAGAAATATAATAAGTAAATAAAATAGTCTTGAGATGTTGCAGGGGTCAAGTACGGTAGATCAATTCAGAGGCTGAAGGAAGCACAGTGGGAGCTGAGAAGGCAATGTGGGGTGGCTAAGTGAGGGCAGAGTGAGCGGATGTAGCTACAGAGAGGCGTTCAGCTGCTCTGAGGAGCCCCAGGCTTTGTCTGGATCTTATAACCAGCTGGGAGCTGCCATGGCCAATGGGAGGGCAGCGAGCCACAGCACGCCCAGCTGGGTCTGCACATTACTGGTAGCAAGACCCAGCTAGTATGAGGTGAGAGTGAACTGTAGTGTTAAAAGGAGGGGAACCTTGTCAGTGAATTTTTAGTAGTTACTCCAGTGTGCTGCATACTACACTCTTGGTGTAGAGCCACGTCAATCATACTATCTATGGTGGAATATCATGCATAGTTAGACCCGTTGCTGCCTGAAGAATATTTGTTGGAGAGGGGCTAACCACCTATAACTCTGTGTGGTATTCCATGCATCCCGTTCTCGCCTACTTCTCTTGTTTATGCCATTTTCATTCTGAAAACCGTTTAAGAGTTTGTTCTTCCTGCCCAAAATTCAGTGATCGATGCCCAACTCAAGGCAATTCATTTAGTGCTGAGTATTTGGCTGTTGATTTGACTTGCAGAACCTGGTGGAAGATTTGTAAAACAGACCACATCGGATATCTATCTGCACAAGACACTTGTTAGAAGTGCAAAGTCTGGTCCTGGGAAGTACAAGCACTAGGAAGTATGACTACACTGTTTGGCAACAGTGAATGGAAAACTTAATAGTGAGCAAAACAACCTTCTTTGGGTTGTAGGTAAAGCCCACTTTTCTCCAGCAAATTCACCTAGCATGAGAGCAGCCCTCACTGTGGAGAAACATATGGCCATTGAACATTTGGAGTGATTGTGATTTACATGTGCAGGATGAGATCTGTCTGGAAAATGTGTAGAAGATTATAGTGGGATTGGAGCAGGTGAGTTCCCTAACTCGAGAGAATTCTTTTCCATTTAGTGCCTTCTTCATCCGGAATTAGGGTAATAGATTGCAAAGAGTACTTTCCCCCATGGATCTGTAGGCTTGAGTGGATTATTTTGAATTATTTGAGGACATTCATGCAGGTTGATCTTGAAAATTCCATGTGTTAGACACTGGAACCGTTTGGGATACTTCAAGAAACAACTCTTTCCAAGATGGGGAATACATTAATGAGGTCCCTGTGTCTGTGCTTGCCCTTTGTTCCCATTGTTCATGAAATTTTTACACTGATCATCTGTACAGAAACAGAGGATATGTGATACTATATTTGATAGAGAAATCTTTGGCCCTCACACCCATCCCGTGTGGGAGGTAATTCTAGGAACCAAATGTTCCAGTGCTGCAGAGCTAGTGACATTATTTGCCTGAATTCACACACCGAAAGATCAAAGTAGGTTTTGCAGAGGCCTATATATAGTAAGGCATAGATATAACTAAGTGGTGGAACTAATACTGCTTTCTTGAAAGCCAGGCTGACGATGCTGTTCAGATTGGGTTCACACTTAGAATGTGGAATGTATGTAATTGCAAGACTGCTTTCTTCTCTTTTGAACTAAGCAGAGCTTAAGAAAAGGGGCTGTTGGACTAGTTGATGCTCTTGAGTTGCCAGCCCATTACGTTTGTATTCTTCATGCTGCATTGTGACAGCGCTAAGATCTGTGTGTGTTTGTGAACAAATCGGTGCTAGATAGAAGGGAAGGCAAGGTTCAGAGAAGCTGAACTTGCAAACCAAGAGTAAGGTGAGGACAAAAAGAGAAAGAATAGAAGCTTTTAAAGGGCCATGGGGAACTGACTAAAATACTGGCTGGCAGTTTTGGCAGGGTGCCTGTTCCATGTGGCTGCAGAAGAAAGCCGAAAGTAACTTAGAATTTTTAAGTTACTTCTATGATGAGAGGATCCCAGGTGTCTGGCAGTGAGCTTTACCATGACCCATCACACGCAGTGATAATGACTTTTTGTGCTTTTTCCTCCTTGGCTAACTGATTTGCACTGGCCCATACTGGGGTTATAAGTTTGAGATGCATTTAACTGATGCAAGGGAGAATGAATACACTGGAGAAGAGGCTCCTAATCCACAAACATGCTTCTGTAAGTTCTGAGTTCCCTCTCTATTGTGCTATCGCAGATAAGTGTATTGCAGAGCTCATAGAACTGAAAGCATTTCTACTGTATGTGTTTTGTTCTGTAAAGCACCAGGTACATGGAAATGTTTATAATAATAATAATTGCAGTATAGTAGTATGACATTAGTGGTTTTATTCCATGAAAATCTTTCGCACCTCATTTGCAAATTAGAACTGTTTGAAAGGGAAAAGAAATGTAGGAATCTTCCTCAGTATATGTGCCACTGCATAGCTGCCTAAATGAAATTGTTAGATATATGAATGAAATCAGATGAGTCATGTCTTGCTCTTGAAAACACCCTTCCTAGAAATCAAAATGCAAAAGGTGAAATCTGTACAAATGTACTCTTCCTATGTGTTCTATTTTGTGTGGTGACAGCGGGGGTGGAATAAGCTTTGGGTTGAAATATAAACCTTGGATTGAATCAATATCATTTGCAAGATAAATAAATAAAATCATGCAGCCCTAAACATTAGTGGGCTTCCCTGCTGTGTACTTATTTATAGACCTGTACTCAAGCACTGCTGCTAAATAGTAAAAGCCACTAGAAGTAAAGTACTGGGTACTGACAGTAATCGTGGTAGCTTATTGCAAGCAATATTCTTTGAATGGCATAGTTAGCTGTAATCACGTGACCGCCTATTCGCAAAGATAGCATGAGGAAGCAATGTTTAATGTATGTATACATTATATTTGATGATAAAAATATAAGCTAAATTATGGTTACCAGGATTAGACTTCTTAGTTAAGACAGTGGACTTGATTCCAGTCTTCTGCACTTTGCTAGAGAATTCTGGACAGGAAACATCATCTCTGCCTCAGCTATATATGTAGAAGGAGGTGGGAGGATAATCTTATTCTTCCATATCTGCCTGTGCTATCTCAATAGGTGCTTTTCTGGTAAGGGCCCCAAAGTGCTTTGGAATTCCAAATAATGTTGGTTTAAACCACAGCTGGGCAAAGTTCCCAAACCCAAGGCCTGCATACCAAATCTTCATATGGCCAAGAGCTGCAAGACGTACACATGTGTACACGCACGCATGTAAGTGTACACACTACAACTTCAGTAACTGCAGGAGCAGCCAGCAGGTTCAGTGTGGATATGACAACAGAACTTCCACCAGTCGCTGCAGAACAAAAGAAATAAAAAACCACAAATACATTTCAATTTAAATTGGCTTATACTTAAAATAAGATCTTCCTTTATATGTATACATTTAACATAAGCATTGGAATAATACTATTTTCCAGTTAAATCCTTCAGTCTGATTGTTATTACTCTATAGCAGATCCTTCTCAATAACAGAAGAAATCAATGTACACCAAAATAGTAATACACAAAAACAATGATTAAGCATATGATGAGACCTAGGCCCTTGGTTACAACCCCATTAATCCAGGATAAGCATGGCTCACAGTTCCCTTTGGGCTTGAAGAATAGAAATTGTCCAAGCTGCAGGCTGTGGATGAAAAGGCCTTTCGCCTTTGTAATGCTGGAGTCCGCTCCTATAATCATTCAGATCAGATCTGTGAATAACCATCTCTGAGCAGATCTGATGCAGCTGCACTTTTCTGAAGCCAGGCTGGACTGTTCTAGAAGCTGCTGAGAACAGCTAGCCCCACCCCAAGAGTGGTACACTGAGCATGCTCAGACACACAGGCGACAGAGGTTGAGGTGTTTCTATCACCCTCTGCTGGCTAACAGAAATGCTTGTAACCATATTCCTTTAATACTGCTGCCCAACAGAGCATTCATAACAGCATGAGTTACATAAGCACACAAAAATAAGCATGGGTTACATAAGAACACATGTAGGGATGCCCGGCAGCATCTCCCAACCATAGCCTTGGAATTTGTTAGTTTGGGTACTGTGAGCAGTGTAGGGCGCTAAAATCTGCAGCAGCCTAGCCTTTAAAAATAGAATGGGTAGTTTAGAGCATGAACTATTGTAGTTTGTGAGAAAGATGGCTTGTACATTCAGCATGAAGCTAAGAACAACACTGGGGTTGCATAAACAGATGTATAGTACACAGCTGTGGTAGTAGAACTAGATGCTAATCAAGGCAAGTTATTTATTTTAATTTTTATCCTGCCTTTCCCGAATGGGGGTGGCTTACAAGACAAGTAAAAACAATACATAAAAATACAAGCCCTCAACTTTTCCCTCCCCAACCATACCCTCTCACCCCTACCCCAAAGCCCCAATTCCCTTCCCTTGCCTGCTGAATGGTGTAACAAATACAAAGGTCTTACACCGCCTCCGGAAGATGCTCTCGGGCTCAAACGAACCTCTGGGGGAGGGGAGTTCCACAGCACCAGGGCAGCGACTGAGAATGTCTCCCCGTGAGCCCTCACAGTACGAATAAGACTAATAGGTGGTGCCCACAGGGAGCGCTCCTGGCCGATCAGAGGGGTCACAGTGGGGCATGGAAGGATAGGTGGTCTCTCAAATACGCAGGGCCCAGAATATTTAGAGCTTTAAAGGTCAAAACCAGCATTTTGAATTGTGTCCGGAAAGCTATAGGGAGCCAGTTCAGACTTCAGAGCACCAGAGTAATGGGCTCCCGGTGCCCCTCCCTGAGAGGAGGTGAGCCACCTACATTCTGCACCAGCTGCAGCTTCTGAACAGTCATCAAGGGCAGCCCCATGTAGAGCGCATTGCAGTAGTCTAACCTCGAGGTGATGAAAGCATGGATGACAGTGACCAGAGCTGAATCAGAAAGAAAAAGACCACAGCCTCCTCACCAGATGGAGTTGGTGAAAAATCCAGGCACAACAAGGGGTCAAGAAGCACTTGGAAGCTGAGAACCTGACTGACCAGAGGGGACCAAACTCCATCAATAACAGAAGTCCCAATCCCCTCCAGGTCACAAGGCTGGCCAACCATTATCACCTCAGTTTTGTCTGGATTCAGTTTGTTGACTCATCCTCATCCAGTCCCCAACAGCAGACAGGTGTCGAGTAAGCACTGAGACTGCAGGGCCTGGGTCTGAGGAAAGAGAGGTAGAGCTGAATGTCATCAGCAACTGATGGCAATTCACCCCAAACTTCTGATCTCACCCAGCAACCTCATGTACACATTGAACAAGGGGGGGGGGGGGGGGACAGGACACAATGGAACCTGCAGGACCTCGCAGGGGAGGTTCCAAGAGGAGGACGAGCAGTTTCCCATCACCACTCTCTGGGACCTCCCTCGAAAGAAAGGAATGTAACCACTCGAGCAGTCCCGCGCACCCTTGCCAGGTCCCACGGTTGTGTCGTCAACACCTCGTGGTCATCTGTATCAAAGGCCACTGAAAGATGTAACAGGATCAACAGGGTAGAATTTCCCTCCCTTTTCAATCTCCAGGCGTAGGTCATTGACCAATGCCATATGAGCAGTCTGTTGAATGTAGCGATGCTCTCCTCCTGAATGTGTCTCTTGTCAATCAGAAGAGGCAGTGCTAGACAAGAAATGCCTAACAGCTTCCAGCAGCTGTGAGTGAAGCTGCCTGAAATTCCTTGCTTATGATTTGCCCCCAGGCAGCAGGAAAACTAATGTAGTCTCCATCTTGTGAGCTGGATGAACTGTAGTATTGTTGCTGGTTGTGTTGCTTTTTTTATGCATTTTGAACTCTTACAAAAATATTGGTGTTGGAAAATTTCCTCTGCTTATTTTTGGCCCAGGACCCCAGGCAGCAGGGAAATAAATGCATTCTCCATGTTGTGAGCTGGAAAGGGGATGCCTCTATCCTGAGAACTGCATTTTGTGAACAAAAGCATTGCTTGTTGTCAGAGCATTAATGAGCAATTTTCTGTTTGGTCTGAAAGTAATAGTGTTTCCAAAGTATGTATTTGGTGACAAAGTTGTTTGGTGACTAAGGACACTGGTCACTGGTCTCTCCTAGGAGCTTTTAGTTTGTAGGAAGGACTAAAAGTGCTAGATCAGACAGACGTGGGGAATCTTTTCCCTCCCAGGGACCAGTTGCAGCATTTATGGTGTGCATGTTAGGATTCCACATAATCCTGTTTTCCTGTGTTTTCCATGCATTTTGGTGTGTCTCCTTTTGAATGCCACATGATGGGTGTTCCCTGTCTACAATCTCCTGAACTGTCCGTGACTCCTTGCCCTCTGTAAAACTCTATGCAGCATTTATGGTGTGCCATTTAGGATTTCACTATACTGCTTGAGCATTTCAGCTATTGTAATGTTGCTTGAATTGCACCTTAAATGAGGTACTGGACATTTCTGTAATCTGGGCTAGCTGTTATGGTACTTCTGTTTTCTCTGCTATTGTACTTCTGCCATTGAACAAATTCAGGTTATTGGAGACAGGTCTCTGCCCAGTGGGCTTACAATCTAAGAAGAACAAGCCCTGTTTGCCCTCATGGACACAAGACTCAGTCTTGGCTCTGTTGTTGTTTGCTAAAACTCCTTATTTTATTTTTTAAGAAAGAGTTGGGGTTGCCTGCTTTTATTCTGGGGCAGATTTGGAGGTGGAGGGGAAAAGGTTTGTGACTTCTTTGTGCCCCCCCCCTGTTTTTCCCCCATGTACACTGGACTCACTTGGATGGATGGCTCTGTTTGCTACAACTGCTATCCTTGTGTGCATGTTCTGTTCGTTGTGTGCATGTTGTATCCTTGTGTGCATGTTCTATTCCATTGATCATGTATGTGTGCAATTTTAGACTTGGCTCTCCCTGCTGTTGGCTTGACTCCACCCGCTGTTTGGCTCTGCCCACTTCTGGCCCCGCCCTCAGCCCCACCAGTCTTAAAACCCACCAGCCGCCACTGTTGAGTATGCATCTAGGTACAGTCTAGACAGAGGTACAGCCTAGGCACATTGACTGCAACCTTGAACTGACTGCTCAATTTACCAACTTTTTTATGGATCACATGCTTAAAATGTTAGCAGAATGTTGGGATTGTTCTTGCATAGCTAACTTTGTATGAACATGTCACCAATCTCGTGTATTCTTTCTAAACATTAATACCAACAAAAGGTCCTTTAACATAGTAGAAAGTTCTTATTTAAAATATTTGACCAAACTTATCAATTTTCTAGTGCTAATATAAAGACACTTACTTTGTGGCTTTCCATCCTCCTGTTACCTTCTGTAAAAAGCAGATGGGTAGATGAAGATAGAGCAAACTCCTAACAGTGAGCAAAGTTGTTTTAAAATATTTATAACCATCCAGTAACTGCACTGAATAGTTTTTGCTCCTGCTAAATCAACCATTTTATTCCCAGTTCAGGCTGCAGGTAATATGATGAGCGTATTGTGTGTGTGTAATATCTGTATCTCTCTCTCTATATATATTATGCATTATTCATGGTCCATTGTCTGGCTTCTTAAAAAATAAAATAAAAGGACAGTTGTTAAGCAAGGCAAATACACAAAGTGTAATATTTTTGTTGTACTCAGTATATTTTATGCAGAACTTTCAAACAGGTCAGTTTTCAGAAGTGCATTCTCTAAACATGCAGTAGGAGTTTTATATGGACCAGTCTGTTTTCAGATAATTTGCATTGAGAGGATGAAGGAGAGGCTCAAGCAATGTTTTGTTTGTCTGAGGTTTTATCTTTTCAGGTACAATTGTCAAACTAGTAATTGTTGCCCTGTAAGGCCCAACAAAATTCCTTTCTTTTTAATATCATGGGTAGAGCTCATCTACTTTTATTACTGTGGAGCTGACAGCGTATTGAGAGGAGTAGTAGTGCAGGGAGACATGACAGGAGATGACATTGATGTGTAAGAGGGTTAAATGTTTACTAGTAAAGTCTCTTAAGAGTCTGCAACTTGATATCTAAAACTACTGAGCGCATGTTGCTTGAAATCCAGTGTAGCCATGGTTCTTAATCCCTAGAAGTTGTCTTTGAGTGGTTTGTCTAGTTACATTAGAAATTTCAATTGTCACCACATTTGTCCAAGAAGATTCTGTCAAACTGCATCTTAGTCCATTCTTTCCAACCTATCAGGCCATGGAGATGTTCTTATGGTTATGAGATGTTCTGCAAAAAAAAGCTTGTAAAACACTGATGCTGGACCTGTGTAACACCAATAACAATTTATCATCTTCCAGCATTCTTTTACTGAAACGTCATTAAGGATTCGGGGAATTACGATGAGGCACAAAGTAGTTGCTTTGGGATCTGCAGGTCAAAAAGAGTTGAATGCTTCCTTTGTTTTCCCAAAGAATTACTCCATATTTCCACACTGTAAAGAGTCTGGGATTGAGTTTTTGCTTTAAAAACTTTAATAGCCGGTTGTACCATACTACCACCATAGATTCGTGCAAATCTTATAACAGTAAGTGCTGACTGCTTTGTCTTAATGATAGTGAGTGATACATGTTTGCTCCAAGAACCCATAGCTGAAAAATGTATACCTAAATATGTAAAGGAGGATACTTACTACATTTTATTTCCTTTTGTTGACCAGATCTTCGATTATTACCAAATACTAGAATTTTAGTCTTATCGTAATTTATGGTTAAAAATTTCTCATGGCAGTAGGCAACCAACTTCCTGAAACCTCTATACATCCCCACTTTGGTCTGTGAAGCAAGAATCATGTCATCTGCATAAAGTAATATAGGAATTGGGGGAAACCTTAAGTGGGGAGGGGAAAATTAGTCATTCTTAAATTTCCCTACTAGGTCATTGAAGTAGAAATTAATTAAAAACTGAGCTAAGAGACAATCCTGCCTCACTCCACAGGAGTTCACCACAGGAACAGGTTTCGTATATTCACCATCTCGTGAGAGTTTGACCTTTGCTTTAGTATTAAAATGCAATCTAATAACCACAGTAGACAGTGGTCTAAATTAGATCTCTGAAATTTATTTATTTATTATTTATTTTAAACATCTTATACCCCGCCCTCTCCGACCACAGGCGGCTTGGGGCGACTTACAACAAAACAAACTAACAATAATAAATCAATTAAAATTTAATTAAAATACAACATAGTATAAAATACCCCATTGTCCCGTCACACATACACATACACATACACATACACATACACATACACATACACATACACATACACATACACATACACATACACATACATATACATATATCCCCTTCACAAAATGGCTGGTGGAACAGCCAGGTTACAAGCCTGATGAAAAGTCAGCAGGTCTGGGGCCAGGTGAGCCTTCTCCGGGAAGGAGTTTCACAACCAAGGTCACAGAGAATGCCCTCTACATAGTGTTCTCTAATTTACTCGGGGGACTTTCAAGAAGGTGTCCGTAGGGGCCGATCCAGGACTCGGGAAGTGAAGTGGTCCTGCAGATAGGTCGGACTGATGCAGTGTAGGGCTTTAAAGGTGAAAACCAACACCTTGAATCATACCCGGAAGAAAATAGGCAGCCAGTGCAGAGAACAGAGCACTCGTGTGTCGTGTAATGTGCTTTCGGAGACCTGACCCCATAAAGAACCAGGCTGCCGCATTCGGCACCAGCTGCAGTCTCTGGACAGTCACCAAGGGTAGCCCCACATAGAGCGCGTTGCAGTAGTCCAGTCTCGAGGTAACAAAAGCATTAATGATGGTGGCCAGGTTGGAGTCTGAGACATAAAACCAAAGCCACCGAACCAGATGTAACTGGTAGAAAGTTCCCTTCGCCACCATCTCCACGTGGATATCCAAGTGGAGCTGGGAATCCAGGAGCACCCCTAGACTCCGTACCTGAGAGACCAGTGGGGAACAAACCCTGTCAATGATGGGGGAAGTCACACCCACCACTCTCCCCACCAATATTACCTCTGTCTTGTCAGGATTCAGCTTCAGTCGGCTCTGCCTCATCCAGTCCCCCACAGCCGTCAAACACTGGGAAAACAGAGAGACTGCTGGGCCTAGGTCCGATAAAAATTAGAGGTGTACAGCTGAGTGTCATCAGCATATTGATGACAACTCACTCCAAACCACCTCACGACCTCACCTAATGGCTGCATGTACACATTGAACAAGAGCAGGGACAGACTTAGAACCTTTCGGGAAACCACACAAGAGGTCACAGGGGGGAGATGACTTATCCCCCAACATCACCTGTTGGGTCCTACCGGCTAGGTAGGAACGGAACCATTGTAGAACCGTTGCACCCAATCCTACCCGGTCCCGCAAGCGAGTCACCAACAGGTCATGATCAACCATGTCAAAAGCTGCTGAGAGATCTAATAGAACCAGTAAGGTTGAACGTCCCTAGTCCAGCTCCCGGCGCAGGTCATCTACCAAGGCCACAAGCGCAGTCTCAGTGCCATACCCTAGGTGAAAGCCAGACTGGGAGAACAAGCACAGTGTCAATGAACTAGTCCAGCATTGGAACAACTTGCTGGAGGAGGCCATTGACAGGGTGGCTCTGAGATGCCCTCTGTCTCGTCACCGCAGGGTCCCTCGGTTTACTATGGGGCTGCGGTGTATGAAACAAGTAGGCAGGAGGCTGGAGCAATGCTGGCATTGGACTCGATCTGATTCCAACCGACTTCTCCATAGGGCCCATTTGTGGTCCTAAGTTGAGGCTGTGAGGACAGCAAGGAAGGAGTTCCTTGCTGCCCTCATAGCGTTTGTGAAGTCACGCCGAGCGGAGCTGTTTCGGATGGTGCGGGGGCAGGTCAGTCCAGCCTCCCTCCACCTGGACGGGGACTTGTCCAAGGCCCGCTGTGAGGAGTTCATCACCTACTTCACAGACAAGATGTCTCGGATTCAGACCGACTCTGACGCTGGGTTGGGGGCAGTAGGTAGAGAGCGCGAGGTGATGGAGACCCCATCTGGTCCAACTTTGTTGGGGGAGTTTCAGGAAGTGATACCAGCCGATGCGGTGGATGTCTTGGGGTCTGTGAGAGCCACCAGTTGTGAACTTGATCCGTGCCCATCTTGGTTGGTGAAAGCCTCCAGGGAGACGTTGGGGATGGTGCTGGCGAGGGTGGTCAACGCATCCCTGCAGCAGGGGAAGCTGTCACCTAGCCTCAAGGAGGTTGTGGTGCGCCCCCTGCTGAAGA
Source organism: Sphenodon punctatus (assembly GCA_003113815.1). NCBI lineage: Eukaryota > Metazoa > Chordata > Lepidosauria > Sphenodontia > Sphenodontidae > Sphenodon > Sphenodon punctatus. Next base: position 1,584,373 of record QEPC01006748.1, on the reverse strand, counting down.
AACCCTCATTGGATGTGGACGCACTCGCCAGTTACCGACCTGTCTTTAACCTTCCCTTTCTAGGGAAGGTTATTGAGCGGGCGGTGGCGATCCAGCTGCAGGTGCATCTAGATAGCATTGGTTTCCTAGACCCTTTTTCAATCTGAGTTCCGCCCTGGCTATGGCACCAAGACAGCGTTGGTGGCCTTGGTTGACAGTCTCCGCCAGGAGATGGATGCAGGATGTTCGATATTTCTCATCCTGCTAGATCTCTCAGCCACCTTTGATACCATGGACCATGGACTGCTGTTGAGATGGCTGCGTGACCTGGGGGGTCTGGACGGGACTGTTCTTGAATGGTTCCACTCATTCCTCTCGGGGAGAAGCCAGCGGGTAGTGTTGGGAGCTGAAAAATCTTGCCCCTGCATTCTATCCTGCGGCGTTCTGCAGGGTTCCTTTCTGTCTCTATTATTATTTGACGTATATATGCAGCCCTTGGGGGAGGTCGTGAGAGGGTTCAGGGTGCGATGTCACCAATATGCTGCTGATACTGAGCTGCACCTCTCTTTTTCAGCTGACCCAGACCCTGCTGTCTAGTTGCTATCTCAGTGCTTGGCGGCTGTGGCGGAATGGATGTGGCAGAGCAGACTGAAGCTCAACCCCGATAAGACGGAGGTGATGGTGGTGGGGAGAGCAAGGAAGGTGTCAGCCCCCCTGATTGGGGGGGTTCACCCTCCTATAGCTCAGCAGGTTCGGAGTCTGGGGATGATACTGGACGCAGATCTCCACCTGGAGCGACAGGTGGAGGTGGTGGCGAAGGCCGCTTTCTGCCAGTTATATCTGGTGCGGAGGCTGTGCCCGTATGTCTCCGGCCCGGACCTGGCCTCCCTCATCCATGCCTTTGTCACCTCATGACTGGACTACTGCAACGCGCTCTACATGGGGCTGCCCCTGTTCCTGGTTCGGAGGCTGCAGCTAGTGCAGAATGTGGCGGCCTGGTTCCTGTTGGGGATGGGTCATTGGGAGCCCATAACACCTGTGCTTCGGACTCTGCACTGGTTGCCAATAGAGTGCCGAGCCAGGTTCAAGATTTTGGTATTGATCTATAAGGCCCTTCACGGTCTGGGCCCCTCGTACCTCAGGGACCGCCTCGCCCTCCGTACCTCAGAGCGGCTCCTTCGGTCTGCTGGGGGTGCCTTCTTGGAGGTCCCCCATGTTAAGCGGGGGGGCCATAATGGAGAGGGCATTCTCGGTGGCCGTGCCGTGCCTTTGGAATTCCCTCCCGAAGGAAGCTCCTCTGGCCCCAAGCCTTTTAACATTTCGGCGAGTTTGTAAAACCTGGCTGTTGGCCCAGGCCATTAGGGAGGGGGGGAGGGTTGGTTAGGGGTTTTATCTCCTTCCCATCCTTATTTATTATTTATTGTTTTACTTTTATCATAGCCCTGTTTTAATTGCTTATATAAAAAAATTAAAACAATCACAATATTATGATTGTGTTTTTATATTTCTGAAATTGTTAGCTGCCCCGAGCTGTATTCAGGAGGGGCGGGATATAAATTGATAAATAAAAAATAAAAAAAATAAAATGCCGTTACTTAGTATATCAAACTCAAACCCCAACCCTTAAAAACAAAACAACCGTACCACAAATCAGTAAGCAAACAATCAAATATATCTTTAAAAAAAGACCACCACCACTTTGGACCTGCTGGCGTAACCTACAATAGAGTCTAGGGAGCATTCAGACCAACGGGCAGTATATCATCTGAGACAAGCTCCATCCTCACAGAACCGTTTATAAGTTTCTCCAGAGGATTGGATCCTCAGGCTCTCCAGCCTGTCCCATGTTCTTAAGACCCATGAAACACTTCAACCAAGTGCCAAAAAAACCCTCCAAATGTCCCCCGGCATGAGCAAGAACCTTTTCTATGGTCATCACCATCCAGACCCGTTGGTACCACTCAGGCATTGAAGGATGCCTATCAGACTTCCAGTTGCAAGCAATAATGTTGCATCCTGCCAAAAACAGTTGGGTACAGGTCTTTCTGCACACCCCCATCAAGGGGATATTCGGGTAAAGGCCAAGGAAAGCAATTTCAGCTTGAAAGGGCACTGTAAAACCTGTTGCCTCTTGAACAAATGCTCACACTTTAATCCAAAACGTCTGTATGGGGAGACAGCTCCACAAACAGTGAAACAGATTGCCCACCTCACCACACCCCTTCCAACACAGTAGAGACATCGGCTTGCTCATCTTGGCTATTCTAACGGGTCAGATAGAGACGCAGCATGATTTTAGTTTGTGTCTCAACCACTGCCATAGATGTGGAACATTTGTGCATATGAAGCCAAATTTTGTGCAGGTTGTTCTTTTTCTTCAGATTTGGTCTGTAGGTCAGCCTCCCAGTTCTTGATATAAACCAAATTCCCTCAATTTCAGTGTAAATTTGAGAGACAAGATCTTTAGTCCTAAATGAAGCAAACAAAATGGACTCCAGTCCTTTGGGTGTGTGCGTAAAGCACTTGCGTTTTTTTGGGGGAGCCTGTAAAAAAGCTTTTCAGCTGATTATCTTGCATGAAGTCGATTGGGGTCTGCACTGCTCTCTCAAGGTCCACTTTTGTTTTGAACTGGTAATTTTGAAATCAATCTGTAGCCCTGTGTTTTAGAGTGCTAATAAGGAGTTGGGCTATTTCTTCTCTTCTAAAAGCCTCAGTCTATCGGGAAGAATGGGGATAGCTTACCTACCACCAGTGTCAATTCTAGTAGCACACCTGTTCAACAGATTCTATGCCATACCCACAAAAGGATGGTGTCTCATGGCTGGGGGGCCCTGTAGTTTACATGTGAGTAAGGCCTCTCTCCAATTACAGCCACCCATCATCTGGGACTCTGTTAACCCATTTTGCATCCTTCAGGGTGATGAACCAATATTTGAATCCTCGGAGAGCGGCCGCTCTATGGCATGATAATCTGGAAAATTTAGTCCCCCTCTATAGCGGAGTGCATTGAGAATTTTATGACTAATTCAAAGGCTTTTACAAGCCCTAACCCATTTTTTAAACCATGTCTTGACTCTGTAAAGAATTTAGACAGAATTGGAATTGGTAGCACAGGGTTTTAGGAAGAACTGACATTTTAAATAAATTGTCCCTACCCAACCAAGAGCAGGCCAGTTTACTCCAACTATCCGTGTCTTTTATTTTTATAATATATATATATATATATAGGTGTCCCACTATATACGGGAAGTTATTTTTGAATAAATTAGTAGTTTTTTTTATATAAAAAATATTTCCCAACTATTTAATGGATTATTTTTCTACTTTGAAAGGAAACGCCTCACCAATAGAAGGGACAACCGGTCCTGAGCCTTCATACAGAATGGCCAATGATTTTTGAAAATTGATTTTATAACCAGATAATGATCCAAAGGTCTATAAGCTGAATTAATTTGGGAACTGAGGTAGATTTAGATAAAAACACGAGCATGTCATCAGCATACAGGGCCAACTTGGGTTCACTTTTGCCAATCTGAATGCCAGGAATATCAGGGTTCATCGGAATAGCTATAGCTAAGGACTCTATGCTAGATCAAAAAGGAGTAATGACAAGGCATCCCTGTCGAGTTCCTCTCAAGGTCAAAGGTGGGTGAAAGCGAACTGTTTATAATCAGACGTGATTTAGGCCCTTTATAAATAGCGTTCACCCACCTCAAAAAATTAACCAGAAAGCCCATCAGCTGAAGGGTTTCGAACAGGAATTGACCCTCGATTCTGTTAAACACTTTCTCAGCGTCCATAGAAATTACCATTGTGTTTGTTTTTGTTACATTAATCTGATGGATTATATCAACTGCTTTCCTTACATTGTCAGCACCCTGTCTCAATGGAATGAACCCCACTTGGTCTGGATCGATGAGGGAGCCTATACAGTTGTTTAGCCTATTAGCTAGGGTCGTTGAGAATATTTTACAGTAGTCCAGTCTTGAGGTGATGAAGGCATGGATGATGGTGACTAGGTCAGCGTCCAAAATGTACAGCTGAAGCCACTGTATCAGATGTAACTGGCAAAAGGCGCTTTTTGCCATAGCTGCCACCTGGACATCCAGGCGGAGTTGTGAATCAAGTAGCACCCCCAGACTCCAAACCTGAGGAACCAGGGAGGGACAAACCCCATTAATGACAGGGACTTCCACACCCTCGGCCCTCCCCACCTGCTATGAACCTGCAGGTATGAACCTACTTTGAGAACTAGGGTTGGAAAAAGCACTTTTTAGGCATGGATATCAGCCTAAAAATAGTAGTAATTTGTAAAGTGACGCTCCAAAAACTTTCCTTGCACTCAGGTTATTTTGAATTTCAGCATGCACTAATAGTGTTAAAGGAAAAGTCTCATTTTGAGATAACATTAATTTAAGCTATATTTTAATAGTATTTTATCAAAGTATTGAAGTACTTTAATTTTCTCATTGTATTTGTGCCAAATATATTAATTCAGTGATTTTTAAACACTGGGATGTTTTGACTGGAGTCACTGATTATTCTCCTCCCCCCCCCTCCCCCCCGGCTCCTGGATATGAGAAAAACTAATCAAGTTTGCAAAGAGTAGTGGGACATTTTTTTCTGGGTCTTATTGCCATGAAGAGATGATGCCAGTTAGCCCCTTTAGTGATAAAACACAATGGACTATATTGCATGACAAAAAGGATAGTTATTGAGAATGGATAATCATAAAATCCCATACTTTAGCCTAGGAATAACACCCTTTGAATATTACTTTTAATTTGATAATTCACAGCAGGATGTACTGTACTGATGACTAAATGCAGAAGGTTGGTAGCAAATGATTATTCGCTTGGGGAAGCAGATGCTGGCATAGATTTCAGTTTTGTGATTAACAAAATTGAGTTATCAGGTTTTCATCCAGGTTGTACGTCACCCTGGGATGCCGTAGGCATGAGGGGCGACTAACAAATGTTTAAAATAAATAAATATGGCACCGAGACTGCATTGGTGGTCTTGGTAGCAACCTCCACTTAAATATGAATTTAGGACATTCAGTACTTCTGGTTCTATTAGATCTCTCTGCAGCGTATGATATGGTGGACCATGGGTTGCTTTTGAGACGGTTGTGGACCCTGGGGGTTGGGGGGGATGGGACGGTCTTAGGATGACTCTGTTCGTTCCTCTCGGGGAGAAGCCAGTGGGTGGTGCTGGGGGAAGAAAGATCTGGCCCCCGGGATCTCGCTTGTGGCGTACCGCAAGGTTCGATTCTGTTTCCGCTTTTATTTAACATCTATATGCAATCCCTGGGTAAGGTCGTGAGACGGTTTGGTGTGCATTGCCACCAATATGCTGATGGTACCCAGCTTTACCTCTCTTTTTCAACAACCCCAGGTCCTGCAGTCACAGTGCTTTCCCAGTGCTTGCTAGCAGTGAGTGACTGGATGAGGCTGAGCAGACTGAAGCTGAATCCTGATGAGACGGAGGTGATGTTGGTGTGTAGGGCAGCGGAGGTGATGGCTCCCCTTGTGAAGGGGATTCGCCTCCTGCTGCCCCCGCAGGTGCGGAGTTTGGGGGTTTTGTTGGACCGTAGCCTTCGCCTGGATTGTCAGGTGGCGGTAGTGGCAAAGGGAACCTTTCGCCATTGCATCTTGTGCTGAGGATCCGGCCATATGTTTAAAGCTCTTACCTGGCCACCCTCATCCATGCATTCATCACCTCAAGGCTGGATTACTGCAACGCGCTCTACGTGGGGCTGCCCGTGGTGACAGCTCAGAAGCTGCAGCTGGTGCAGAATGTGGCAGCCCATCTCCTGACGGTGACAGGCCATAGGGAGCACATTACACCAGTGCTTTGGGCTCTTCACTGGCTGCCTATAGTGTTCCGGGCCTGATTCAGGGTGCTGGTTTTGACCTTTAAAGCCCCACAGAGTCTGGGACCCTCTTATCTGAGAGACCACTTCACTACCCAGGCTGCAGAGCGACCTCTGCGGTCTGCTGGGGGCACCTTCTTGGAGGTCCCCCAGGTGAACTGGGGGGCCACGATGGAGAGGGCATTCTCAGTGGCCACACCACAACTGTCGAGCTCCCTCCCAGAGGAAGCTCACCTTGCTCCCAGCCTATTGGCCTTTCGTTGGGCCTGTAAGACCTGGCTGTTCATCCAGGCCTTTGGGGAAGGGGGGAATAAGGGTGGGTTTTTTACCACTGGTTTTGCCTCTTTGCTGTTGTCTTTATTGTTTTAGTAACCCCTTCTATGTATTATTTTTATATATTGTTTTAAATATTTTGTGAGCCGCCCTGAGCTGCTGGAGGGAGTGGGATACAAGTCAAATAAATAAATAAATAATAAATAAAAAACTTAAGAGTATATATCTGGTGTTTATGAATTGTGAAAGTTTGACTTAGGGTAAAATCTTACAGCAATAGCAGTTGACAACCTCCATGCTGTGGACCTTTATAATTACAAAGCTGGGGGAATGCCCTCGAACTAGATCATACGCAGATAGTTAATGAAGTGGTAGGGCAAAAGCAATAAAATTCCCCCAAACTATACAATTCTGGATGTGGTGGGGCAGCTGCTGCAGATGTAGGCAGAGAGCCTGCTTGCTGTTGCTGCACACGTTCCTCCTGGTGTTGTAGTTAACTCTAGTATTCTGTGTTTTGTAAAAATTATTAGGTGAGATGGTGAGTCAGCCTACCAACCTTCTTTCAAACTTAGGATATTCTTGTCCGTCTTTGTAAATACTGTAGAAATCCTTGCTTGAAAATTTCTGTGAGGTCAAATTAATATATTCATCACGGCAGGTTGCATACTACCACCTAAGAAGAGGTTCCAGCAGGGCGCAAAATTTGCAGATGCCTGAGAGCCATTGGCCTCCAGAAAACTGAGGTTGGTTACTGGTTCAGGGGTGTAGTGTGGCAAGAACTGTTTAATATCAGGATCAAGTCTGGGGAGTGATTTTTTTTTTGGCTCCCGGAGTTCAATCTGAAATTTCATGCCCTGGGTTCCAGAACTTGTAACTCGATGTACAGATTCAGTACCTGACAATACCCTTATTTCATTCTTCTTCTTTTATTTTTTTAAAATTAAATTAAAGATAGAAGTTAAAAATTGTGTTCAAGAAGAGTCTCCAAAATCCTAAAGGATTAAACAACAAAAAATTGGGTGGGAAAGGGGAAATATCATGTACATTAGACATAAAAACAATTAGGGAAGATTAGGAAATTACAGAAATACAAAGTACACATTATTTACTAAAATGACACTATAACCTTGATTCATTTGAAAAAACCCAACCTATAAGACTGGTGTATAAAGTAGAAGCTACCAGAGTACGTCAACTTACAGAGCTACAAGACTTCAATACTACGTTCTCCATTACTACCTATTCATTCAAATTTCTGTAAGACAAATTGAGTCTCTTGGTGAGGAAGTCAGTCCAGACTCTGTAATGATAGGCTACACTACAGACCAGATGGCATAACAATGTACCAGTGTATCTTCTAATTCTGCAGAGATCTTCTCAATTGTAATACAAAACCAAAGTCTCTTAATCCAGTCTAATTTGGACAAGTCTTGCATGGTTTTCCAAAAATATGCAATTGTATGAATTGCTGCTAAGATTGTTTGCAGGTGTCTTTACTTTCCTTTATCGCAGGTATTTCCGGAAACAGTCCCAGTAAAGCTATTTGTGGAGTCATTGACAGACCAACACCCAGTATATCTTTCAGATGTGGCCAGACAGCATTCCATAGTGGCATAACCCTAGGGCACAACCATCAATAATGGAGATAAGTCCCTGATTGTTCACAGCCCTGCCAACAATTTACCAGATAATCTTTATTCATACTGTGTATTTTTTCTGGGGTAAGATGTATTTGAAGGACTAATTTCAATTGTGACTCTTTGACCATAAGAGAGGTTGCACAGCCATGCATGTGTTGTCAAACTGTGTTGTATTCTTTCTCAGGCAACATAATTTGCAGTTCCTTTGACCATTGATCTAAATAGGTCAAATTTGGAGTATGTATAAGTTTTTGTAAAGCTTTATATAAATTAAAAATTACACCTTTACCAGGCAGGGGCGGCTGGTGAGTTTTTAGTTCGGAGGGGCAGTAAGGCCGTCCGGCCCCTGGCGAGCCGGTGGGCGGAGCCAGGGCAATGGTGGGCGGAGCCAGGGCAATGGTGGGCCAGTGGCATGACAGCCCAGCAGCAAGGAGTTCCCAGGGTTAACATCGGATGGAAGAAAAGTCTACACGCACATCAAGCTTAAAATAAATAATGTATAAACCCAAACATAGAAAACACTGGCACAACACAGCTGCAAGGAGTTCCCAGGGTTAACATCGGATGGAAGAAAACAGTCTACGTGCACATCAAGCTTAAAATAAATAATGTGTTAAACCCCAAACACAGGGAAACACAGAAAACACTGGCACAACACAGCAGCAAAGAGTTCCCAGGGTTAACATCGGATGGAAGAAAACACTGTCTGTACATGCACATCAAGCTTAAAATAATGTATAACCCCCAAAGCACAAAATTTCCAGCATTGTGAACACACCTAACTTAACAGCCTAGCGCTGGGTGGGATGCAGGGTGGGAGTGGGGGGGGAAACAGGCTCACCTTAGGGGGGTGGATGCTGGGGGGGCGGGGAGGGATCAGTCAGTGGTTACCTGCTGCAGGCTGCTCTTCTCAGCTTCTGTCTGCTCCTTCGGGAGCGGCAGCTAGCGCGCGGCCGCAGACTGAGACTCGGGGGACTGAGCAGGGAGGAAGCGCACATGCGCACTTCCTCCCTGCCTCAGTCCCCCGAGTCTAGCTATCTTGCCAGGGCTGTCAGCGCGACCGCCCTGGCGAGATCTTCCATTGAGCGCAATGGAAAGGCTAGCCCCTCCCTCCACAGCACGTCTCATGCGTGCTACGGACGGAGGAGTTCAGCCGCCCAAATCGCGTTTTCCATAGGAAAACGCTGTTTGGGTGGCTGAGCAGCAGCCTTTTTGTCCCTTCGGGGACCCACTCCCTCTCCCAGCGGAGTGGGTGGGTCCCCGAAGGGAGAACAAGTTCAGTGACAGCTACAGCACCCTCTGCAGCAGCTCAGAGGCTGCTGTAGCTGTCATAAGCCGCGCTGGGTTTTGTTTTTGTTTTTAAACAGTTTAATACCACAGCAGTGGCCCCCGCAGTGCTTTGGGGGGCACTGCCCCAAATTTCCTGCAGGGGGAGCTGCCGCTGTTATCCGGTATGATGTGAAATAATATAACTTCCATTTCATGTGCCTTACAAGTGTATTGTTTTACTGGTTTTTCCATTATTGAAAATACTACCCAGTTTGGCATATAACATAAAATCAATATTTTCTTTCAGTCCATTTTCCAATTCCATTTTACTTTTAAACGTCCCTTTGTTGAAGAGATGCATAGCTCTAAAACATCCTTTTTGCTTCCATCTCTCAACTATTCGTTTATCAAATCCCCCGGCCATCATACGGTGCCCCAAAATAGGGATATTATTATTATTTATATAGCACCAGCCATATACCTTCTACTATATTATGTTTATATTTACACTGAAACCAGATCTTAAAGGTGGGGTGTATAAAAGAGTGTGGCGTGCACTCACGCTTGTAATATAAATTTTTCCCCAAAATCAAATCCTGAAAATCATTAATTTGTAAATAATCCTGCTCCATTTTTACCCATACAAGGTTCGATTGGCGTTCTCAAGCAAAGCTTGATAGCCCTAAAGGCGGATGCCCATACATACAATTTTAAATCTCCTTAATTCATTCTTGGACAGAGGCTCACATTATATCCAATTCTATTAAGTTCATACCCATCAATGTTAGCCTTCTTTACCTCTAGCAATAGGGGCGCTCTAGGAATGAAAGCAGCTGCTGAAGCAACCTCTTCTGACTTTGTGCTGGAATAACTTAGAGAACTCCACCACCCCCAGCTACATTCTGCTGCTGCTGCTAAGGGTATGATCTTTCAACTCTTAGTATGGGTGTTAGCACTTAGCACCAGCAGACGTCCCATGGAAGGAAATGGGACCTATGTTACATGGAGATACTGGACTACAGGTCTAACAAATATGTAAAAGTAAAGGTTAAACATGTATGTAATGTAAAAGCTGAGAACTGGAAACTCACTTCATGCAATGTAGAGAGACAAAGCCATGCCGAATGTGTATTCAGAAAAGCCTAACACCTCTGCAGAAGCCAGACAGAGTCCATTCAGTTGCAAATGGATCTTTTCCTGCCTACATGACTAGAAGCAGAGTCCTCCAGGCGGGAAAGTCAAACGAAGAAACTTGGAAAGATATAAAAAGAGAGGAGATCTTTTTTCCTCAAGCTCAGTTGGAAGAATAGACTTTGCTGGCTAATCAGTTTAAGGACAAAAGCCCAGTCTTACTACATCTGGCTGAGAATGGACTCAAGTTCATGGACTTTTTGTAGGGTAAGATTTTAACTAGGAACTTACTCAGTACAGACAAGGATTGCATTATTTACTTCTGTTCTATTTGCCACTGCATTCAAACTACCTTTGTTTATGTAATCAGTAAACTTTCTTCTTTACTAAGAAGTGCTTTCTGTGTTGTCTCACATTGGGGAACACAGTCTGGAACTTGGGTGACAAAAGTGTTGCCCCTTTGTAGGACTGAATCAGCTAGAGAGAGAACTGATTCAGACAGGCTGCAAGTGAGGGAAACAGAGTCACCCAACTCACTACCCCACGTTTCTGGGTTGCGTGACTCAGTTTCCCTCACTTGCAACCCGTCTGAATCAGTTCTCTCTCTAGCTGATTCAGTCCTGCAAAGGGGCAACACTTTGATCAACCAAGTTCCTGAGGCTTCCCGTTGTCAAACTCTTTCTCTCTCTGGGTTCACAAGTCCTTGAGGGCACAAGATACTCAGACTGTGTTCCCCAATGTGAGACAACAGAAAGCACTTCCCACCCATTCACCGCGGCAATCCCACGGATGCCCCTCCCACCACCCATACATTTGGGTGAGGGTGGGGGGGCATCTGTGCAAAAAGAGGGTAAACGGTAACATTGATGCTAAGCATCTGGAGAATCGTGCTGCCCTGCATATTAACAATAACCAGCATTGAAAGGTAGATGAGTACCATGAGCACAGCAGGTCAAGGGAAGCAATATTTCTGCTACTGCGCATGCATGCCCCTTGTTCTGTCTGTTGCTTCTGTTACAAAATGTACATTTTAAAAGGCTACCAACACAATATCAATATGCTATTGATAAGCATATTAGAAGATTCAACTATACAGGCATTTGATACAATGGTTAATTTCATTTCATTGAGAAACATTTCAAAAGTAAGGTAGTGGTTTCCTACTTACTGTGGTTAACTCCTGTAGTTTTGACAGACTTTTCAGAACCTCATGATGAACATCATCTTTAAATTAAAGTTTATAAGTATAAAGACAAATTAGACTCAGTACTCGGGGCTTAGAAATGTGTGCAAGAGAGGGTCTGAACAGTTGTATTAAAATTAATGCCCTATTTTCCTCTTGTATTTTGAAAGATGCATTTTAGCATTATGATTAGGATACTACCACACAGTAGGATTTTTGTGATGGCACTGGGGAAATAGTAGGACAAGGACAGCATCTCCTTCCCTGCATGGGAAAGGTTAAAGATCATTGGTGCCAGCTAATTTTAACAGCTGCAACTGTGATGTATGAGGTTGGTTAACAGACAACATACCCTGGCCATGTATCACTCTTATTTTAGGATTGTGTGTATCCTGAGAAGCATGTAAAAACTGGCAGACCTTGCTGAAAGTGTGTAGTTTAAAATTTCATTGTATAAAAGCTTCAGGAGTTCCTTTGAACTGTTTTGTATGTTTGTACTGGTGTTAGGCAAGCTTGATTGACTGATTGATTGATCAGTTAGCCCAGGATCTGTTAATCCCTGAAAACTGAACAGGAGCCATCATTTAAGGTGAACACAGGTTAAATTTGGTCTGTTCTGTAACCTGGTTTGAGTTAAAAGGGACTGTATTCCTGAAAAGAGACTGTAGATATTGCTTCTACTCTGTAAAGGGGCAAAGTCTAAAGAGAATATCAGAAGGGAATTTTCTTTTTGCTTTTTTAAAAAACGTGGATAGCTCTTTTCCCTGTAGACAGATGTCAGTGCTACGGTTTTTAGTACACACTTTTTCTTATTGTTGTACTTTAACTGATCTGCTGGCCCAAACTCAAGAAACGTGTTGCTAATTCATGAAATCGCTTTAAGAAAATGCATCATGAACAATGTAGAGAAGATGGAGTCTATCTAGAAGGCTGATGTTCAAATTGTCATGAGTCCAGGCCACCTGTTTCAAAGTTCTTTTAAAAAATAAAAAAAAATAGCTGTATTGTTGAAGTTCCATGGAGATAATACCAGTAGGTTGAATAAAATACCCAATCTCCTGTCCCATCGCAATGTGGTTGGTGCTGGTTGCCAGGCAATTCTTTTTTCTTTTTCCCCCTTCACCCTCTGGGAAAAGAGGGAAAGCATAATGATCAACCTAGCAACAACTGTTGAGAGCTTGCACATTCATTACCTTTCAGACTTATATACTTGGTATTAATTGTCAAATAAAACTAGCTGGGGGGCAGGGGCCAGCAGCAGCTAAGAATTAAATTATAGTTTTCGTTTTTATAGCATACTTCCTCCCGCGAATTGGCTTTCTTGACCTGTGGGCCAGCCTCCATGAGCAGTAAGGATCCTACCAGTTTCTCCAACTACTCAGAGTAGGGATATCCCCCAGATTAGCCTGCTCCAAGAGGGGCCGTTTTGGGGCCAACATTCCCATTGACACTATGGCCCTCTTTGCACAGATGCCCCACCTCTTCAGGTGGGTGGGCAGTGAGGGTGCCTCCATGCAACCGCCATGGCGAGGTGTGTGTGTGCACTCTCCTGCGCTCCACCCACCTCTGCCCATGCACGGAGGCACTGGAGACAACGAACGTGCCTCCGTGCATGGAGATGGGTAGAGGTGGCCATCACCCATGCATGGAGGCACTGGAGACAACAGACATGCCTCCGTACGTGGAGATGGGTAGAGGTGGGTGGGCATTTGTGCAACAGGCCGCCCACGCTGCCTCCACGCCGCAGCCTCCACCCATCTCCCCTCCTCCCCCCCCCCATTTGGGGGGGGCCCCATTTGTGCTGGCCCATTTGAAAAGGGCCTATGAAGCAGAAAGGACTGTGTATGGTTATATACTGCCGGATGAACCCCTTCTCTCCCAACTGGGAAGACCCTCTTGCCAGCAAAGGAAGGGTAGGGACATTTTATAAAATTCTCACCAGGAAAATGGGAGACTTGGTGTAGACTTGTGCAAGATTTTCTTGCAGCGGTAGATGCAAGCAAGTTAAAGGCAGAACCACTCTCCATTATAAACATAGTAAGTAATGTATTGTACTGGCAAAAGCCTTGACAACACAATCAAACCTATATAATACAAATTAAACAAGATTATAATCATACAATTGAAATAAAAAAATCCTAGGATAAAGAACTACTCAAAGGCTTAACCACCTTTGCCCTTAATCTCATTGCAGTGACTGCAAAGATTGCCACAGCTGATGATACATCATTGTTTTTGTCAACTAACAAAAACAGCAGGATTCTAAGAGATGGCCATTCATATTGACTGCCCTAAATAGTCTTTCACGAGGCTGACAATACAGAGGGCAAAATAATAATAGTGGATCCATTATAAACAGGGGACTACTGAAGCCCAGATATTGAGGAAACTGCTTGAGCTACAGTTTTGAAAATTTATCCATGACTTATATTTGTGGGGACCGTCACACGTGCAAAGTTTGTAAAAGATCCAGCCAGAAAATCAAAAGTTATAACTGTTAAGTTAATTAGTTGTGGTCAAAATGCATAGAATCCCGACTATTCCTTCTCCTCCCCCCCCCCCCCCCCCCCCCCGATGAGTTGAGCTCCTGGATTTCACAGCTTTGAAGCATGAGATCTAGATCAAGTGTGGGTGTAGTGTGACAACAATTGGTGCAGCCAAAAACGAGTTATTAAATATTTAAAAATCAGTTCCACCGGAGCATGCGCAATTGAGCAGCCGCTTACCGCCATCTGTGGTGTTAGAAAAAACAGCACAAGGAAAGTTACGTGGCTCTGTTTTTTAAAATCATATAACTTTATCGGGAGCCAGCTCTGTCACAAAGACTTGAAGCTGTAGTCCTCTTCATGTCAATTACCCACTTGCCTCAGAAAGCCAGCATGAGGAAGCTCTAGTCAGTTTCATATCAATTACTAGAGGTGGGACCCCAGGCCAAATACCGGATTTACCGGATTCGGGTTTCCAAAAAACCGCATTCCCGGATTAAATCCAGTATACCGGTACCGGATTTATTCCATTGATTTCAATGGGGCACTGTGTCCCCATTGAAATCAATGGAATAAAAAAATTCCTCCCCCATCCCCCTCCCAGGCTGCGCGGGTGGAAGGGGGGACACCCCCCACCCACCCTACCCAGCTTGGATTTTTTTAAAAAAATTCCCCTCCGTTGCTGGCAAGTTCAACCCAGAGCCCCCCTCCCCCAGCACCAGCGGCCGCGGCATCCCAGCACCAGCTGGTAAGTATTAGACCTGATCCCTGGGGTTTAAACACCCCCCCAGGGATCACCTTACTACAAGTTCCCCCAGGATTATTATTATTATTATTATTAAACATTTATAAAGCGCCAGCAACAACCTGGCGCTGTACAGAACATATAATCAGCTGCGGTCCCTACCTGTGGCTTACAATCTAAAAGACAAGGAGGGGGAGACAAGGAGAGGGGACAGTGGGANGATCCCTGGGGGGGGGGGTGTGTTTAAAAGAGGAGAAATGCTGGTAAGGAGCCCAATGTTTTTCTTAGCTGGGCTCACAGATGTGGGGAATGGAAAATTTTCTGTTATATTTTTCCAGAAAATTTTCTGGTTCTAAAAATACATGGTTTCATATAATTAATTTGTAACCTAATCAATGTATACCAAAACCTAATTCCAATAAAAATAATTGCCAAGTAAAGCTTTGAATTTGTTTGAACATTTAAACCACATTAATTGTGCTTTATTGAATTTTTCCCCATAATTTATTTCAGTTCAACTACTTTTGGCTATTTGTAAAAACTTCTGAGATTTATACAGCACATAGAATTAACAGTGTAGTTTTTGAATTTTGTTTACTAAGTACAAGTCAAATAAACATGCTAAATCCAATCCCAGTCAATTTAGGGCATTGAAAAAAAATTCAGAAAATATGCATTAGAAAAATTTCTGGGAAAACTTCCGATTCAAAATTTTCTGGAAAATCCACATCACTAGCTGGGCTTGTCATCCAAAAATAAGTTTCCTGGTCTTTCTGGATAACTGTACTGTTCAGAAGTTTGTGTGTCATACAGAAACTGAAGATGAGAAAAAATTTTGGTAGCTAATGTTGGATGACTATTCCACTTACTTTGAAGTCAGCATTTCACATTGTAAGTGCCAAAAATGTAGCAACCTCCATGTCTGCCTTCCACATTACACTATTTGTAACGAAATGTATTATATGACTTTCTATTGCATTTAATCTTGGGTGCAGTATAAGCTTCTGATAGAAGCAAGACTTAATTAGAAATTATTTTGCAGAAGTATCTACACATTGCACCATTAGTATCATTCAAAAGGCATACTTTTCATCTTCTGCATAAAGTTCTACAGTGGTTTATAAGAAACAAACTACTGGTGTCATTTTGGTCAAGATATGTCTATGTAACATACAGAAGCTACCGCTATATCTGAAACCAGATGTCCTTCAGAAATTTTCAGTTGAGACAATACACTAATTAGGCACATTCATAGAGATGTTAGCATTAATACAGCCGTGTCTATACCTATTTTGATTATAAGCAGGGACTTGAGAATTTACCAAAACTGGCAGTTCATGTCTGTGCAGACTTTCACTGGTGTGCTTGAGTTGTTGGTGTTTTGTTTTTGTTTTTTAAAAAATAAATAATAAAATACAGAACTCTGGCTCTGCTCAAAAGACTTGAAAAGATAAAGGTGCCCTTGTTTTTCACTAGGTCTCCCTGGTTTTGTAGAGGTGACTAGTAAAAAGTCTCTCTCCCAGAGCTCGACCTCTCAATTACATTGATTACAGATTTTGTCCATTTGAGTATATGCATGCAGTTTCCTAAATAATAATATTCCTGGAGTGTGAATGCCAATTTGCTGTTCTCTGATATTTAATCTAACTTGATTTATGCAAAGTCAGAAAAGACAACAGCATTGCCGTTAAATTAGAGAACAGTTGACCTGAAATTCTGGGAAATTAGAATGGCAACGGTTGACAGGGAAGAGCATAGTGAGATACTGCATAGGTGTATTCCTGTGGGATTAGGAGGGTTGATGAAATCAGTTTCCATTGCACAGGAATAATATTGCTCATTCATTCACATTCTTGTCTTGTGTCTGACTATGAAAATGATTGACCCAGTGCCTGTAAATTCATTGGCTTGAATGTACTGGTTTGGTAAATGTCTTTCCATCCTGTGCTGACTGGGGAAAAGGATCTGGTGGAAAAAGGAGACGAGACTGTTTGATCATTGGGACAGTTAGTTAAATAGCTTTCTGTGGTGGTTGCTACTGAAGATTTCAATAGATTTGATCTACTATTGGTCTAGACCTGTGTAAGGCTGTGTGCAAGTAGAGGATTTCTCATAATAGGATGCATACTGCTGTATTAAAATTTCTAATTGATTTCTCTCTACCCTCTGGTGCTCTGGCTACTGATTAAGCTCATATTACTTAAGCAAACATATAAAAAGATTTATTACTGTTTAGCTGATTTCTTTTCTATGAGGCCTGTGGGTGTGGACATGTTTCTCTCTGAAACTCCATATTGTATGGCTGACTGTGGCAAATACAAATTTTTGGTAGAACCTAATGTCCCCTCCTTTGAATAATGGCTTTGTTCAGAGTATGCAGAAAGATTTACAAATTACTTCGAGCTGCAGCAAATGGATTAAATCCAACGTAAATGTTCCTTGTTTTGGTTATTTAAACTTGTACTCTGACCTTCCCATAAGGCTCAGGGTAGCTTACAGAATAAGAACCATATAAAAACCTGAAAATATATTTAAAATCCTCATATGTTAGAGATTTCTCATCCAGCCCCTATCCCCGTCTGCCAAATGCTTAGCCAAAAAGAAAGGGGTCTCATTGCCTCCAGAAAATGCTCAGATTCTGATGACCCTTCAGGGGAAGAGAGATCCATAACACTGGTGCAGCAACTGAGAATACCTGTCTATGTGCCCTTGCCATATGAACCTCACTGGCAGATGGTACCCGCAAGACAGCACTCCCAGTTGACCACAGGGATTGCAATGGAGCATAATTGGATAGGTGGCCTTTTAGATAACGTAGTTTGAGTGGTGGCTGAAATGGAAGTGGTGGCTCCCCCATCCCCCTTAGAACTTATCATGGGACATCCTAATCTCAGCAAGTTTAATCTTAAATACAGGCTACAGGATTGTTGAACATATGGGAATTAATGAGTGCCTTACTTTTCCAATAAATGGTTGTTCTAACAATTGCATATCCTCTTGCTATCTCTTCTGCTGTTGTTACCATGTTTCATCAGTAGGTATTCTGGGGAACAGTTTGAGATTGATTGAACTTGGTTCTATCTATGATGAAAGTCTGAAATGTATCTGCTATAGAAACCTTTAATAACATAACATAAAACTGTAGCTGCAAATATAAAATTAAAAATGTGTACTTTATTCCAAAGGAGGGGGAAATTAACCTTACAGAATCTCAGTAAAGCAGGAGTAATGTGTAAATTGCCTGTCCATTTTCTGTTTCTTACATCCCTGGTTTTCTTGTAAGTCTAATTATTCCAGCAGCATGTCATGATCTGTCAAGTTTTTATTTTTGTTATTTTTAGTGTGTTAAAACATTGAAAGAAACTAGTGGTATATGTCCAGTCCAATAAATTCTAATATATTCCTCATGCATATAACCTTTTATTTAATTGTGTCAATATTTTTGATGCTAAAGAATTTTTAGAAACTGCTATGTTTTATGATAGATTCTAGCACCGGATAATACAGCAGGTTTTTACAAAAGGTGTAATGAAGCTAAATGACCTTTTGTCAGTTGTTGTGGCAAATCTGATGGAACAGTGAGAGCAAGCAAAGAAAACTTTATTTGTAATTAATCCACAATAGCCTGGAGACCCGACTAGATATGGCTTCTACAAAATGCATATGACAACACCAAAAGAGATTTTAAGTAGTTAAGAATCCTATTTGGTGGGATGATGTGGAAAAGGGACTGAGATTAGAGAAGTACAGTGCTTGAGATAATGTAGTGGAATTATTTCTAAAGAAATATTGCTATCTATTGGAGGCAAACATCCTGGGTTCACATTCCACTTCTCTTTAAAATGGTTGAAGGACATTGTGAGTTGACATAGTTCCATTGCTTCATGCTGAATTCATACTCTTGTGTAAAACATTGAAGTCTCTCGGAATGCTAGGTAAATAAGAACATAAGTTCCATCCTGGGTCAGGCCAATGGTCGATCGAACCCAGCAGCCTGTCTCCGACAGTGGCCAATCTTGATTTCTTGGGAGAAGTACCCAGTGGGTCACGATGGATAATTCATTCCCTGTTGTTCACTCCCAGCTCCTGACAATAAGAAGTTACGGCTCCTAGACCTACTCTCCAAGAATTTACATCCCCTAGACCTACTCTCCAAGAACTTATCCAATCCTTTTTTTTAAACCCAGCTATACTACTGACCTTGACCACATCCTCGGGCAACAAATTCCACAGGTTAATTGTTTGCTGAGTGGAAAAAATACTTGGTTTTAAATCTGCTACCAGTTTCGTGGAGTGTCCCCTAGTTCTGGTATTATTTGAGAGGGTAAATGACTGTTCCCTACTTACTTGTTCCACATCGCTCATGATTTCATAGATTCCTGTCATTTCCCCTCTGTCATCTCTTCTCCAAGTTGAAGAGCCCTAACCTATCAAGCCTCTCTGTGTACAGGAGCCATTCCATACCCTTTATCATTTTTGTTGCCCTCTGTACCTTTTCCTGTTCTACTATATCTTTTTTGAGATGGGGCGACCAGAACTGCACACAGTATTCAAGATGCGGTCGCATCATAGATTTATATACAGGCATTTTATTTTCAGTTTTATTCTCTGTCCCTTTCTGTATAATTCCTAACATCCTGTTTGCTTTTTTGGCCACTGCCACACATTGAGCTGAGGGTTTCAATGTATTGCCCACAGTGACTCCAAGATCCTTTTCGTAAGTGGTAACCCCTAATTCAGAAACCAGCATTTTGTACATATAGGCCCTTTTTACACAGACGGAGGTGGGTGGGGGGAATGGGTGTTTAGCCACAGTGGGTGGGTGTCAGTTTACACGGAAACACACCCGTCTCCACCCACAGAGCCTCCTCCGGTTTTCTGGAGGGCTCCGTGGGTGGAGATGGGTGTGTGATGGCTGGAGGTGGGTGTTGAGCGGGAGCGTGCATGCAACCCCACCCAGCCCATTCAGTGTTCACACGGACGAACGCTGAGCGGACACCTCCCCCACCACCACCACCGGCTGTATAAATGGATGCCCCACACACACACCCTCCCGAACACCGGGGCGGGAGGGGCACATTCATGAAAAAACAGCCATAGTCGGGACTATTGTTCCCTACTTATTCCTTACTGGTCCTGGTAAGTAGGACCCTCAGTGGTGAAACATCAGTCAATAGATAGTAATTTGGATTGCATGTTGCAAACTATACCTTTCCTGCCTGCAATGCTTAATCCACCATGCCAGCGGTTTCCACGTACAGTTTCTGACACACTGCTTAATTTAATTAGTCATTACTAAACAGGTTCTGTTTACATTCTGTATCCCTTAAGGACCATAATAGCAAATTATCATCCTAAACACCAGGGTAGTCGTGACTATTTCACAGGGAGCAGACTTACTAGACTTTGAAATTCCAGATTTTTTTTACATTGTGACACAGTACAATGTTCTCTGGCAGAAATAATATGGAGTAAATTTGCTTACATTCAATTTTTTCCCTTTTGATTATAAAACTCATCTATAGATTGTCTGGTGGAGGTGAATTTATTAAGTAAGGAGCTACAAAAACTTTAATTTCTTTGTTCTATCCCCAATGGTATTGGTCTTAACATGAAAACATTCTATCTAAACCTGTTCTGCTTTAAAGCAAACTGCACTGTGGTAAGAATCTGACACAGCTTCTTGGTAAGAGATTGGTCTAATTTACTAGCCTCAGTTAAAGTGGATTCTGTGTTTCAAAAACCTACAGTTTAAGAACACAGTTAAGGTTCTTCTTCTTCTATTCAGAATTTTTAAAAGATGAAAATTGTACATTGACATCTTCCATCAACTCTCCACCACCTACTTTTCCTCTGCCTTCCATTATCTCTCATCTTCTAATTTCTTCGAACTGGGACACACTACAATATCAGCAACTTCACTATTCACTCACATTCCTCTTTTACTTTATAACGCACAAAAGGCAACTAACAATAAGATTTGCACTTAACTATTATGTAGTCTGTATCCAATATAAAATGTATATTCTGTATATCTCATAATTTTAAAATGTATATAATATACCTTTTTATACTATTCTAGTTTCATAAAGTTTTCTTACAAATGTATTTTTACTATTTGAGTGCAAATCTTATTGGTTTGTTTTTGTCTGTTATACATAAGGTAGAAGATGAATGTGAGTGAATAATAAAGTTGCTTATGTTGTGTCCCAGATGGAAAAAAGTAGATGATGTAAAATAATGGAAGGTAGGAGAAACATAAGTAGTGAAGAGTTGATGGGAAGGTGTCTTAATGTACAATTTCCTCTCTTTTTGGAGTAGTAGAATGAGAAGAGCCTTAACTATATTCGTAAACAGTAGGTTTTGGGAATATATACTTTCCCTGGTTTTTGAAAAAGAAAAGAAAGAAACTGGAGTTGAAGTGTGTATAGTAGGTATAAAATGTCTTAAGAAAAGAAAGGAGAAACGTTTGCGGCTTTGGAGCGGGGGGGCTATTTCTGAGGAGCTGCCCTGGCAGGGAGAATTACAAATGGTGGGGAAGCGAAGGAGCTCTCTTGTCCCATGCAGGGCTTTGCAAAGGAGCTTGGGCTTTTCCTGAGGGACTGCCCAAGCAGGGAGGGTTTCCCACTCCCCCTGCCAGGGCACCCCCTTGGAAAAAGCCTCTGAAGCCATGGGCTTCATCTTTGACTCACCCCTTTCTTTTAAACCCTACATTGACCTTGTTGCCAAATCCTGTCTCTCCTTCCTCCATAACATTGCTAAGATTTGCTCTTTTCTCTGTCTCCTCTTCCAAAACCCTTGTTCACGCCCTGATCATCTCTCGCCTCGATTACTGTAAACTCCTTCTCACTGGCCTCTCCCGCTCTCACCTTTCTTCTCCTATTTCCGTGCAAAACTCTGCTGCCAGGGTCAGCCACCTTGCCCGTCACTTCGACTACATGCAGCCCCTCCTCTCCTCTCCTCTCTGGCTGCCCCTTCCTTAATGAATCCTGCACAAACTCGTAGTCTTCACCTATAAAGCTCTTCACAACCTTGCTCCGCCCTACCTCTCTGCGCTAATTTCCCTCCATACTCCAGTCCGTGAACTCCGCTCCTCCTCTGTCCCCTCTCTCATCCTCCCACGCCTCCCCTGCTCCCCTAACCACCTTCGTCCCTAGCTGCCCCCCATGCCTGGAACTCCCTCCCTGCCCACATCTGCCTCACCCCCTCCCTTCGTACCTTCAAATCCCTCCTCAAGACCCACCTCTTCTGCTCTGCCCTCCCCAACTCCTCGCTCCCCTCACCTAACTCCTGCTGTGATACCCTCCATTCAGTACAATCTGTTACCTGAGGTCTGTGTACTCATATCCTCACCACGCGGACCAGCCAGCCATCATTCTCGATGTAACCAAGCCAAGCGCGTGCACCTGGGAACTCGCATCTTTGTGAATGTTACACTCCTTGTCTCTCCCTCTGTTCCTCTTCCTTCATCTCCCCCTCCCCATCTTGCAGATTGTAAGCCCTAGGGCACGGACCGTGTCTATTCCATTATTTTGTAAAGCTCCAGGTACATTGCTGGTGCTATACAAATGCTTGCTAATAATAATAATAATAATAATAATAATAATAATAAATTTAATAATAATACTGTCTATATTCCCCATTTTACTGAACATCAAAATATTCCTCCTTATAATGGAAGACTGTACTTGCCTTAACCGCCCTGCATCTATAGAGAAGGGCAGGGTAAAAATGTGGAAAATAAATAAATTAACCGTGGCTCCATGAGTCAGAATTACAAAAATTTACACCCTGATCGTATTACATAGGTCTGTATCCATTAACTTCTGTGGCTGATCTTTGAGTACAGTCATTTGAGAGAAACTTTGTACTGTATTTGTACTGAGGCAACGGAGTATAGTCTAAGCTTGTTGCTCTCAGGGAAGAAAGGAAAAGAGGGGGGGAAGATACTGAGATGTTTAAGATAGTTATGCATTTCAGGATTACTAAATCAGTCTTGGGAACACTTTTGAACATAAGAACAGGAGATGTGCTTCAGGTCCTTTCACAACACATAAGTAGTTTAATCAGTTACTAAACTTCCTTCTAGACAGGTTTCCCTTTACTTTTACTACCCTTTTACTACTGTTTTGGTTGTGATTATTAAATGAGTCACAACATAACAAGACCTTTTAGGCTATGTTGGATTGAATTATCCTTGTAGTATTTCATTGTTTGTTGCATTTATGGGGTATTGTTTGTAATAACTCCCATAATTTTTTTTTTAAAAGTCCAGGCTCGGTTTCCAGAGTTTTATTTTCATTAGGAATTCAAGTAATTGCTGCAGCAATAGAATTCATCCAGCCAAATGTATCTGGTTTCTGAATTTGATTAAATGATTTTCTTAACTTTTTTCATGTAGGCTGTTACTTGAAAAGCTTGTTCTTGTGGCTAAAGTATACCTTGAAATACTCTTAAAACTCTTTAGCTACACCCCGTTACTAAAAATGCAGTGATGTGTAAAGCAGGAGATCACCAAGATTATTTCTTGGCTTGTCCTGTAAAAAATTGAGCACTTCCATCATGTACAGTACATGATGCCCAGTCCTATATATGTCCCTTATAAAGATTTGATTTGGGAGTCTAACCTTTATTTTTATTGCTATATTTTAGTCTTGTTCATGTGACTGTGCAATGACAGTTTGTGGACCTGGCAGGGAATGAATCCTGTAATCACAGTAGCTTTTTCAATTTCTTTATTGTATTAGGTGCTTATTTCCCCACAATCCAACTTGCAGTCAGTAGAATCCCAATGCGTACACAGTTCTCTACTTTTGTCACCAGGCCAAAAGGCATGGTACCCTAGCTTATTGACTGAAAATGACTTTGTAAAATGGGTTGGGTATCTGTGTCAGTATTCAGTCATAGGAAACAAATTATGTTCTTTAGTTACCTAACATAGTACAATTCCAATTTTCCATTATGACCTTTTCCTCCCATATTAATGGCCTTTTCTGTAACATTAATTCTGGCTAGATAGAGATTTTAATGCAATGTTTCCTGTTTTTTGAATTAAAACTATTTTTTGCTAAGTGTGGCAAGCTTATTAGAGATTCTAGTGAAATATTATATATGCAAGGGATGACATAGTGGAGTGTCTAGAATCTCCTTGGTGTTAGTTTATCTTAGAAGAACTTTGAGTCCATTTTGCATTCAAAGCCACACACTGAGGCTTTTAAGACAGGATTAACATGAATAGTGGAGCAACTGGTGTACTTGCAACGCATGTGATCTTCCTTTTATGAGAAGTGACTTACTGAAAGTCCTCTTTTTATAGCTGTTTTAGCACTTCAATTCACCCCTGCTTTTCAGTGTCTACTTACTAGAGCAGTAGTCAAGGTGTTATCCTTTGTGAATGAACGTCCCTTGACAGTTGTTCTATATTTTAGGACTCACCTTGACCGTTCCAGAGGTGTGTGTGTATTCTTTCTCAAGTCTTTACAGTACTTTAACCCAGAGGTGTTCAGAACGTCAATAGCGCAGTTGATCGACCAGCTGATCACACAGCATTGCTGAGTCCGCCCTGGCTCCATGTCCACTCTGTGCATGCGCCAGCCAGGGCGATTATGTCATCACCCAGAGCGGCATCCTGATGAGGGAGGCTCAAGCATGTGGTAGTGAGAATGATGTGGGGCAAGCGAGCCCAAGGGGAGCCTGATTCCCTGCCCCCCCTTCCCTGGCTGGGGCATCCCATGTCACCCCAACCCCTTTGGGCTCTGTTTGAAGGCACACAGCATGCTTCATTGTGAGGGGCTTCCTCCAACTACCCGCCAAGCTTTCTGTCCCGCTCCCCACCCTTTGCTGAGTTGCTGGCAGGGCACTGCAAGGTTCTGGGATGGAAAGGGCTGAGTTGCTGGCTGGTGGGGAGGGTGCCGGGTGGGGGGAATGGAAGGGCGGAATTGCTGCTGATTAGGTATTTGTGTGAATATGGACATCTGGGAAAGAAGGTGGAGGGAGGTGTGGGGGAGAACAGGAGACTGGAAGTAAGTGTGGCAAGCTGAGCTCGGTATACAAAAGTGTGTGTGTGTGTGTGTGTGTGAGAGAGAGAGAGAGAGAGGGGGGGTCTGTCTGCTGGGGTGTATATGTGCATGTTTGCCTCTGTGTGTGTGAGGTGTGCGCGTGTCTGCCTGTGAGAGTGTGTCTGTGTGAGACAGGTGTGTGGGTTTGAGACAAGGTTGCTCTGTCTCTACCCCCCCCCCCCAGTTGTCCCTTGCTCCCCTGTGCCCTCATACCTCCTTATTTGCAGAGCCGCACCCCACCTGGCTGGGTTGCAGCTATGCAAATGAAGGGGTGTGGCCATGTAAATTAGGGTCAGGCCACACCCCTGTGCCACTGGTAGATCTCTGACGATCAACATCGTGCTTCGGTAGATCTCAGGCCGGGCAAATGTGGGCACTGCTGTCTTAACTCTTAAGTCACTGAATTTAAATTAAATGTAAAAAATTCTATTTTATGGTAGAGACTTTTACATGTACTACATCTCAAATTTTAAATATGTGAACTAGAAAAAAAGAAATGTTGTGTTTCCAGTTCGCTAAAGGGATCTTTTGAAAAGAAGAAAGTGTTTATAAAAATCTATAGGCTCTATAACAGGATTTAGAATAGAAACACAAATCTTTCTTGAGACATCTGACATAGTGTGTCCTACTTTTTCTTATGTTGAGGAGTATTGACCTTAATTTTGTTTAGGGGTTTTGCTCTTTAATAATTGGTTTTAAAACTGATTATTGAAGCATAATAGATATGAGCTTAATGGTCCTGGTGCAAAGCAGCGTGTTGACACTTTTGATGTTACTTTTGATATGTTGGAATTAATTTTGTGATGTCCGTATGCAAAGAGTTCTCCATTAAGTGAAATCTATAATTTAATTCTAGAGAGTGTAGTTTCCATATTGATCCCAAATGTAAGAAATGGAGACACTGTAGTTCAGATGATGGCTTTTTTTGGACCAACTTCTGTTGGTGAGAATATACCAGCTTTCAGGGGTCATGGGGTCCTTCCTCGGATATGCAGTGTCAGAACTGTAGACTGAGGGAATGCAGGGGAGGAAAGAGGTGTGTGCATATATTCACACATGCATACTAAAGGGTGTGTGTGTCATATCTATGTGTATATAATATATTTGATAGTAACTGGGAGAAAGTGGTTAGGAAAAAAAGGTTGTGAAAAATGTCATTAACAGTTCAAAACATTTAAATACAATTGGGGGAAAACAGTAATCCAATGATAAAACAAATGCAGGCTAGGAATATATATGAGAGCGAGCACTTGGGAGGGAGCTGCAGGAAAAAAGGTGTTAGGAGGAAAGTATTAGTATTTCAAAACATTTAAAGACAATGAAGGGAAGATGACTGGCATAAACAGCAAGCTGTCAATTACATATTTCTATAAATCCTTTAAATCCCAAATCTTTTAGTTCATTGTTTTTTATATCTGATAAGGTTAAGAATTTTAGTTGCTAGGCTCAGTTTTTCAGGGTTTGGTGCAGGTTCCCTTCAAGTGCAAGGACTGAGAGATGAAAAATGAAATGACCATTCTCCTCTTACCTCCTTCTCCTCCTCCGCTGGGTAGCTCTGCTCCTGGCCGATAGGAGGCAGATGATTGATTTTCTTTTGTGCGCATGCGCGCCAGGAGCTACCCGGTCCCTCCAGTCTTTTCATCTGCCTTCGGCCGGTAGGACGCGTTCCGCGGAAGTGGGCACTAGGCAGGGTCTTGAGAGAAGGCCCATCTAAAAGAAAACTTAAAGGACAAAGGGATCTTGACTGCGGGGCAGGTGAGGGACACAAACGGCAACAGAGAAACGGCGTGAAAGCACGCCTCTTCCCCCCCCCCCCCCC
>QEPC01006748.1:1515938-1552882 GCA_003113815.1 Sphenodon punctatus | reverse complement strand
TTTTCTCCTGAAGTTATGTTTTGTCAGGGGATACTACTTACAGGGGCACTCGGCTATGCTACGGACTGGAGGGACCGGGTAGCTCCTGGCGCGCATGCGCACAAAAGAAAATCAATCATCTGCCTCCTATCGGCCAGGAGCAGAGCTACCCAGCGGAGGAGGATCAGGAGAGTAAGAGAGAAAGGAATTCACGAAGGTAGGTAACCAATTCTCCTTTCTGGAAGAAGTGAACATCCACAGCTGAGTCATTTAGTCATTTATTCGTGGATTCTCTAATTAAATCCTTGGATTCTTTAGCAGCTATGTCAAATAGGATGTTCTTGTATTCATTGCCCATTACTTGATGGTATACTGCCTTTCGTGATATTAGAAAAGTCTGTTGGCTGACTGTATTTCTTTCATAATGCATTATCTAAATCTAACAGACAAATTTCCAGTGAACCGAAATAGGAAAAACAAACACACAAAAAGGGGTCCCCAAGGCAATGGACAGGCTTTGTAGCATGTCTACTTAAATTTAAAAAGGAAGCCATTGTACATGCTGTTGTGTTTATGGTGGGCAGAAAGACATGAAAAACTATTTTAATTTTTATTGTTTAAAACAATTTAAGTTAAAGGAAATATTTTGGTCCTGGTTGGGTTTTTTAGACAGCTCTCCAATGAAGTCTCCAGCTAATTGGGATTTGATCTATCTTAGTACTTAATTGAAGGACAGGGAGAAAAATGTTTTTGATAGCTGTGTTCCCAAGCCCCAAAGCTTGCATATTCTCTTCAAGAGAAATTGGACCAATGAAAGAAATTGCCTGAACCATTTTGCTTCCATCTCTTACACTTCGGTCCAATATGGTAACTACCCAATTCTTAGCACCACCCACCCCCAGCATATGATTCCTACTTAAATTCTAAAAATAAATCTCCTTTTAGGTAGTATCTTATGATCCTTCCACATGTGAGCTGTAACCATTCCTATCCACACTTCAGCCATGCATCGACTATCCACTGAAACTTCCCTACACTGTCTCCTCAATAGGCTTTGATTCCGTTGACAGCTCAGCGCTCATTAAATCACTGAATTTGCCAGCAAGAGAAGTAGCTGTGAAGATATTACCTGTTTGTTGCCTGTGCTTCAGTGTAAGACCTCGAATTCTCTTCATGAACACATGAAAAGTCACAGATGTAGGCTTCTGTAGCCTCTGTCACTGATTCCAATACAGCCCCGGAGCCAAAGGCAATACACTAATCCTCTGATCTAGCTGCTCCCCAAAGACTTTTTGTGTTCAGAGAAGTATTCCCCACTTCTGTAGCTCCCTCTCATTCCTTCCCAGTATATTCTCAAATGGCTTATAAACCTGGGTGAATTAAGCCTCACGACCTCCCTGTGTAAGAAGAAAGTATGAAATGCTGAAGGGGGAAAAACCCATTCAAACTATGGATTGGAGTATGTTTACTTCTGATGTTTTACCACATGTAGTAACTTCGGAGATATACAAAGCTTATTTTGCATAACCCTGTGGCCTGTTGAATAGTGATTTATTCTTATAGCATAGCTTTCAGTGGGCTTTAATGTGTTTTGGTCAAAAATGTGTCTCACAAATTCCACTGGAAAAGCTATGGTGGTTAGAAATATAAATCCACTGCAGATATTTACAGTGACGTTTACACTTACACACATATTCCATAATCAAAAAACCTCCAGTTTAGAATAATAGTTAAGTCTCTTGCAGATTCTATCATGCGCTAAAAAGCATGGAAATTGCAAGTTAAGGCTCCTGCCTTAACTTGTGAGCCATGTAAGCAGTAAAGACGCTGTAGAATTTTGCATATTGCGCTTGATTCCACTTTGCATTGGTCTTTCAGTCCCAATCCTCCTCTTCTGCAGGTTGGGGGCAACACTGAAGCTAGGGAATGGAGGGGGTAAGGGGGAAGCAGCAAAGCTGGGGGGAGCCCAGGCCCGGGAGAGCAGGAGCTGCAGGTGGGGATTGAGGGGCAGTAGGCTGTTGCACCAGCATGATCACTCTGCAACACCCTAGCTCCCCAGCCACCCTGATCATAGTGCTGCAGCAGCCTAGCTGTTCCCCCTAGGTTTCTTGCTGCCCCTCAATCCTGCTCGCAGCCCCTTCAGCTCTGCCACTGCCCTTCAATCCCCATCTGCTGCTACCCCTCAGTCCCCAGCCCCTGTTCCACGATCCTTGACCTTTTCGCAGCTCTGCTCCTGCCTCTCAGTCAACACCCGAAGCCCTGCCCTGAGCTCCTTTCCAGCTCTGCCACTCCCTCTCAATCAACACCTTGAGCCCATTCTCATGCCACCCTGAGCTCCTTACAGTTCTGCCACTGCTGCTCAGTCTATACCTGCAGCCCCTGCCCCCCCAGCCCTGAGCCCTGCTCTGCTGCTGCAGGGATTGCAGGTGTAGATTGAGAGGCTTCCCCAACCCTGCACCCCACAACTCCTGCTGCCCCTCAAACTTCTTCCAACCCTGAGCTCCTCCCCAGCTCTCCTGCTGCCTCTCAATCCCCACCCACAACCGCTGCTCCTCAAGCCCTGTTCCCCAGCTCTCCGGTGTGCTGCAATCCATGTTTTCAAACTTCAGAAAGACGAGAGAGAGAAACTTTTTCATTGAAAGCTGGGCCTCGCCCAATTTCAGCAGCCGGGTCTTTTTAAGAAGAACTAACAACCAGTCTTTACAGTTGCAGGTGTGTTTGTAAGGTACATTTTGATAGCGTATATCGTGCTGTGGCTAAAAATGAAACTATACTGTCAGTATTTCTATATGTGCACAAGTGCCCACCAATCCTTTCCAGCTCCTTTTCTTAGAAGCAAGAGGAAAGCTCAAGAAGTGACAAATACAAGGCAGTGGCCAGAGCCTGACCTCATTCCACCTTATGCAGCTTTGTGACCCACAGGGAAAAATAACTTTTACTAGGGCATGCTGGCTTCTCACCCATGGAGTTTACCCTTGTGATAACAATAGGCTCCATCTGAGGACTGCTAATCAAATGAATTTGTGTTGCTGAAATGCTCTTTGGTAATAATGGCTTATTTCATCATGTTACATACAGTATTATTACATTGCACAGTTTTGTAGTGCAGTAGTTCCATTTCTTTGATTTTTTTTTTTGCTTCAGAGAATTGAGATTAATAGCTTCAATTTGATGAGCCAGTTACTCTATTACATAGAGAGGGAAAATATTCAAACTGTGTATTCTAAAAAGTTAATTAAGTAGTAACTGTTGCTTCCCTCACTTCCGTAGCCTGGCACAAGTGGAGTGGTCAATATGGGCACAAGGTTTCTCAGGCCTGTTCAATTGACAGCTTAATTAATAAGTTTAGTTTATAGGAGTAAGTCTCTTTTTTTAGCTGTAAGTTTGAAAAGTGCATTTAGAAGAGAAGGGAATCTCACTCCTGTTTGAATACAAAATTCCTGGGTAGCTGTTTTACCTGAATGCTTCAGTTGATCATTGCCTTGACTCATTTGTGCATAATCCTCCAGTAGTACTTTTTAAAAACTAATGTTTCTCAAGCATCGCTGTTCTAGAGCAGTTTATGCTTTTGGAGAACAAAGGTCTTGAAGGCAGAATCTACTACAATGTCTGCCCTTAAAGTTAATGAGTTGCTGGAGCCTTTGGGGGGGTCTCGAACTTGGAAAAAAATAATTATTTTGAAGTATAAGTTTTTATAGGTATTTCAGGCATGATTTAATATTTTTCCTTTTTTCTGCCTTTCCCTTCGATGCCTTTTTCAGTTGCTCAATATCTAAAATCAGCTGCTCTGCCTGAGATGGGGATGCAGTGTGAATTCCATTATTCTACCACAGGGTCCCTAAAATCCTTGGAGGAAAAGTGTAAAGTTAAAATCTGGTTCCTAGCTGGCTAACAGGATACAGTGTTACTGCTTCTCTACTGTACAGAAAGATTTTCTGTCCCTGCAAAGGTTCTCGGGGCTGTATAAAAAGAGATGCTGTGCAAAGAAGGGGGAGAGGATGTTTGTGGAAGGTTAGATCTCCACACAAACTGAAGAATGGCTAGGAAATATGCGTACTTGTTGCATATGGTACCTGCCGTAGATGAGCTAAGATTAGAGCATCTTTAAAGCTGTTGCTGCTGCTGCTGCTGCTCCTTCTCCTCCTCCTCGTGTACCGGTGGCCTGGTCTGTGGTGAGGTAGGATATGGGGGACGAGCTGGAGGCGCTCTGGCGGGAGTCTCAGTCCGGAGCCCACAGCGGAAGCAAAAGTAGTCCAGGATCAGCAGGTCAGAGTACAAGGACTCCTAAATATTAGTGAGCGTACCAACCTGTAAGAATATTGCTTGGTGTGACTCTGGTTTTGATGAAATTTCTCACTTGGTAACCTACCTAACTGCATAAGGTTGAGCAAGATCTGCCCTTTTCTGTCTGTCTCCTCTGCCAAAACTCTCATCCATGCCCTAGTCATCTCACGTCTTGACTATTGTAACCTCCTCCTTGCTGGCCTTTCCCGCTCTCACCTTCCTTCCCTCATCTCTGTTCAACACTCTGCTGCCAAGATCATCCACCTTGCCTGTCGCTTTGACCATGTGCAGCCTCTCCTCTCCTCCCTCCACTGGCTCCCCCTTCCTGAGCGTATTCTGCACAAGTTCCTCATCTTCGCCTACAAAGCCCTTCACAGCCTCGCTCCCCCCTACCTCTCTGCCCTGATCTCTCTCCGAACCCCTGTTTGAGCACTCTGCTCCTCTTCCATTCCCTCCCTCACCCTCCCATGCCTCCCCTGCTCCCCCAACTGCCTTCGCCCCTTCTTTCTCGCTGCCCTGCACGCCTGGAACTCCCCCCCCTGCCCTCATCCGCCTTGCCCCCACCCTCCACACCTTCAAGTCCCTCCTCAAAACCCACCTTTTCCGCTCTGCCCTTCCTAACTCCAACTAATCATCCCCACCCAGGATTATCCCCCACCTGTTATCTATAAACTCCCAATTTACTGTAACCAAGTCAAGAACGTGTACATGAGTTTTCGCATCCTTGTGAATGTTGCATCCCTTGTCTTCCCCTCTGTCCCCCTTTCCCTGTCTCCCCGCCCCCTGTCTTTTGATTATAAGCTCTCAGGCAGGGACCTTGTCTATTTGATTCTCTGTAAAGCACCAGGTACATCGCTGTCACTATATAAAAGCTTATAATAATAATAATAATTAGTTTCTGCTGAAAAATATTGTCCCATTCAGCAGCATAACCTTTACTGTCACCTCACCAGTTTGCAGGTGTGAATTTCAGGTAAATAGTGGACACCGCTACTCAGACTGCTTAGAAAGAAGCATGGAAGATGATAGAGAGTTTACTGATGTTCAAATGAGAAGCAAGAAATGATATGCGAACTTGGGCTGTGCTCTGTCTTGACCTAGAATTTAATGTTCTTCAGTGGTTTTAGAAGTATTCTTCTATTTTTGTTATAGGCTGCATGTATTTGTGAATATCTTTAAGCTTCTGCTGCTTCCTACAGAACTGAGAACTATGTAAACAATTGTTAACTTTCTTGGGAACAGAAGTAAAACAAACATAAGTAACGTGTATCAATTGTCATGGCAGGCGTTCCTGGAGAAAAATATTCTGACATCTCGCTGATTTGTCAAATGACAAATGCTTTCTTAACTTTCTGTCTTAAGAGATATATAGGGCTAGTGAAAGGTCTGATAGAACTGTATAAACCTCACCCTGTAATTGAATGTTGTGACTTGAAATGTAGAGTGAGATGGTATACCCCCTATCTCAGGAGTGGGGAAGCTTTTCTGTCACGGGGACCACATTGAAAATTAGTACAAGCTCCGAGGGCCACATAGAGGTTGGGGGCGGCGGGGGTGCTTAACAGTTGTATTGAAGAAAAGGATGGCTCAGATCATGGATCTACCCTTGTGTGCAGGCCTTCCTTTCTGCCCCATTATCCTGAGCTCAGTTTTTCGGTGCTTGCGGGCAGAGACTGGATCCAGGGGCCAGATCCAGACACTGGAAAGGGGCCACACAAAAACTTGCCGAGGGCCGCATTTAGCCCCCGGGCCTGAGGTTCCCCACCCCTGCCCTAACTGAATTTTTTAGGCTTTAAAAAAGGAAGTGGCCGGTTCTTAGATAATAATATAATAATGTTTAGTAGACGCTAGCTTTCGCCATGGTCAGAAATAACAACAACAAATTACAAAACAAACACTTAACAAAAGTTCTTAGATCAGGAACTCAGGGGAATTAAAAGGAAACTTTTCCTTATTTCTGTCCTCGAGCAGATCATGTGGTGATTTGCTTCTCTTGGCACACTTCAGGTCAAACAATTTTGGAAGATACCCTGTCTTTCTGCAAATGGCTACTACTGATTAAAGTTCTAGAGTGTTGCTAGGTGGAGTCTAAAGCTAGGAGTGGAATTTGTTTTATATGGAAAGTAAGAGAAGAGGGGGTTGCTTTTTTAATTGCTGCAGGTGGCAAATAGCCACTAGAGAAAGTGAAGAAAGATGTTTGGATTTCTCGGAAGATACAATCTGCGCAGCTTTCACTCTTGGGGAATCCGTATCAACAGTATCAGTTCTTCTGCATTTGGATTTCTCTGATACATCTGCAGGTGAGCATGAGGGCTTTGACCCATTGACTGCTCAAACCTAAGGCATGCAAGAGGCTTTTAAACTTGCTGGTTGGCTCCTTTCCAGAGTGGCAAGAAAGAGCCCCTCGAACTGGAAAGTAGAAAGATTAAATCTTAAGATGACATAATGGTTTACCCAGGAAAAAAAGCTATGTTGTACAACCGAAGTCTAATTTAGGTTTCCTGCATACTAAAAAATTCATTATACAACTCTCTCTGGTTGCTTTTAATTCTTTACCTTCCAAATATCAGGGGTCCTTCCAAATTTAAATTCCTAAGCTATTGAATTTCCTTTGAGAAGGAAACCAATTAGATGTTCTAGTTGTTTAAAGAAAAGGGTGCGGGACTGTCTATAACAAGAAAATTCAATGCTGTAATAAGGTCAGAAGATTTTCATTTGAAGACTGAAAAATGGATTACTAAGGTAAAACAGATTGTCGTCAAGTGCTGGCTGCTAATGGATTTCCTTATCCCTCTTCCCTTCATAACATGCTATCCTTTCTGCTCTGCCTTGGGTACGAATGTTATCGGGATTCCTCCATAATAGTTTAGTACCATAGAGTAAACACATCCAGGTTTGGCCAAAAAAAATGTTAAAGCTGTTTAAAATAGACTTGGAGGTTGCTGGTTGTCAAGGCTTAAGAGACTCCAATATTATTGGTGGCTGAACAGAATAGAGGGAAAGGTTAAAACCTTTCCTTTTTGACGCTCTTTCCCTTTAACAGTGTTTCCTTTTAACACTGTTTCCGCTGAGTGGAACAGCCATGGCGTGCCCACTAGGTGGAGTGCGTGGAGAGGGATTTTAACAGGCAGCTCCCTGGGTGGGTATTGTGGCAGCCCCCACACATGGGGGGAGAGGGAAGTAAGCAGAGCTGCCCTTTGAAATTGACATTTCCTAGCCGAGTGCTGGGGAACCCAGGCGCCACAGCACTCCGAGCCAGTTCTTGTACCTTGCAAAGACTGATTCCCCACCCACAGTGCCTCTGAATGACAGACCACTCAGGTGACATGGCTGGGTTCCACCATTCATACGGGCTGGGAATCCGTGGGTGTCTTCTCCCATGCACTTGTTTGCTGCCCCCGCACAGCGTACTCTGGCTTTTTCACCAGTGCTCAATGAGTGGTCAAGAGTGGGTGCTGCGTGGGTCACGGAAGCACCCACCCACCCGCACCACCTTCACACGGGTGTTGATGAGTGGACATGGGTGGTCGTGTCTCATTTTAAGATGGCCTAAATTGTCATATTTCAACACTAGATTAGGGTTGAATGAAAAAAAAAATAATTCTGGCACGCAAACTCGCAATTTCAAAACCTGGGACCGAGATCTCCCATCCTGGAATGCGTACATGGGTGAGAAAATGATTGTAAAAAGCATTGCGCATGTCCAAAATGGCCACTGCCCTTGACCAAAATGGTGATGACACTGTTGACACCGTTTTGGTTAAGGATTGCTGCCATTTTGCGTATGTGCAATGATTTATTTATTTTTTAAATTATTTTCTCACCAAGAACTCGGCAAAACAGACACAGTTCTTGATTAGTCTGAGACAAACCAAGAACCGGGATTTCAGCAAGATCTTGCTTTTGTAAGATCTCATTTCAGCCCTACTCTAGATATTTAATCTGACTTTTGTATTTATTCTATTTGCAATGGTCAGATGAACAAATGATCAGCCTATAGAATGCTTGGAACACTTAAATCAGCCACCCTGAGCCATCTGGAAAAGGTGGGGGTGTAAATTTAAATAAACAAACCATGTCTTACCTGATCTGCCGTCCATTCCATTTTATTGACCACCTTCTAGAAAACATGGTGTGGATACTCTTGTTCCAGAACTGTTCTCAAGCTCTACAATCTCTTGAAACGTGGACTGCTATTAAATTTGCTGTGGCTTACTTATTTATTTATTTATACTCTCTTCTATCCTGTACTATCCTGCTCACAGAGCAGCTTGGGCCGGCTTACAATAGAAGCAATCACATAAAATCCACAATTAAAATATACTCACAATTTACAATTCATTAAAAAATATACTAAAAGGGCAGAACCAACCCCCCCTCCCCTAACCTACCACACCCTACCCGTCTCCCTCTCCAAAGGCCTGACAGAACAGCCAGGCCTTACACTGTCTTTCACCCTACTACCCCTTCCTTGGCAACAGAGTGTAGAATGGCAGCACATGGCAATGGGAAAAGATGTCTAAACAGCCAATGGAAACTGCAGGATTGACACTACCTTAATGTAGAGGTGGGGAACCTCCAGCCTGGGGGTTAAATATGGCCCATGGCAAGCTTCTGTGTGGCCCCTTTGTAGTTCCTGGATCTGGCCCTGGGATCCAGTTCCTACCTCCAACCATTGAAAAACTCATTGAAGCCTTCGGCGATGGCTCTTCGGGCCTCCGTGGTTTATTGAGGGCCTGAGGTTGCTGAAGCGGGAAGGGAAGCAATTAGAGTGACAGTGATGCCGCTCGCATGCTGAAGCTGACAGATTGCAACATAGAGCCAGTTTACGTGCCTATGCTGTAGCTGTAAGGGCAGCAAAAAAGGAGTCTTTTGCACAAATAAATCTCGTCCAGCTGAGCTTTTTTGGGTGGCAAGGGGGCTGGTCGGTCCTCCATCCCTGTGCCTGGAATCGGAGGTATCCAATGCCCGCTGTGACATGTTTGGTGATTATTTTGCAGAGAAAATCACTTGGATTCACTACAACTTTGATGCTGCACTATTGCAGTGGGTGAACCAGAGGTTGTGGAAGCCCCGCCTTGTTCGGCTTCGTGGGATCAATTTCAGTTGGTGTTGTCCACCGGACCGGGGGATGTTCTTGGGGCAGTTAGGGCCACCTTTTGTGAACTTGACCCATGCCTGTCCTGGCTGGTTAAGGCCAGTCAGGAGACGGTGGAGCCATTGCTGGCGGGGATGATCAGTGCCTCCCTTTAGGAAAGCAGCGTACCAGGCTGCCTCAAAGAGGCAGTAGTATGGCCTCTACTCAAAAAAACATCACTTGACGTTGATTCCTTCGCCAGTTATTAGCTGGTCTGTAACCTTCCCATTTTAGGGAAGGTTACTGAGCAGGTGGTGGCCCAGCAGCTTTAGAGGCATCTAGACCGCACTGGTTATCTGGATCCCTTTCAGTTCGTTTTTCGTCCGGGCTATGGCATGGAGACTGCTTATGGCTGTGGTTGACGGCATTCACTGTGAATTAGATCAGTGTTGTTCGACCCTACTAATTTTGTTAGATTTGTCGACTGCTTTTGATATCGTTGACCATGAGATATTGGTGACTCACTTGCAGGATCAAGCTGGAGTGGACAGGATTGTCCTTGACTGGTTCTGCTCTTTCCTGGCCAGGAGAACTCAGTGTGTGGTGCTTGGGGATTGTTCTTCATCTCCACGGGAGAGCACAAGGTTCTATTCTGTCACCGTTGTTGTTCAACGTGTATATGCAGCCACTTGGCGAGGTCGTGAGGCGGTATGGAGAGCGGTATCATCAATATGCTGATGACACCCAACTCTGCCTCTCGTTTTCATCTGACCCAGACCAGGTGGTCTCTGTGCTTACCTCATGTCTGGTGACTGAAGTTGAATCCCAACAAGACTGAGATGGTGGTGGTGGGAAGGGCAATGGATGTGGTGCTTCCCATCATTGATGGGGGTCTGCCCTCTCCTGGTATCCCAGGTTTGTAGTCTGGGCATACTCCTTGATCTGCAGCTCCGCCTGGATCTCCAGGTGGGGGCTGTGGCAAGGGGTGTGTTTTTTCAATTACATCTGGTGCGACTGCTTCAGCCGTATGTTTCAGATAGTGACCTGGCCACCGTCATCCATGTTTTCATTACCTTGAGCTTGGACTACAGCAACGCACCCTATGTAGGGCTACCTATGGTGACGGGCCAGAGACTGCAGCTAGTGCAGAATGCTGCGGCCTGTCTCCTTACTGGTACGGGTCACCGTAAGCACATTACACCAGTGCTCTGGACTCTGCACTGGCTGCCTATAGTCTTCTGGGCCCGATTCAAGGTATTGGTTTTGACCTATAAAGCCATATACAGCCTTGGCCCGACTTACCTGTGGGACCACCGCACTCTGGATCGGCCTCTGCGGTCCACTGGGAGCGCCCTTCTCAAGGTCCCCAGTGGGCCACTATGGAGAGGGTGTTCTCGGTGGCTGCACCAAAGCTGTGCAACTCCCGGTGGTGGCCTGGGCGGCCCCGGACCTCCCCTCCTTCTGTCGCATGTGTAAAACCTAGCTGTTCCACCTGGGCTTTGGAGAAGGAGATGGGGG
The DNA here is from genome assembly GCA_003113815.1 of Sphenodon punctatus. Taxonomy (NCBI): domain Eukaryota; kingdom Metazoa; phylum Chordata; class Lepidosauria; order Sphenodontia; family Sphenodontidae; genus Sphenodon; species Sphenodon punctatus. The sequence goes on along the minus strand of QEPC01006748.1, from coordinate 1,542,024 downwards.
GGGGGGGGGAGGGAGTTATGGGAGGTATTTGTGTTTTTTATATTTTTTTGTTGTGTGGGAATGTTTTATATTTATATGATTTTATTGTAAGCCGCCCAAGGTGAATTTGGGTGGGGTATTAAATTGTTAAAATAAATAAAAATAAAAACTGACCTCAAGGTAAGAGAGCAGAGATGAGGGCATGCACACAAGGATAGGGTACAGATCAAGGGCACAAATCTATGATTTGGGCCCTCCTTTTCTTGAGTGTGCACCTTAAACAGCCCTGCCCCTAACTGCTATAGAGCCCTTGGAGCTTGTACTAATTTTCAGTGTGGTCCCCGGGAGGGAAAAGGTTCCCCATCACCCCTTCTGATTTCTTCCCACAACTGAATAATACCCTTCTCCCTCTGAACTGTTTAATTTCTCTTTAATAATGTGTAACTTATAGTAGGAAAATTAGAGTGCTTCCATTTTGGACACTCATACCGGATGCAGAGAACCTATAATGAGGAGTATGGAACAGCTGCTACGTCTTATTACGGGGAGTGAAATTCCTTTCTCCTCCTGCTTACGTGTCCCTTGAAAAATGCTTGCTACCTGTCTTTTGTATTAGCAGGATGAGCAAAGGATGCACAGTGGCAGGGAAATATTTATAGCAGCCACCCACTGGTTAAGCTATTCATCCTCTGCACGTTTTCTAGGTGAGGAATGTAAATGTGAAACTAAGCTCCATGCTGGCAATAGAGTACAGGTACAATAATTAAGGGGTGGTGGGTGGGAAGAGCAACTACCACAGGGGTTCTAACATACTTATAGCTTACTCAGATGTTTCAAAATGTATCATCTCCTTGTCTAAGGCAAACTTGCCTATTTCTGTGCAGGAATCATTCACCCAGGTTGTGACTTTCAATGAAAGAAAATATTTAATGGCTTTGTAGATCTTTCAGTATTTTTGTGGGTTTTTTGTCAGTTTCCTTCCACGGCCTAGCAAAACAGGAGGAATGAAAGAACTTGACAGCTGTTAAGATTTGCTGGGAGAGGCAATTGCCATTTGGAGGTGTGGCCAGAAAGTATGTGTTCAAGAGTTCAAGACTGCTTATCAGTGGAGTAGGGAAGGGAAGTTCAAAATTCTGAGGAAGCAAACAATGAATGAAGGCTAGATGATTATATCAAAGGTCCTTGGAATTCGTTGCAGGAGTGGGAGCTGTGTACAGGCAGCAAATGCACCAAGCCTTCCTAACAAAATGTGTCTAGCTGCGCACACACTCCTGTCCCCATAATGTAGTAGGATACATTTCATTGTGTGGTCTGGCATGAATAGAAATCCACTTGGATGTGACCTATTTAGTAAGACCTGATGGCTCAAGAAAATGGTGCACCATGAATAACGGAGATGTCTCAGCTGATTGTATATTGCAGAGCGACAGTCATTAGGCTTGTTTCATAATGGCCAAAAATAACTGCTATAGTAAAAAATATCACCACTACTATTATTTTGGGCGCTTTCCCACGATAGATAACGCACACGATTTACCCGTGGGAAAGAATCCAGGAGGCAAAGCATGCATGGAGTTTAACATGGGACCGCCCCTCTCTCCCCTCCCCACCCCCATTTTTGCCAGCAATCCTACAGAGGATTGCAGATTAGGGAATTCCAGCTTTGCAATCCCCCGCAGGATCACTTGCAAAAATGTGTGGGGTGGGTGGGAGGCACTCGTACATTACAAACCCCATGCATGCTTTGCCTTCTGGATTCTTTCCTGGAGGGCAAATGATGTGTGGTATGTGTCATGGTGGGAAAGTGCCCTTTGTGACTGTACCTAGGGACCATGTAGCAAAGGGAATCTGCCATGCAAAAACTGGTTTTGTTGGTGTACGTCAGTGGAAAAGAGAGTTAAAACATCAATAACTTTACTCCCTAAAGCTGGAGTCCATGGGGAAATCCTCCAGCTCTGCCAAGGATTCTTTGTCTTAAAGAGTTGGAACAAAGTAATGTGTGAAGATGGGAAGGAAAAATACGCAGTGAAGAAAAAATCTCTAAAGATGTATGAATGGAGAAGAAGACTAGTGAAATAAATGCAAGGACTTGCAGTGACTGACAGCACCTGCCATTTTAGGTGCAGCCTTATGTACAAACTTGACCCTAGACAGAAGTCGGAGTAGAAGCACCCTCTTAACTTTTTTTTACATGGTCTGCTTAAAGTGACTTTTCTCCTTTCCCCATTTCCAACGTTCTCAAAAAGCTGAGTGAAGGTGAAATAGAAGTTGTCTAGTCCCAAACAAGGTTCTGATTTAATACCTGGATCAGTCTTAGAGTGGAATTATGTTCTACTCAACAATGTATCTTCTCTGCAGCCTTTCTCTCCCTTTATTTGACAGGTGCCATCTTCCTCTACAACAGATTGCCTTCTTTGTGACTTTGGCTAGGTAAATCAGACGAAATTTTCTAACTGAAGCCTTTTGGATAATGGGCAACTTTTTGAGGAAAGTGATAGGAGCCCAGTTTGTAGCTCAAATACTCTGATGATGGGTTGTGAGTAGAGTACCCCTTTAAAACTTTACATAACGTTTGTTACAACTGTAAGAAACTATCCTGCACTAGTTGTGGATTGCATTAGACCACTGGTTTCCAACCGTTGGTTTTATGAACTGTCACAGGTCTGCATTCAAGTTTTTTGCCTGTGTGATGGTGCTGGGTCTGACATGACTCCCTTAACCACAACTTCACACAGGTGCTCTTCCTTGAAGGTACTTCCTCCACTTGGTATGATGCTCATGATGCTTCCACTTTGGGGTTAGTGGGGTAGAGAATTGGGAAGGGAGCAGCGCTGCCTGGGTATGGTGTACCACATCAGTTTTTAGTCAAATCCTTATTCTAAACTATTATCCTGAATTCATTTTTATTTTTCTATTTTTTTTCCAGTTCTGTTTTGGGTTCAACAAAAACTTTCAATTAACGATTAAAGTTCTGTTCTGGTTTGAGAGAAAAATAAAGATTTGAACCAGTTTTCGGTTCAGGTTCAGGCATATTGAGTGTTAAAAGGTTGAAGTTGCTACGGTAGAGATTTTGACACCCAAAGCCCAAGGAAAATTTTCTTTGTTGTTGAATGCTGCTACGTAGTAGTCAGAACCTCAGATGAATTTCAGCACATCCATATGTCGCTGCCGACAACGGGGAGCACGTCACTTCCAGCAGCGCGGAGAGCATGTAAACACTCCCCCGCGCAGCTTTTCTCTCAATGCAGGACTCAGGAGGTGCTTTTCAGCGCCTCGTATAAAAGCGGCCTAATTAAACCAGTACAAGCTTGTGTATAAGCAACATGGGGTAGACCATGGCTCAGGTGGTAGAGCACATGCTTTGCAAGTATAAGGTCCCAAGTTCAATCCCTGGCATCTCAGATTCAGAATTTCTGGTAGCATCTGCGTTAGGCCTCTGCTGGGGATCCTGGAGGATCTCGGGTAGCACACCTGGGTGAGGCCTCTGCCGGAGACCTGGAGAACCAGATTTGAAACCCTGCTGCCATGTCAGGTTGTGATAATACTGGGTTAAGATGGACTTACTAGCTAGGCAGCTCCTTATATCCTTAATGCAGTGATTACTAGAAGTGAGCATGGATTTTTCAAGAATAAGTCATGCCAGACTAATCTTACCTCCCTTTTTGAGATAATGGAGGCAGAAATTTGAAGTGAACGCCTTTGGAGACGGAAAACTCAAGACAAGGCTAGGAGCCGTTGGCATTGCAGCAGAAATCAAGAATTAACTTCATGCCAATTCAGTTCTTGGTCTTGACCACATGGGTGCTTTTCCTTAGAAAATGTCAGCAATGTTTAGCTTTTATACCTATGTTAACAGCAACAGGAGTGATAGCACAGACTGGTTGCTGTAGATTTTGCCAGTGTGTTCTTTGTCCCTGTCATGTAGCTCGAATCAAAAAACGGTTGCTTCTCGTCTGCATTTGAACACCTGCCATCACCTGTAAAGATACCAGTATCATGGTGGGACATGTTCAGAATCTATTCATTACTGCAGCAGCCCGTAAAATGAAGACTGGAGTGGTAGTTATGTTGTAAACATCTGCCTACTAGAAACTGGATGGAAATACCACCTATTACTTCAGACAGACTATCAAATGCCAGTCAGATGGTATTGATTTTTTTCCCAAACAAAATATAGTACAAGTAAATATGCTTCATACTGACAAGTTCTGAAGCCCTCTATTGGAATTTCTTTGATTTGAAAGTGTGCTGATGTCTGAGCAACCACAAGGCTTGATTCCTGCAGTTTTCTCTAATATGTAAGATAAAAGTACTTACCTTAGTGAGATTCCCCTGCACATGTTAAACTTTCACGTGACTTTTAAGTCACATAAGTGACAGAGCTGGAAATCCAGCCCTGTCATCCGTGATGAAATTCACATGAAATCTGATCTTGCATGAGGAAGGGGGCTTGCCCATTTTACCCACTCTCTTGTTAGATAGAAACTAACATGAGATAGGGTAACGTGGACAAGCAGCCAAAGCTGCCAAGGGCTGGGAAACATTTCGGGATGGGGCCATGCTCCAACAGAGCACTCTGGCCTTGTTCCACTACCCCCTTCCTCCAATTGCGCCTTTATTTATTTATTTATTTATTTATTTATTTAAAACTTGTATCCCGCCCCTTGGGGCAATGAACAACACAAAAGATTTAACAGTAAAAAACAGTAAAAAAACAAATCAGCAAATTTTAAAACACATCATAAAACTCACCCTCCCTCCCAAACCCTACCCCCACCCTACGCCTACCCCTTGCCAAAAGCGTGGCGGAACAGCCAGGTCTCTGGTTTGTGTCATTTCAAAACACAAACATTGAAATGACAGGAGAGTGGGGGCCAACCGAGCCTCCTGCAGGAGCAAATTCCACAGCACGGGGGCAGCCACCGAAAAAGATCTCACATCAGTGGCCACCCATCTTGCCCGGGGAACCTCCAAAAAGGCCCCCATGGACGATCTCAGGGGTCACACGGGCACATGGGGAGTGAGGCGATCCCGCAGATAGGCAGGGCCCAGGCCGTGAAGGGCTTTAAAGGTCAAAACCAGCACCCTGAACCTAGCCTGGTGCTTTATAGGCAGCCAGTGCAGAGTCTGGAGCACAAGTGTCATGTGCTCCCTGCGGCCCGCCCCAGTGTGGAGACGGGCCGCGGCATTGTGCACCTGCAGAATGCTGCCGCTACACCACCTGGCTGGTAGCTCTGGTCGATGGAGTGTTGGGCAGGGTTACCATGCCAACATGGATTTAGCAAAAGGAAATTGTGCCTCGCTATTAAAACATTTTGAGGGTGTAAATAAGTATGTGGATAAGACTGGGTGACTGGGGCATCTAAACAGCAGATGAAATTTAATGCTGAGATATACAAAGTGATTCACATAGAGAAAAATAATCCAAACTATATGTACACAAGGCTGGGTTCTAAATTAGAGATTACCAATTAGGAAAAGCATCTTGGAGTCACTGTGGAAATACATTAAAATCCTCGGCTCGATGTGCAGCACCGGTCAAAAAAGTAAACAATGTTAGGAATTATTTTGAAAGGGATAGAGAATAAAACTGAAGATATCATAATGCCTCTCTATACAATTTATGGTGTGATCACTATGTGCTGCCTAGAAGGCCTACTGCTAATTTTTTGTCTGCTTGCTTATTATGCGAAACTGCTTGGCTCGGCATAGTAGGCTTGGAGGTCTAGAGAAAGGGAGCATAAGTTGGTTCACTTGACATTGTTTCACATCATGTCAGGAGGGAGAAATGAGGAAGGAGTAGTTGGGCTGGAAGGCAGAAGCAGAGGAAAGTATATAGTCAGACTGACAGGTGAAATTAGGGGGAACGGGAAATCTATGTAGATAAGTTGATTGGATAAAAAGAGTTTTACCTCATTTAGCTGAGACTGAGTTGAAATGATGAGCTTCATGAATAGTTATGAGGCTACCATGAACACGAATGTGGTCTATAAAAATACCCTAAAACTGAAGGCTAGCTAACTGCACAGCTCCTCACCCCAAGCCCCTATCCTAAGTGCCTCCTAGGCATTCTGGCACAGAGTCTCTGCTTTGAAGACAGAAACCTGCTGCTTCTAGAGGAGGTGCGCTGAGCCGCTTCAGAGGAACTGGCTGTTCTTCTGGGAGGGTTTACCTTAGTTTAGAATATCTTCATTTAGGATTAAAGAGAGATTTATGCACAATTTTATTTTACTGCACTTTCCCAAACAATTACAGTTACTAACTTAATCATCCATTAAATTAGTGCATTACTGGATTTTGTTCCTCATCTACTTCTTTGTACTTCCCATTTATCTTTTGTTCCTTGTTCTTCAATACTACCTTGATTGTATGATCAAAATCATTCTTTTTAGAAAAATTCATTTCTTTTAAGACAAACTTCTGACCCTATCTTTTCCTGTGTGGGGAAGGTCTAAAAGGGATGATAGTCGGTTGAATCTAGGGTGGGAATTTTCCCACAAAATTCCTATACCATACCTTGAATATTGTGTACAGTTCTGGTTGTCCCATCTCAAAAAAGATAATAGTGGAATTAGAAAAGGTACAGAGAAGGGCAACAAAAATGATAAAGGGTATGGAACTGTTTCTGAATGAGGAGAGGCTTGATAGATTAGGGCTCTTCAGGTTGGAGAAGAGATGACAGAGGGGATATAATAGAAATCTATAAAATCATGCGTGGTGTGGAATGAGTAAATAGGGAGCAGTTATTTTCTTCTCATATGGTACTAGAACTAGGGGACATTCCATGAAACTAACTGGCAGCAGGTTTAAAACAAAAGGGAGTATTTTTTCATTCAACATACAGTTAACTTGTGGAATTTGTTGCCAGAGAATGTGGTCAAGGCTACTAGTACAGCTTGGTTTAAACAAGGATTTGGCAAGTCCTTGGAGCGTAGATCCATTAATGACTATTAGTCAACTAGGTTAGGGAACGTAGCCTCTGACTGCTGGGAGTGAACAACAGGGAATGGATTGCCCCGTTGTGACATGTTGGGTACTTCTCCTAAACCACTGTTGGAGACAGGATGCTGGGTTTGATGGACAATTGGTTTGGCCCAGTGCAACTGCTATTGTGTTATGTGCTAATCTGCAGTCCCTTCTTCACCGGTTGTGCTGCTTTCTAATTCCAGTCTGTCTTTGTTCTGCGATTCCTCAGACCACCCTACTTTTGACCTTTTGAAAAAAAATTAACAAAATAAAGGGACAACTTAGCAATCGTCATTAAAGCTTTTTCCTGAATTACATAGTCATGTGCTGAGCAAAACTAGAAGAGGGTAAACTTGGCTGAAAAGGTAAATTCCTACCGGATGACAGATGGCAACAAGAAAAGCTGCTTTTGAAATATTCTCCTGATCTGCTGGCCCTCCCTGTGGTGGATAGGAGGATATGCTTAGAGTGGTGTCATTACAAGGTGTGGAGAGGGACAGGAGGCGGCAGTGGGGTGTGATTCTGAGAGACTGGCCCTGCTACAACAGAAATGACCCAGCATTTGCATGTTATTAAAAATGCTATTTTGCGGTTTCAATTTTTCTAGGTGCACCAGAGGCTTTCTCCATGGCAGAGCCTGAGCGTGGTCTATTGCAGTACAGTAGTGCCCTCTGATGGTGAGTTCTGGCAATATTTTTAATCTTGTGTCTAAAAGAGTTTTCTACTCAAATCCTCCTGTTTTCCTCCCCAGAGATGTAACCTGTTTTATCCCTAGGAGTCATGGAGAGAGGGAAAAACTTAACAAGAGCAGCATTTCATACTGCTGTTACTGGTTTGAGGCATCCCTAACCCCTAAAGCCCTTTCTATTGCTGAAGTAGGGAGAAACTTTTTTTTAGAGCAGCTATTCCTTTCTTTCCTTGCTTCCCATTCCCTGAGTTATTCCCTTAGAATTGAGCATTATATAAGGGGGGGTGGTTTCATCATCTGTTGTACTTTTCCAGTCACCTGCCCCAACTTGGCTGTGTCTGCCTTCAACTCATCCCTTTCCTCCAACCTTGATGCTCACTCCCCTCTCACTTTGTCTTACCCATCGCATCAACCACCATCCTTGACTCACCCCCACCATCTGCCACTTTCGATCCTGCTGCATGCTGCTGAGCACCTGTGGTGGAAACCTCATGAGCTTGCTGCTTTTCTCCACTTTAACTTTGCCCCTCTGCATTTAGCAGTGCCCTTTATTTAGCCAAAGATTGCTGCTATTATTATTATTATTATCATTATCATTATCAGCAGCAGCAGCAAGAATTAATACTCCATGTTGATTGAATCTTATTCCCGCAACCTGCACCATCTCTTCTCAACCTTCACTTCCCTTCAGAAACCTCCCTATCTTCCTCCCCCTTCTTCCCTCTCTGCACGGGATCGTCTCTCCTTTTTCAACAAAAACATCGATTAAAATCTCCCTTGACATTGCTTTTCAACCCTCCCCCATTTCCTTCCCTGCTTTGCTATCCTCCTTTCATTTAGCTTCTCTTGAAAAGGTCACCTCCTTCTTCCAACTCCTTCACCTGCCCCTTGACACCATCCCCTCTGGTCTCCTAACAGCGATTGCCCTCACTGCTTCACCCTCTGTGATGCACATCATCAATCTCTCTCTGTTAGGTCCTTTCCAGCAACTTTCCAATGCACTATTGTCTCCCCTATCCTTAAGAAGATCCCTCCTGATTCTTCCAAATAGGAGGGTTCCACCCTCCCGGAAGGGTGCAGGCCCAATTCGAAAAGTCCACCCTCAGAGACTGATGGAACCGGAGCAGTTCCGGACTGCTCTGGGGGAGATACCTTCTTACCTCAACGACCGTCTCATTTATGACCTTGTCGCATTATGGAATACCCTGCTGATGGAGGCCATTGGTCAGATGACTCCTACACATCCGCTTCCCAGGCGACAGCACCGCAGGCCCCCATGGTTCTCGGAGGAGCTGTGGGTGCTGAAGCAAGAGGGGCAGCGGTTGGAGCGATGGTGGTGCCGTTCGTGTACTGAAACTGACAGATTGTGTCATAGAGCAAGTTTACGGGCCTATGCCATGGCTATGCAGGTAGCAAAAAGAGAGTTTTTTGCTACCCTCATAGCAGCTGCAAAATCCCGTCCAGTGGAGCTTTTGCGGGTGGTGAGGGGGCTGGTCATTCTGGCCTCCCTCCACCTAGGAGCGATGGCATCTATGGCACGCGGTGACATTTTTGTGGGTTACTTTGCGGATAAAATCACTCGTATTCACCATGATTTTGACGCCGTACTTAATACAGTAAGTGAACTGGAGGTTATGGCAACCCCGCCTTGTCTGGGTTTGTGGGATCAATTTCAGTTGGTGACACCCGCCAATGGAATGGATGTTCTGGGGGCTGTTAGGGCCACCTCTTCTGAATTAGATCCCTGCCCGTCCTGGCTGGTTATGGCCTGCTGGGAGACAATGGGGCTGTTGCTGGCTGGGGTGGTCAGTGCCTCCCTTTGGGAGGGCAGAGTGCCGGACCGTCTCAAGGAGGCGGTGGTGCGGCCTCTGCTCAAGAAACGATCGCCTGACATTTGCTCCGTTGCCAGCTATCAAACTGTCTCTAACCTTCCCTTTTTAGGGAAGGTTATTGAATGGGTAATGACCCGTCAGATGCAGGGGCATCTTGACCGCATCGGTTTTCTTGATCCCTCTGTCAGGCTTTCGTCCAGGTTATGGCACGGAGACTGTGCTTGTGGCATTGGTTGATGACCTGTGCTGTGATATGGATCAGGGTCGGTTGACCCTGTTTATCTTATTAGATTTATCAGCAGCATTTGATACCGTTGACCACGGTATCAAATGCAGGGGTGGATGGGACCGTTCTTGAATGGTTCCGCTCTTTCCTGACCGGAAGAACCCAGTGAGTAGTGCTTGGGGATTATTTTTCATCATACCGAGACCTCTTGTGTGGAGTCCTGCAGGGTTCTGTTTTGTCCCCTCTCCTGTTCAATGTGTATATGCAGCCACTTGGCGAACTGGTCAGGAGGTTTTGCATGTAGTGTCATCACTATGCTGATGACACTCCGCTTTACCTCTCTTTTTCATCAGACTCTGGATCAGCAGTCTCGGTGCTTACCTGGTGTCTGACTGCTGTGGGGGATTGGATGAGGACTAACCAACTGAGGCTGAATCCTGACCAGACAGAGGTGATGCTGGTAGGTAAGACAATGGAGCTGGCCGCCCCCATTATTAATGGGGCCTGCCCTCCATTGGTGTCACAGGTATGGAGTCTGGTGGTACTCCTTGACTCACAACTCTGCCTTGATGTTCAGGTGGAGGCTGTGGCAAGGAGTACTTTTCGCCAATTACATCTGGTGCGATGGCTTCGGCCGTATGTCTGGGACTCCTATCTGCCTATGGTCATCCATGCTTTCATCACCTCTGGAGTATACTACTGAAACGCATTCTACATGGGGCTACCTATGATGACGGCTCGGAAATTGCAGCTGGTGCAGAATGCGACAGTCCACCTCCTGATGGGAGTGGGTCGATGGGACCATATTACAGCGGATCTCCGTTCTCTGCACTGGCTGCCAATAGTTTTCTGGGCTCGTTTCAAGGTGTTGGTACTTGCCTATAAAGCCCTAAATGGTCTAGGCCCTACCTACCTGCGAAACCGCTTCACTCCCCGGGTCCTGGAGCGGCCCCTGTGGTTGTCCGGGGATGCCCTCCTCGAGGTCCCCCGAGTCTTTCAGGGGGGCCACGCAGGGGAGGGCGTTCTCGGTGGCCACACCACGGCTGTGGAACTCCCTTCCAGTGGGGGCCCGGTTGGCCTGATCTCCCCTCGTTTAGAAGAATGTGTAAGACCTGGTTGTTCCGCCAGGCATTTGGCGAGGGGAGTGGGTTTAGGGGGTTTAGATTTGGGTTGGGTGATGGAGTTTTGTGGGTTATTTTTGTCCTCCTTTTATGAATGGTTTTAATGGATTACTGTTTTAATATGGTTTTAGTTTTATTGTGGTTTTATCTGGTTGCTATTGTAAGCTGCCCCAAGCTGCCTGTGGCAGGAGGGACAGGGTAGTAAAACCATTAAAATAAATAAATAAAAATAAACTATTGCCCCATCGCACTCCTGCCCTTTGCTGATCCAGGTATTAAATCAGAACCTTGTTTGGGACTAGACCATTTCTATTTCACCTTCACTCAGCTTTTTGAGAACACTGGAAATGGAGAAAGGAGAAAAGCCACTTTAAGCAGACCATGTAAATCGAAAGTTAAGAGGGTGCTTCCTACTTCGACTTCTGTCTAGAGTCAAGTTTGTACATAAAGCTGTACCTAAAATGACAAATGCTCTGTCACTACAAGTCCTTGCATTTATTTCACTAGTATTCTCCTCCATTCATACACCTTTAGAATTTTTTCTTCACTGCATATTTTTCCTTCCTATCTTCATGCATTACTTTGTTCTAACAATTTAAACGAAACAATCCTTGGCAGAGCTGGAGGATTTCCCCATGGACTCCAGCTTTAGTTCCTGGCTCCTGGAGTTCCTCCCTTGACCCACTTCAATCAAGTGACAGTCCAGAACAGACACACCTGGCCGAGGTAGAGGGATAATAGAACTCATCACACCTGGCGTGGATTTTATGCCCGCGGCTCGCTATTTAAGCTCCTTTCATCAAGGCAGTGCCGAAGGAGGTAGATGCTCCCCCCCCCCCCCTTGGTACTAACAGGCGCACTGCCCGGGAGCCTGGGAGAAGCATCGACCCGGGTATCCTGACTTTGGCCGGGGGGTTGTGGGATCCAGCAGGTGGAAACGGGGGTGGTAGCTGATTTTTCACCAGAGCTGCGTTCCGTTGAAGGTGACAGCCCGGAACAGAGACACATGGCCGAGGTAGAGGGATAATTGAACTCATCGCACCTGGCGTGGATTTGACACCCACGGCTCGCTATTTAAGCTCCTTTCACCGAGTCGCCGGCCGTGGGCAGGCCACCTACTCCTTGTTTATCTGGACCTTAAGGTGCAGTTTGGATACACCCTTGTGGGTTTTGGAATTTTATTATAATCTTGCCTTTAAAAGGTTGGTGGGTTTTTTATTTGAGTTTTTATTGGGGTTTGGTTTCTCCTCCTTGTTTGCCAGTATGACTAGGAAAAAGAGGTGGCCTACGACTATTCCATCCTTGGACTGTTCAAAATCTAAGAAGCAAAGATGAGACCCTTTCGTATATTCTAAAAGGACTATGGCAGGTAGGACTTCCTGCCCTATTCCATCATCATTTGGAGATTCAACCTTGGCATTACTGCCCCAGACTGGGAGCCCTCCTCATCCTGTCCAGATCCTGACAGCACCTCTTGACTCTTGTTTTGGAAAGCTTTCCAGGGATGAGTGGACCTCCAATGACACTTTTTCTTCCCATGGCTCGAGATCTTCTGTGTATGATCTCCTAGGGAACCAGTGTTTCCTTATAGAGGATCTAGTTAAAAAGCTTTTAGCTCAGGGGGACCACCAGGGGGCATCGCTGGGAATAGCTGTGCCTGGTTACAGCTCCAGAGAGGCCTATACCTAAAATGATCCCAGAAAGCTACAAAACTAAATCTTCCCTTCAACAAGGGGTAGCCATTGAAATCTAAACTTCGGAGGCGCAAGAGGGTGCAAAAAAAATCTTCTTAAAAGGGGAAAAAGCTGATTTCCCAGCGTCCTTCTCCTGAGGCCTGCTCGGCTGAAACTCCCACCCTGAAGGACAAAATGGCTGCTGCTGCTGAGTCAAGAATAAAAGCTCTTCAGGTCGAACTGCGCATGTGCGAATAAGCGTGAGCAGCCAGAAGCGAGCGCTCCTCCAAGCCTCAAAAGAAAACGGCCCCAAACCGTGCAATTACTCAACAATTTATTTTTTTAAAAAGTGAGTAGAAATAATGCCAGCAAAGCCTAGGGAAGAAAGAGAAAAAAAAAAGTCAAAGGAGTGAGAGAAACTCAAATGGAGCGATATGTGAAACTGCGCCAAGGGGAAAAGAGCGGGGAGGAGGCCCGGGCTGCAGAACGCTCTAAAATGGCGCCCGCAATAACCGTGGGAGTAAATGAGGCCACAGAAGGGGAGGATTCCCCAGAAGAGACTGAATTGGAAGAGGAGGTTAATGAGGGGGGCCCAATCATGAGGCTGCTTTTAGAACTAAAGACAGACTTTAAAAAAGATATGGAGAAATTGAGAGCCTCAGTGGAGGCAGGGAACAAAAAACTGGAGGGGCTGGTGCAGAGATTAATCACTGCAGAGGAGAGGATCTCTTCCATAGAAGACCATGCGGTCAGTACTGAGGAGCAAATGACAACGCTCCAAGAGAAAGTACACTTGCTCACACAAAAAACAGAAGACCTAGAAAATAGGTCCAGGAGAGACAATTTGAGATTCGTGGGCTTCCCAGAAGGGATTGAAAAAGGTGAAATCAAAGATCTGCTTTGGGAGTTCCTGAGAGATCAGTTCCCAGAAAATCAAAAAATCCAGAAACCTGAAATTATCAGAGCCCACAGAACGGGGAGAATGCCTAACAAGAATTTTCCAAAGCCAAGAACAATTATTGTCAAGTTTGCTAGCTTCACTGCAAAGGAAGAGATCCTAAAAGAAGCGCGTAGGAAGAAAGATCTGAAATACAGGGATGAGTGCATTAAAGTATTTCCAGACTACGCAATGGAGACCATGAACAAAAGAAGAAAATGGACCAAATATTTCACAGTGTTAAACGAGAGAGGATGGAAACCAGTATTGAAATTCCCAGCAAGGATGGTAGTGAACATAAATGGGAAATTTAAGGTCTTCATGGAGACAGAGGAGCTGGAAGCTTTTCTGCACCTTGCATCAAAAGACAGTAACTGAGAATCAAAGTTAAAGAACAAACTATATCAGTTAAGGTTTGGGGCCAAAATATTAAAATATTAATAGGAGTCAAGGGGGCTTAATACAGACCTCCAGACAGAGACTCCTAACAAGGGGGAGGCTTGGAGGGGGGTAAGTCTCGCGAGGGTGAGAGAAAAGGTTTATGTTTTTGGTTAGGCAAAGTAACAAGATAAACATGTTAAGAATGTGGATGCGTAAGAAGGAGTGGGGGGAAGGAGAGGAGATGGTGGGGGGGATGTTTGGGGGAAGTTGGGTTAGGGAGGGAGAGGGAGGCCTTGATGTTGGGGAAAAGAGGCACAAGAGCTTAACTAAAGAAAGGGTAAGGAGGGCAAAGATAAAATGTAAGTGGGCAACTGAGAGTTGGCAGAGAAGGGAAAACAAGAGTCCAAGAAATATGAATAAAATCAATGAATGATATCAAAATGTTAACCCTCAATGTGAGAGGGCTCAATTCACCTCAAAAACGAAAAAGAGTTAGAGAACTTACAAAAGAATTTAGGATAGATATTTTAGGCTTGCAAGAGACACATTTGTTGGAAGGGGAAGTGCATAGATTTATGCACAAAAAAATGGGGCAGGTTGTTGCATCGTGTGCCAAGAGGAAAAAAGCAGGAGTACTGTTTGTTATACAGAACTCGTGTGACTTTAAAATAAGCAATATAGTAAAGGATGAAGAGGGAAGATTTTTACTAGTCTCAGGGTTACTCCAAAAGAGAGAAGTTACACTAGTTAATATGTATGGTCCAAATGTAGATCAGGTCAAATTTTATAAAACCTTCATTCCAATAATATTACAGAATAGGAAAGGAATATTAGTGATTATGGGGGATTTAAACACTCTTCTATCTAAATGGGACACCTCAAAGACAATACCTCTGAACAAAAGACAGCAGAACATAAAAGATTTATTTGAAGACGAGGGTTTGGTAGATACATGGAGACATCTTAATAAGCAGAGTAGGGAATATACTTTTTATTCCAATGTCCATAATTCTTACTCCAAGATAGATCACATACTAATATGCAAAAATGAGACTAAAATATGCAAAAAGACTTATATTGTACCAATAGTATTTTCAGACCACAATGCGTTGGGGATCAATGTAAAGCTAGAAGCCAAAACAACACGTGGGAAAGCCCAATGGAGGCTTGATAGATCTCTTCTTAAAAATAAAGACAGTAAAATTAAACTAGAGGGAGAAATTAAGGAATACTTCGAGTTAAATCAGGGGTCTGTAGAACTAGTTTCCACATTGTGGGAAGCAGCAAAAGCCACAATAAGGGGTAAGGCCATAGCACTTTCAGCTCAAATTAATACAAAAAAAAAGGAAATACGAATGGAAACTTATGCAGAGCTCAAAAAATGGGATAAAATTAATAAAAATACCCCCTCTAAGCTGGCAGCAAATAAGCTCCAGAGAATAAAAGAAAGAATAAATGTCCTTGAATTAGAAAAAACCACAAAACAATTAAAGTGGATAAAATTTTATTATCATAATAACAGTAACAAAGCAGGCAGGGCTCTAGCCCAGTTAGTTAAAATACAACAACAGAAAGCCAATATTATCAACATTATTGGAGAGGATGGTGTGGAAGTGTCAAGCACGGATGAGATCCAGGACACTTTCGTGAGATTCTACAGGAATTTATATGCCTCTTCTAATCCAAAACCTGAAGAGATAAAAAAGTTTGTAGACGAATTAGGTTTTCCCAGATTTAATAGAGCACAATCCAACTTTTTAAATGACATCATAACAGAGGAAGAGGTGGCAAAGGTCATCAAAAATTTAAAAAGAAATAAGGCCAATGGGCCTGACGGCTTCCCTGCAGAATTTTACCAAACTTACAGCAAAATTCTAGTGCCACATCTTACTAGGGTATACAATGACATTCTACAAGTAGGGAAAATGCCACATACATTTTACGAGGCGCAAATAACATTAGTACCTAAGCCGGGAAGGCCCCAAAATCAATGTGGAAGCTATCGCCCAATTTCCCTGCTAAATAACGATTTTAAGATCTTCTCAAAAATTTTGGCAACCAGGTTAGCAGGAATTATAGGGGAAATCATTCACCCGGACCAAACAGGTTTCATTCCTAGAAGGCAAGGAGTAGATAACATCAGAAAAGTAGTGAACTTGGCATATGCGCAACAGGGGGAACCACAACCAACAAATTCGATAATAGTAGCAGCTGATGCAGAAAAAGCCTTTGATTTCTTAGAAATTAATTACCTATTTGAAGTACTAGAGAAGGTGGGAGTAGGAGGCAATTTTTTGAAATGGATTAAGGCAATATATGCTCAGCCCAGATCACAACTAAAAATTAATGGGGAATTGTCTGACACATTCGAAACGCAGAGGGGGACTCGTCAGGGATGCCCATTATCCCCACTACTGTTCAATATGGCAATAGAGGGGCTGGCAGTGGCAATACGCCAAAATAAAAAAATAAAGGGAATCAGGGTAGGTGAAAAAGAATACAAACTGGCACTATTTGCAGATGATTTAATTTTATTCCTAAGGGAACCGCAACAAACCCTCCCAGAGTTAATTCAGACTATAGAAAACTTTGGAAAAGTATCGGGCTACAAAATAAATAAAGATAAATCACAAGCACTGATATTTGCAAAGAACAAATTAGAGTTAGATGAAATTAAAAAGATTAGCCCATTCCCAGAAAAAATAAGGGGAATCAAGTATTTAGGAGTAACAATAACAAAAAACTGTAAAGACCTCTACAAAGCAAACTTTCCAGAAGTAATTGATAAAGCAAAAAAAGATTCTGAAACCTGGAAAAATTTAGAATGCTCTTGGTCAGGAAGAATCAATCTACTCAAAATGATACTCCTTCCCAAATTCATTTACAAATTTATGGCACTCCCAATAGTATTACCCAATACATTTTTCAAACAGGTGGATGAGTTAATCAGAGACTTGGTTTGGAGGGGGAAAAAGCCACGTATTAAAAAAGAAACCATGTTTATAGCAAAGGAAAAAGGGGGATTGAATACTCCAGATATCAAACTGTATCACAAAGCTGCAGTGCTCGGGGCAATACAATATTGGTACCAGGAACCTAGTAACCCTGGGTGGATAGCAATAGAAAAAGACCTGACAGATTCAGTAACTCTAGCAGAACACCTGGTAGACGAAGGGAAGTTAGCAAGTGAAAAAGCCAGAGGTCACCCGTTTGCTAAACAGCTGATCTCAGTCTGGTCAGGGATACTTAAAAAAATGGGGATAAAAAAACAGGCGTCACCATACTCACCGATCCAACGAATACATATGAGAGAATCACGGGTGGCCCATAAGTTGGTCCTAACACTAAAGGAAAAAGGGATAAAGAAAGCAGAGCAATTATTTGCTGGAAACAAATTTAAATCATTAAAAGATATAGAAAAAATAACGCAATCTAAGATTAGTGTGTTCCAATACTTACAATTGAAGAGTATCTTCTTAGACACAAACTGGGTAGATAGTTTCAGGAGAGAACCAAGTGAGTTAGAAAAAACGCTCTTTAGTCTCACAGGAAGCAGGGGTAAACTCTCCATGATCTACAGAGGTCTGAAAGAGCTGACATACCCACCCAAACATAATTACATACCAAAATGGGAAAACGACCTGAAAAAAGAACTTACAGAAAAGGACAGGGAGGTTATGTGGAAACACATGTATAAATGCTCAACAGCGTTAGGGGTGAGAGAGACACAAATAAAAGTGACAACTAGATTTTATTTAACCCCTGCGCAGCTTAAATATGGTGGAGATAGAAACGAAAAGGGGAGGTGTTGGAAAGGATGTGGTAAAATGGCAGACCTAAAACACTGTTTGTGGGAGTGTGTTTATGTTAATAGGTTTTGGAGTAAAGTGTGGAAAGTGCTAAACACAGTGAACAAGGGGGTTGTACCTTTTAGAGTGGAATTGGGGGTTTGGGGCATATACCCTGAAAGCAATGTATTAAAAAGACATCAGGATGCATTGATAACATTATGTTTGGCAGCGCTCAATACTATAACAAGGCACTGGAAGACGGAAGGACCCCTGCCGTTTCAGGAGTGGATTTCAAGAGTCTGGTATTTGTTTACCATGGACAAAATGCAAAATAGCTTATTGAGCCAGACAGATGAAATAGATGAAAAAAAGGAAAAAAGGAAGAAGAAAAGAAAAAATGACTTTGAAGCAAAATGGCTGGCAATCCTGGAAGCCATAGAAGGATATGAGTTAGCTAAAAATTATAAGACTTTACTGTTTGATCGGTACTTATGATTGAGCGTGCCCGGAAAGAATTGGGGGGGGAGTTGAAGTTTTAGAAAGTTTTCAAAAAAAATATATAACATGTTATATCAATATGAACAAAATGAAAATACAATACAAGAGAAAGATACACCGACACAATAGCGTCATGGACCAAAAGTGTAACCCAGGTCCGGGAGAAAGAATGTTGTAAAATATGGTAATATGGTGTATACATGGAAACCTTTACAGGAAAAAAAAATTTTTTGAATAAAAATAAGTTTAAAAAAAAAAAAAAGCTTTTAGCTCAGTTGGACGAAATTACATTGTTACTTCAAGCCCAGAAATCTCAGGGTGGGAGAGGTGGCCAGGGATTTCTTTAGGACCAATTTGAACCCTGCTTCTAGATTGCCTGTTTCTTCTGGCAGGGGGATGGGACTGGCATCTGATACAGTCAAGGATGGTCCGTGTAATTCGGCTGCTAGCTTACAACTTATTGATGGTGCTGTCTCTTTTAAAATCCAACCCCTAAATAATGGGGTTTTACCGGGGTGGTATACCAAACAGGATATACTCCACCTTTTGTCTTTTATTTTGGTGCGGCGTATCCCAGCCCAGCATATTAGTCACTTTCAAGTTCTCCCGGCCCCCAGGTCCCTCCAGCGGGTGATTGTGTACTTTCTGGCCCCTAATTTAGCAGCTTGGATCCTGGAGCAACCGGATCTTTTTCTCTCCTGGGGGCATTACTGTGGGAGAGGTTTATAAAGATGTTGCTCTGCGCCCCTTATTTACTAAAAATCTGGGAACAAGAATGAACTCAGAATTAAGGGCCCCCGAATTTAGACCTCCAGTAAAGCAAAGGTCAGTTACCTTGTTGGACCCTTCCCCTCCTCCGCGCTCGTTTAGGAAGAATAGCTTGAGGGACCCGATTAATGTCAGACTTGAGCAATTGGCTATGAATGTGGAGTTACCTCCTCCCTTGATGGGTGATATTTGTTATGTGTCTGTTGCTGAGGATCAAGGTATATCCGGGGCCGCCCGGATGACAGGGGTTTCTGCAGCACCTTTATTAAATTCAGATTCTATTATTAGGAAATTGCCACTGTTCCCTTTGACTACAGATTTAGGTCAGTCCCTAAGCTCAAAGGACCCCGTGGAAGCCTATACCAACGGGCTGGCTTGTATCCTTGATTTACCTGTACCTTGTGTTGCCATGACCAATTTGGACCCTTCCACTAGTAGTGTATCCATCTGAAATATGTCTCCTTCATCTGCCATTGTTCCCCTTAGAGTCTGCTCCCGGAATATGGCGGGATGGATGGGTCAGGTTAAGGATCCTGATTTTCTTACAATCATAGGTAACTTTCATATGGTGCTCCTGCAGGAGACTTGGGCAGTTCAACTGCTGGATCTTCCTGCGGAGCTAACAGGGTTTAGATCATTTTTTCTTCCGGCTGCCCCCTCCAGATATGGTGGCCGTCCGAGCGGAGGCCTTGCGATTTTGATAGGTCCCGGGTTTCAGCTCCCTGTGATTGAGGTACTCAAACTTCCCCCCTGTGCCTTAGGTCTCGTTGCAGGCAATCAGACTCTGGCAATCTTGTTCCTAACCATATATATTCCCCCCTTCAACTCTAGATATTATGAGCCACGGATGTGGCCCGCTCTGACAGATTGGTTAGGAGAGGTTAGGGACCAGTATCCTGACAGCCTGCAGATTTTTAGCAGGCGATTTCAATGCCAGAGTAGGTAGGGACGATGAGGCTCTGTCCTTTTACTGTCAAATTTTTTAATAACCCCCACCTCCCCCCTTAAATATTAGGCATTCTAAAGATGAGATGATAAACTCTTCAGGCATTAAGTTGGAAACTTTGGTCCTCCAGTGCAATTTATTTATCCTTAATGGGGCTTGTTTGTGGGATTTGCTGGGAGAATTCACCCATTTGGGATATAAAGGATCCAGTGTGATAGATTATTGCTTAGTTTCACCTAATGCCCTGGAACGTTTCATTGATTTTTGTATTGGCCACCATTCGTGTAGTGATCATCTGTCTCTTCTTTTGACCCTTGATCTGCCTTCAGCAGTCCAGCCTAGTCAGCCAGCGGTGGTATCAGCCAGCCTTGCTTTGTCCAGGCATATATCAGTCCCCTGGCCCAAGGTCCCTGCCTCACTTCTTTCGGCGAGATTTGGGATGAAAGATTTGGCCTTTTTGCATTCTGAAATTCTGGGCCCAGCCTCGAACAAGGAAAGGGTTGAGGCCTTTGATCATCTCAGTATGTTGTTTCGCCAGTTCTTCTTAGATCTGACCCCTTCCTTTAATCCCCCCCACTTTAGTAGACCCAATAGCCATGTGTGGTATGATTTTGAGTGTAGGAGGGCTCTGAGGGAAGTCAGGGCAATATATAGAGTTTATCGATATGATAAGTTCCCGGTCCTTCCCGCCATATATTTTCAAGTGAAGAAGGCCTATAAGGATCTCATCAAAGCTAAGAAGGCTAGATATTTTAAGACACAGTGGGATTTGCTGCTGGAAGCAGCAAGGTTCCACGATGCAAGATGCTGCTGGAAACTTGTACATAGAGGCAAAGGAAATTTTCGTGCTAATGTTCCATCTGTTATTCCCTCTCCGGTATGGGAGAGTCACTTTAGGAGGCTTTATGACGACCTAAGGCTTAGTAGCAGCCAGGAGAAGGGTGTTACTTGTGGGAACAATCTCCTTCCTGGCCTCCTGTTGAGACAGCTGAGGTGTTTCCTTGGTAACCTCTTTTAAGAGTGGGAAGGCTCCGGGATGGGACCTAATTGCTATAGATTTTCTGAAAGCCCATATTGTATGGTGGGCCCCAGTCCTTGCCATTCTTTTTACTTCCATCTTCATGCATTACTTTGTTCTAACAATTTAAGCGAAACAATCCTTGGCAGAGCTGGAGGATTTCCCCATGGACTCCAGCTTTAGTTCCTGGCTCCTGGAGTGATCTGTCTACACACACTGACTTGATTTCCTTTCTTTCAGTTCCACCCTTGACCCACTTCAATCAAGCTTACGCCTTCTCCACTCATCTGAGACCCCTTGCTAAAATCACCAGTGACCTTCTCTTAGCCAAGTCTGAAGGCGTCTATTCCTTTCTTGTCCTACTTGATCTATCTGCCAGTTTTGACAGTGTTGACCACAGCTGCCTCCTGGATTCAGTTTACTCCCTTGGTTTCCAGGACTTGGTTCTCAACTGATTTGCTTTGTATTTCTCAAACCACTCCTTCAGTATGTCTCTTGCTGGTGCCTCCTTAGCCTTGCCCCCTGTGGGAGTTTCCCAATTCTCTGTCCTGGGTCCTCCTCTCTTCTCCCTTTACGCTCTTTCTCTGGGCAAACTCCATTGAATTTCACAGCTTCCAGTGTCACCTGTATACTGACAAAACTCAGCTCTATTTCTTCTTCTCCCAGTCTCATATCACAGACTCTCTCTCTGACTTCTCTGTTTGGATGTCTCACCACCAACTCAAGCTTAATATGGCAAGACTGAAGTACTCATCTTTTCCCCAAAACATTCCCCTCCCACTTCCCTCTCAATTTCCATTGAGGGTGTCACCATCCAGCCTGTCCTTCGGGCACGTAGTCTGGGATTCATCTTGAACTCCTCCCTCTCCTTTACACCGGAGATCCAGGCTGTTGCCAAGTCCTGTTGCTTCAATCTGCATTCTGCTTCCACTGCTAAAACCCTAGTCATCTCTCACCTCAACTACTGCAACTTCTTCCGTATTGGTCTTCCCTGCTCTGATCTCGCTCCTCTTATTTCTGTTCAATGCTTTGCTGCCAAAGTAATTGACCTTGCCCATTGCTTTAACCATATTCTGCCCTTCCTCTCTGCCCTACACTGGCTCCTTCTGCCTGAATGTATTCAGCACAAGCACCTTGTCTTCACCTTCAAGGCTCTTCATGGCCGTGCTCCCCCCTATCTCTCTGTACTTGTTTTCTGCCTGGGAGCTTGGCTTCTCCTCTGTCCCCATCCTCATTTGCTCACTACGCCCTTGCTGCTTAAAACATATTCACCCCTTCTCCCTTGCTGCCCCCTATGCTTGGAACTCCCTCCATGGAGACATTAATTCTCCTCCCTCCCCGCCTTCAAATCCCTCCTGAAAACCTACCTCTTCTGTCAGGCTTTCCCTGGCTCGTCATGAGTGAAATTGCATACTCTTCACTCCCTCCCTCAGAATCCTTCTCTTCCCTGTCAACTTCTCATGAAGTTTAGAAGTTGCAGGTGTCCATGCTTAACTGTAATTAAGTTAAGCATGGGCAATATACTATTGCTGGCATTATATTAATAATAATAATAATTAATAAATAATGTCGTCATTTCACATTTGTGGCCTACTTCAGATCAGTCACCTATAAGAATAGTGTGTCCTCAGGGTTACTCAAATCTCTTCTGCAGAATCCCCAAAGGTCTTGGAGCTGTGCCACTAAACCAGGCCTATTTACTTTAAGATTGTCTCTGGGCCCCAAACAAAGCACAACTTCTACTTGTTTTTTCTTTCTGTGTCTTTGTCACATCAGTTCCTTTCACAGTTGGGGGAGACTGTGTTTAGGGAGTTGTATTTGGGGAGACTGTCGCGGCTTCTCTTGCGCATGTCAGGGCGCAAAATCCTGCCCTGACGTGCGAGAGAAGCCGTGGCAGATCCCCATTTGCACCGGCTCTTTTCCCATCAGCCAGCTCCTCCGGGACTGCTGCGTCTTCCCTCACCTCTCCAGCTGCCGCCGCTGCCGCCACCGCCGCTGCAGGTGAGAACGCAGCCTGACTTGAAGGGGAATCTGATGTCTTCTATAACTCTGTCAAGCAGTTTCAAGCTAAATGAAGCGTTAATATGTCCCAAAGAGTTTAGCAGTTTAGGATTCAAGGATGATGTTCACTAAAACACCTGTGCTAAATTTTCAGGTGTAAACATGTATGTATAAACTAAATAAATACATCCTATAGTGATATCCCTAAACACATCAACAGCTTAGTAAAAATATTCAGTGCAGGAGGTGCTCAAAGTATCAAAACAGAATTTCCTGCTAAGAGAATGAACTTTCTATGGGCACTCAAGTTACCTTTTTGTTTTAAAGTAAAACAATTATAGTTAGTGTAAGCGTGTGAGCACTGGCATGAATGTTGCTGGTCATTTAGATCATTCCTTGTAGCTGTTTTGCAGTTTTTCTACTACGTGTTGGACAAACAGTCGGTTAGCTATGTAAGAATTTTATGACTACAAAAGTATTTCAAAAAGGACTAGTATACCAGCTATTTGGTGAGGTGATTGAAAGCACTTGGGTTTTGGTAGACCAAAAATTGACTAATTGCTTTTAAAAGACTCAAAGCTGCTCCATTCATCAGGGCTGAAATTATGTGCTCAGATATTAAGCCTCTCAGTAACGTTCATGTGTAACAGAGAAAAAACAATCAATTGGGGGTGCACTCAATGGGGGTGCAATCAATTGGGGGAGCGAAATCCCCGCTCCTCCCGACCGACCAGCCCCGCTCCTCCCGACCAGCCCAACGAAGCGCAGCGCAACACATGAAAGAGGGGCGCGAAAACAAAAATAATAGAAGGACCTGCTTGCTTGAGCGGGGCATGGGACCAGCAGAAAAAGGGCCGATCACGTGGTATTACCAGCAGAAGCACCCTGCTGATCCCTCACAAACAGACCTGGTAAGCTCCAAATGGCAGCCGCTAGTCAGTCCGTCGATCCAGGGGACTCTGAGGGGGGGCAGGGCAGCAAGGGCAGAGGCTCAAAAGGCAAACATGAGCTCCTTGAAAAAATAAAGTAAAAACCACGGTGGAGGAGGGGAATAAGAAACTAGCAAATCTGGGCAAACGGATTGAAACAGCAGAGGGGCGCATTTCAGATCTGGAGGACCAGGCCCTAAGGGGTGAAAGCTAGGGGGCCCAACAAAAAGAATCTCTGAAGTTCCTGCGTGCCAAATATGAAGATTTGGAAAATAGATCAAGGCGTTGCAACTGCGTGTCATGGGGATAAAGGAAGGTGCAGAAACTTCAGGAATGCAGGAGCTACTCAATCAAATCTGCGCCCAAAACTTCCCCGATCACCAGCAACTACACAATCTTGAAATTGAACGAGCCTATAGATCACTAAGGCCCAAGCCGAAGGAAACAGACCCTTCCAGAGCAATTGTAATAAAATTTTCAATATTCAAAGACAAAGAAGCTTTGCTCTCAATGGCAAGAAAAATGAAACAAAACCTAACTTATGGGACAAAAAATAAAATTCCAACCAGACTACGCTATTGAAACAATGACTAAGAGGAGAGCCTGGTCTAAGTACTTTACAGAAATGATTGATAGAGACCTGAAGCCACAATTATGGCACCCAGCCAAAATGGCAATCTTGATCAACGGGAGAAGAAATTTTTTTGAGGACACTGGAGACCTGGAAATATTCCTACAATCACATAGACCCAGACAGCAAGCAGCAGACTAACAGGCCCTCTAAAGCGTGACGGAGAACGGGAGAAGAGCTGTGGAGCTTAATTCTGCTAGACAAAACTGAAAATTGAGTTGCTCATCAGTATTTGGCATCCACATAATCTCACATACAGACAACTCCAGCAAAGTGAGTGTTTACCTATTCGTTTAAGGTTTGGTTATGTATAGATGCAGTTACGCTATTCACATGGGCTTGGGCTGTTTGCTCCCTTTCCTTCTCCTGTAATAACCAGTAAATGCGCCTATAAGTACAGACTAATGAGGGGATGCTCCTCTCAGCCACTTTCGCCTAAAACAAAATAAATGGGAGGCCCCCAGAGGGGGTGGGGGGAGATAACAAACAAAAAAGTCAGTAAGTACCCCCACTAATTATTTCAGCTCATCTGAAAAAGTATATCTTTCTAGCCTTGGTTTAAGGCAGCGACTGCCAGTTCGAGTGTTTATGGTTAATGATTGTGTTTGTTTTTGATGTTAATATTATTCTTGTTGTGCATATTGCAAGGTTTTCGTGCTACGTCAGCTTCTCCCATCTATGGCTCCCTTCACTCCACCACAGGGGGATAAAGTACACCTTCAAAAAGAATCCTCACCAAAAGAAAAAGGCAGGTAATAATCAGACACAGATAGATGACAGATAGATGAGTCTTCCAGTGGAGAATAGATCCCCCCTTAAAATTCCTAACCCTCAATGTCAAAGGCCTCAACCACCCAATAAAATGAAAAATAAAAAAATAAACCTTATACTAGACCAACAAATTGATGTCTTTTTTCTCCAAGAAACACATTTGGTAAAACAGGACCTCCACAGGTTTAAAAGTAAACAAATAGGGGAGGTTTTTGCTTCTTGTGGAAGGAAAAAGAAAGCAGGAGTGTTGATAGGGTTTGCAGTAGTGACGAACTTTAAACTTGCTCAGGTAAAACAGGACAAGGAGGAAGGTTCTTGCTCCTCAGGGGCACTCTAAATGTACAGAGGGTGACTTTAGTCAATATCTGTGCACCAAATATAAATACATATCAGTTCTTCCAAAAATATTTACCACTCATTTCACAAAATACGGAGGGATTACTGATAGTGCAGGGGGGCTTTAATTCATCATTGTTGGAGTTGGACCACTCCACACGCTCACTTCGTAAAAGCACCCATAAAAATATTGCAACATTAATATCCCAGCACGACTTGAAGGCCGTCTGGCACTATCTTAACCCAACCACTAGGAGCTATACATTTCATTCCCAAGTGCATAACACATATTCTAAAATAGATCACTGTTTACTAGAAAGAGACTCCCTGCAGAGATGCTTGAGTAGTGAGGGGATTCATACTGTTTTCACTGACCATAATGCGCTGCTATCCAGTAGGGGTGGGAAACCGGTAGAATCCGGTATCCAATAATGCCGGTATCGGGCGTACCGGCATTATTGGATTCGGCCCGGTAATCCGGACCCGGTACCGGATTTCTGGGTACCGGTTTTTTTTACATTGCAGCCATTTAAAAATGGCTGCAATGTAAAAAAAATTTAAAGCCCCAGCCAAAAAGTTTAAAAAAAAAAAAAA
>QEPC01006748.1:1494792-1515273 GCA_003113815.1 Sphenodon punctatus | reverse complement strand
TTTCAATGGGGACACAGCGCCCCATTGAAACCAATGCAATAAATCCGGTACCGGTATACCGGATTTAAACCGGGAATCCGGTTTTCGGGAAACCGGTAACCGGTAAATCCGGTAGCCGGTATTGGGCCCGGGGTCCCACCCCTACTATCCAGGTTTTCCTGGAAGGACCCAGAGCAGCAGGGGAAAAAAACATGGCAATTAGTCAGGGGTTTACTTAAATGTGAATGTGTAAAAAACCAAATATCAGCTGAATTAAAAGACTACTTTGAACTGAACTCGGATTCAGTTGCACCCCACAAACCCTATGGGAGGCAGCAAAAGCAGTCTTAAGGGGTAGCTTTATAGCCATTAAATCTGCTATAAACAGAAGAAGGAGAGATAGAAACTTAGAATTATATAACCAATTACAACATTTGGAAGTTGAAAACAGGAACTTTCCCAACAAAAGGATACAGATTGAATTACAAAAATTAAAAAGTGAAATAGAGGCTATAGACACCAAAAAAAATCACCCAACAACTGAGAGAGATCAAAAGTTTTTATTTTCACAATGGCAACAAACCAGGCAAAACATTAGCACAATTGACAAAAAGCAGGAGAAAAAAGTTCTTTATTCCAGCAATTAAACTCTCAAACGGGGTAACAGTAAACAAGCAGACAGATATTCAATGCACTTTTGTGGAGTTCTACCAAAAACTGTACATGTTCTCCTGTCCAGACCCTGAAAAGATAAAAACATTCATCAACAAGTATAAGATCCCAAACTTTAATCAAGAACAAATTAGCTACCTTAATGCCCCCATAACTATTGAAGAAACAAAATCAACGATAAAAGAACTATCAAAAATAAAGCTTGCGGCCCTGGTGGGCTACCGTCCGAATTCTACCAAACCTTCGGGGATGTTATAATACCCCATCTAACAAACACCTTCAATGATATTATAAAGACACAAAAAATGCCACCTACATTTTACGAAGCGGTAATAACCCTGATACCCAAGCAAGGCCGAAACCCCGAGGAATGCAGTAATTATCGCCCTATATCCTTGCTGAACATTGACTACAAAATTTTCGCAAAAACATTAGCAAATCGTTTGATAGCAATTATCTGAGAGGTGATCCATCCTGATCAGACAGGGTTCATACCTAACAGGCAGGGAACTGACAACATTAGGAAAACGGTCAATCTCCTACTAGCAGCCCAAAAATCAAAAACCTCTACACTAATCCTCTCCGCAGATGCGGAGAAAGTGTTTGATCGCTGTGAACCAGAGTGTTTATAACTTATCATGGAGAAGATGGGAATAAAAGGGAATTTTCTATGAGCAATTAAGGCCTTGAACTTAAAACCAAGCTCGCAATTATTAATTACCGGTGATCTCTCACAACTTTTTCATTTAACTAGGGGAACCAGGCAAGGTTGCCCCCTTCTCCCCCTTACTCTTTAATATAACCCTGGAATTACTGGTGTGCGCCATACAGCAGGAACAGGAAATCGAAGTTGTACAAATAGGAAACACACAGTATAAAATATCTTTATTCGCAGACGATATGCTAGTTTATCTAATGTAACCAGAGACAACAGTACCAAAGGTTCTCCATTTAATAGATCCATTTAGCCTGATTTCAGGTTATAAAATCAACTACCACAAGTCCCAGGCACTAATAATAGCGAAAGACAATGACACTAAGCGGGCTATTGAATTACAAGTTCCTTTCACAATAGCGCATAACCACTTTAAATATTTAGGAGTAAACATCACCCGAGACCACAATGAACTCTTTAAAGCTAATTTCCCTAGCATTCTTAATCAGATACGCACTGAAGTAGCAACATGGCAACGTCTCCAAACCTCGTGGCTGGGAAGCGTGAACCTATATAAAATGATTGCCCTTCCAAAAATACTGTACAAAGTAATGGCCTTACCGATCCACATTCCAAAGTCCTTTATCAAACAGTGCGAACGTACTCTCCTCGAAGCTGTCTGGAAGGGGAAGAAACACAGAATTAACAAATTTACCATGGTGAGAAAAAAGGAGGATGGAGGGATTAATATGCCAGATCTGACCATGTATATTAAAGTAGCATCCTTAAGAGCACTAAAATACTGGTACCACCCCACAAAAACACAGAATGGGTGGAAATGGAGAGAGAACTGCTGGGTATACACAGTCTCCAAGAGATGCTGACTAGCAGCTAGCGAGCTGAGGTCGATAGATTACCAGCCCTTCATCATTGGCACCAAACCTTAAAAAAGATGAAACTATCCTTATGCGCCTCCCCATTCTCCCCACTAAATACACAAAAAGCATCAGTCAATGGGCTAGCTACTGAATTACGCAAAATACTTACCAAGAGTGACATTAAAAGAGCAGCACAACTCTTTCAAGGCGAGGAATTCATCTCGCCCCAAGAACTAGAAGGGAAAACAAAAACAAAAATTGACAGGTTTCAGTACCTGCAGTTGAAAAACATTTACACACACACAGAGCGTATCCAACATTACCAGAGGCCCACCACACCGATTGAAAATACATTATTTAACCATTCACATAATAAGGGAATGATAGCTAGAATATACGGGGCACTGACTCAGATTGGAATAACCAAGCGGACCCTCTATTTGACAAAATGGGAAAAAAACTTGGGGATAACATTAGAGGAAAAACAAATAGAGCAAATTTGGCAATATATGCACAATTGCGCAAGCTCTCTTGAAATTAAAGAACCCCAAATAAAAATAACAATGAGATACTACCTAACTTCTCAACATGCCAAGGCAATATCTGATTCTGAGTCAGGGCTATGTTGGCGAGGGTGTGGGGCACTTACCTACACTGCTGGTGACAATGCTCTATGGTCCAAACTCTCTGGCGTGTCGTATGAGACTATGTGAAAAAAGCAACTGGTTTAATTATACCGTTCAGGGCAGACACAGCACTGCTTGGCCTATATCCCGACATTCCCTTAATGAACCATCATCAAGAAACTTGTAAATTGATGTCCCTGGCAGTGATCAACATAATTGCATGGAACTGGAAAAATGCAAGAGATCTGTCGGAGACGGAATGGATAAAACGCTTATGGTACGTGTACTCAATGGAAAAAATTGCCGCAAATTTGGAAAATCGAAGAAATTCACCACGAGATGGTTTACATGCATAGGAGCTGTCCAGGGCCACACTTTGATGGAGGAAGCAAAGACATGCGTAGTGGACTATTCAATATGAGAGGAAGAAACTTTGCAATGTGAAGCACCTATTTCTGTTTTGTTTGAGTGTTACTGTATGATGATGATGATAGAAAAATTAATAAATAAATTTTTTTTAAAAGAAAGAAAGAAAAAACAATCAACTAATAAAGAAGGTAACCCTTTGGGGAACTAAGATCTTGGCATGTTAAAATGCATGCTACAAAGTGGAAAGAATATTTCCAGACTCTGCTGTGTTTATATCTCTAACACAAGCCAAGTATAGACAAGAAATTTTATGCAGAATGACCCAACAAACTGGTCCTGTAAGCTGATTTTTATATACAGAATTTTTTGTTGGTTTGTTTTAATATAACATTATCATTTAAATGACTCAAATGATGTTTGAAACCCTGTCGTAGTAGGCACCATATATATACCATATAAAAATAAACTGTTTCTGCTCCAAATAAACTAAATTTGAAAAATGAACAAACTGGTTCAAATGTGCAATAGAGGAGAGGAGAAAGAAAGGAAAGGATAATTCTGATGATATGCAGTTAAACACAGTTTTTGTTTAGACACAGCTCTGCCTGGGATTATTTCAAAACTGAAGTTTTAACTATAAATATCTTCAAACTTCTCTTCCTACTTTTAACTCTTTGATATGCCTTCCTTTATTTTTAGAGATTAATTTTGATCACTCGGTGTAAATGAATAAGTTGCTTCTCTAGGATTTTTGAACCTTTGTTAAATACATGCTATGAGCTTCATTCTAATTATTAGTCTGACATAAACCTAGGATAGCTCTTAATTTCAGTGAAATATTTAATTTCTTTAAGAAAACACACTCTATTTTGGTGGCTCATGGTCTTTATAGCTAATTCCATACAAGGTGGAAGAATGAGTTCAGCTCAAGGAGCAGCCTTACTCCCCTACACCCAGCAGCTTCATTGAACTTTCTTAAGTTGAAAGCCTGTTAGTGTTGCCATATAGTGACACACTTCACGATAAATTTGTGAAATGTTTATCTAAGGGAACTAGTGTGTGCATCTATTTAAACACACAATAGTCTTTACAACAAATGTTCTGCTTAAACTTATATTAACCTGCCCAGCTGCACCCTAGCTACTGTTTATTATATGTATCTGCTGTAAGGGCCTTGTGCCGCATGGCAAGGCTATGTATGCTCTACATAAAACTGAAAGTACCCTACAAATATGTACATTCTCATTATAAAACTAATATAATAATTCACGTTGGTCCACTGCTGCTAGCTTTGAGAACTATGTGGGAGAGGATTGATAATACCTCATACTGAACCTCAAGTAAAATCAAAGCTCATTAAGTTCAATAACCAGGAAATTCTAACTGTAAATAAGGCTGGGTGGAGGTGGAAACTTCGGCGCATGTTTTATTTACCTGTAGGCTATATGATTCCCTTACATCCCAATTTTTTAGTCCTTTTTTAGTTAAATATCCAGGGAGGATTACTCTTGAATTACAGCAGATTTTTTTTGTCAGATAATGCTGGTGAGATGTTTAAAGCTGTTGCCTCTTCTTTAGTTCAGGCTTTTAAAAGATGGGGAAAATTTATCAGTTTTCAATTTATTGAATAATGTATTTTGTTCTTTTATATGCTTACATATTATATATTGTGGAAGAGAATTACTTTTTATTGATGTTTTTAGTATTAATTGTTTATGGTTATTAGGTACTGTACTTTTACATTTAGTTATCTTTTAGGAACAATACTTTTGTATTATTAAATGCTGTATTGGAGCAAAACATTTTATGTGATAGTGATGCAAAGACCTATGGTCATGCTAAACAATAATATATAATAATAATAATAATAATACTTTATTAGCGCGGCTTTCGCCATGGCTAAACCCCCAAAACACATACATACAAACGAAGAAACAAACAATTACGAGCATGGATAACAGCCTCTATTTTGTTACGAGACATGTTGTCAAAATCCATTTGTCAGCATTTGAGTTCAACAATGCATTTGTGAATATTAAAACAATCAAAATACACCCCATTTGGCATCTTAGCGGTTGAAAAATTGGTTACTATTTATTTTGCATGGTTCCATCATCCCCTAGCTCAGATTGTATCCAGCCTGACATGGAATGATTTAACTGTGTCATCCCTTCTCTTGGCACTTGGTAATCATATAGTCCTACTTTATGCAGCTCCAACCTACCCTTATAGGCCGACCCCGATGGGAGAAATCATAGTATCCTAACCTTCAGTCAGTTGTTTGCGCTTGAGAGAGGCCAACCATACAAAGGTTGCAAGTGCAACTAAATCCTCCTTTGTAGGTAGGAGGAGAAGCCTTCTATAGCCGTTACTCAGATCTTTATACTCCTAATCAGTAACCAGAGGAAACAACCAGACAGCTCTCAACTCACGGTAGTGAGGACAAACGAGCAAAAAATGCTCAACTGTTTCCACCTCTTCCAGGTGAAAAGTACACAATTGTCCAACATAGGGAGGCCTTCTATATCTCCCCTCTACCACTTCCGTCTGCACGAGATGGAACCGAAGAAGGGAATAACTCCTACGTAATGTATGATTTAGGAGAATATCCAAATACTCCTCAAATCCCCACTTAAGTTTGACTGACCCAAACCCTGGAGCAACCCTCCAACTCCCTATAGCAGCCATATCCTCCTGGCAAGTCGTATCCTTAAGCCTAGACTGGATCTCGCTACTAATAGCTTGTATGGGTTTATCAAAGAAATATGCAAAGGAGAACCCTTGGGCCTGAATAAAATGACCCAAATACCTTAGCCATGCGTATCCTCGTAGGCCGGAATACACCAGTTCTTCGTATAGACAAAGTCTAGGGAGGGATTCCGCATGCAGAGACATCAGCCTCACCCAGTACCGGATAACAGCTAGTTTACCATACAATTGAATGGGGTAAACTCCCGTCTCCACCCTCAGAACTGACCCTGGTACCTCTGCCCACTTGAAGGATCCTACGTAGAAACAAGTCCTGGATTTTCTCCAGTGGGGTTACTGTAGGGTATGGAATAATTTCAAAGCCAAATGTGGCTGAAGGTGGAACCTTAGCTCGATACACTTGCAAAAAAGTGGAGAGTATGACTCCCAATGATATAAAAACTGCCCTTAACAGAGCCCCCACTAATTGTCCTGTTTTTGCTGCACGTCCTTGTGTATGTTTTACCCAAGTACCCCTGCTAGAGAATGTAACCCCCAAATACGTGAATGCCGTCACCACTTCTAGTGGCTGATTTGCTATTTTCCACTGTACCAGGGGTTTGCGAATCCCTACCATCATGACTTTGGATTTGTGAGGATTAGGTTGTAACCCATTTGAAAAGAAATATCCATCCAGTGCCTGTAATATCTGCTGAAGACCTAGTGCTGTTTGAGAAATCAACACCAGGTCATCCGCGAATTGCAACATTCCCAGCTGTCGCCCACCAACTGAAGGAGGCGACATATTGGGGTCTTTTAAAGAATGGACAAGATCTGACAGGTAGACAATAATAAAATTGAATTGTATTTAATAAGGCTGGGAACAACCTTATTTAATTCCCTGAAGAACCCCAGAAGTTCAATAAACAAGTCATAAGCCAAAAAATCTTGAGGTTGTGCCAAAATCCTAATTAATTTATTTATTTAAAGTAAAGCAGGTATTTGGTCTCTCTTGCTCAACTCGCAATGTGTGACGTTAGTGTAGCTAATTTATTGCAAGTAACTTTTTAGCCTCCAGCTCCTCCCTATATCAGTGATGCACTCCTACGCTTTCACCAGCTCCGACTGCCCAACACGCTCTACATTCATATAAAGTTGACATTCAAGATACCTTCCAACCATCTAGTCCAACCCTCTGCTTTGCTGCAGGTGACTACAACTACAATATTCCTAACAGATGGCCATTCTGCCTCTTTTTTGAAAACTCCAGTGGTGTAGAGCATGAAATTTGAAATAACACTGAACTGTTGAAATACATGAACACACTTTTTCATTACAAACACAATAGGATTGTCTTTGGCTTCCTGGTCCAAGTTCTCAAAATGACTAATTTTGGGTGCACATCTTTGGGTGTCTCTTTAAGAAGCTAGTGCTCAGCACTTGGTGAATAGCATGGCTCTCGTTAAGATGTATCAAGTTGGACACCCAAAATCAGTTTCTTTAAATTCAGACCCATGTTCCTTAAAGGTGGGACGATGCTCCTTTGCACCCCTCCCCCCGCGTGTGCATTTTTTGGCTTCCGGAGGGAATGCGCATGCCAGGATATGCGTAGGGTTTGGCCAGTCTGACAGCCTCCCTGCACAGCTTTGCCGGTGCAAACACGCAGAGATACAGGGTAGGAAGTCCTGCTATGTATATCTGCATATGTTTGCCGGCATATCACAGTATGGCCCATGTTCCTTGATAGCATCGTTGGGATTTAATCATACTATGGGTTAATAAGGGTGATTTCAGACATTACGAGATCACGCTCAACCACAGTGAATCACGGTCAATTCCACGGCGGGGCCAAAGCGCCCTGCATGTCTGTTCGGAGGCCGCCAGATGTTCACCACAGTCAATACCCACATGGGGTCAACATCAACCATGCTTCCAGAGCTCCCAGCGGGACAATTTCCGAAAGCATGGTCAAACAGATTCCCAACGGGAAACAACAAAAAGTAATGTCTGAATGGCAACCACCGGCTGAAACCAAAGAAAATGATTCCCAGCCGGGGACAAAGTATGCAACGTCGCTGCCAGGCAACCAGCAACAACACAGACCAGGAAGGGAGATTTAAAGGGCACACGACAGCAGCCGGAACGCGCCGCCCCGGCACCTTCCGGGTGCTTTGACCATGGCCCGGCCTGGGATCGGCGTAATGTCTGTTGCGCTGCCCCGGGCTGTGGTCTGGCGGCCCGATTCCCTGCCGTGGTTCTGCTCATGTCATGTCTGTTCAGGGATTTATTTGACCACAGGGGGTGGTTGATCTGTTCACCCCTGCTGGGAATCCACTGTGGTGAATCGGGACAGTGTAATGTCTGAAATCACCCTAAGTTTTAAAGACTAGAAGAGAATATTTATTAACAGCTTAAGCCAAAAAAGTTTAACAAAATAAAATACAGTAAAACAATATATAAAATACAACCGTTATCAGCAAACACTTAATGAAATGCCATACACTGATAGAACCAAAATCTTATATTTATCTTTGTCATCGGTTGCAAGCTGCGATTTCATAGTATGCCAAATCATGTAACACCTTTAGTAGAATCTTTCTGCAAAATCCATATAGTTTTCTCAATATTTGCAAAAGCTTTTCCATATGAGGGGTCAGATATCTCTCTCAACTCTATCGTCTTAGAGCAAGACCACAAAAAATGTATAAGATCATCTTGGTACAAGACAATAATACTGTATCATCTGCATACAGTAAGAATATTCTCCAACAACCTAGTAGCATGACAGTCTCTTTTCCCAAGACAGCAACATAAGTCATTGAGGAATACATTAAAAAGAGTTGGGGCCAATACACATCCCTGACGAACACCTCTAAGCTAAACGTTCATACCATAGTGAACCTGTGCCACAGCGTCGTCATAATATTCTTGAGTCAATCAAAGTAGTTTAGGATCTGTTCCAAAGTCCCACAGTTTCTTCCACAAAACAGACCTATCTAAAGTGTCAAATGCTGCCTTCAGGTCAACAAATGCAGCATATAGCTGTCTCTTTCTGCTCACATATTTATGTGCTAGATAGTACAAAGTGAAGCACTGAAATGCATGAGCACCCAGCCCTAAACCCTGCCTGTTCTTCACCTATAACATTCTTCTCATCAATCCAACAATTCACATGATACAACAAGTGGTGGCCATAAATCTTTGATGGTATACGGATTAAATTTATGGGACGATATCAGTCCAGATTGTTCTGCTCCCCTTTTTTAAATATGTGAACAATTATATTCTGCTTCCAGCCTTGTGGAAACTGTCGTTTAGCATAATATAGTTAATTAAAGTTTGAAATATTGGTATCCAAAAATCCGGAAATTCCTTAAATAATTCTGGAGGCAAAAGATCTGGCCCTCCTGCCTTTCCAAATTTGATGGTAAGGATAATTGTTTCAATCTGTTCCTCAGTAATGAAAAATTCTTCTATATTATGCCACCTAAGACCATCAGGGCTAGACTCTGGGAAAAGTCTATACATTTAATCTCCTACCCTTTTATTAAACTTAAGAGAGAAATAGGAAACCCAGGTATCGGAGTCAATATAGGCATCGGTGCATATAGTCCTTGCTCTAATACAGCCGGAAACAATCTGCGAAAATTCTCTAGAATCTCTGTTTGGCTGCCTTAAGTAATTAATTCCACATCATTCTTTGATATTCTTTCTTTTTTCCAGCCAATATCCTTTTATAAACTTGTTTAGGTTTAATAATAGAGGCCTGTCCAATCTCATCCACCCAATTTTTCCATTGCCTTAATCGACCCAAATGCTCTTTTTTAGCATATATACATTCCAAATCAAACCACTCTGTGCCATGAGCAATTATCCAAGTGGCTCTTTTGCTGTATCACGGCCTTTTAAAATTCCTTGACCAAAATATCTTATTTCTCCAGGTCACCCCCATGATCTGCTTCTACAGTCATACTACTTCCAGTAATCATGAGGGCACATATATCAGTCACCCTACTCCTAGTCTCATCATTCCATCTTACCCTTCCTATTATCTGGGTCTGCCTTCTTCTCTGCTCTAATAAGTTTTAAAGTAAAGTTAAGTTCTCACCCAGAGCAAGGACAGTTGCACACAGACAGGAGAGTGCCTTGAGCAAAAGGAATTGGAAGACCGAAGAAGATCAGCATATCAGGACATGACTATCTTGTAAACACAGACTTGGCAAAACACTCTAAAGTGCACCTTAGCAAGTTCTGCAGAAGATCAGCACAAGTTGTCAACATGGCCCGAGCCAAAAAAACAATAACAAGGGCAGAGGTTGATGGCGTGATCAAATGGAAAAGTTGCAAGATGGAAGTTCGAACCAAGTCCTAACTGCATGACTAATGGAAAAATCTTGATAAAAGGGCGTCATACCAAAAACCGTAGCAGATGAGCTCCCTGACTGGAGAGGAGAAAAGAAGCAACAGCCTGCATACCAACAGTAGATTGTCTGGCTGGCATCTGTCGGTGGATGCAAGACTGAAACTGGGTGAGAAATAACTTTACTAACTTAGTATAGAATAGGGAACTATTGCTGACCAACCAGTCTAATAACAATAAGATATTGTATTGAGACTAAATTGACTGCATCTGTATGGTACATCCAAGGAGATGGGATTGGGGTACTCCATGGAGCCTTGGGGAACCTACAATCCTGCACTGGTAAGCAAAAGACGAAAAGGGTGCTTGATTTTCATTTAAGTCACATTACTGGTGAAGGGAAACCCATACAACCTCTTCAAAAGGCAAGCCTGGGAACAAAAATTCATAGCCCTGCTCAATGCAAAAACCAATGGACTCAATTTAGACATAGATGGTATAAGCCATTGCCAAAAAAATGCAAGTCTAAATTAATCTCTGTTACAGGAACCCCCCAAGTGGATACTTAATAATTTAACAGTTCTACTCATCACTCCACCCCTTTCAAATGTATTTACCTCCTCCCCCTGTCCTGTTCTCACCTTCCCCTCCCCTCTTCCTGCTATGTCGCACTATATAGACCGCTACCTTGCTTTACATTGCTCCATCTGCAGTTCCAACTCCTGACCTGCCTGACGAAGGATCCTGTGAGGTCCAAAAGTTTGCACACCTTCTCCAACTGGAGTTAGTCCAATAAAAGATATCTCCACCCTATTTTGTCTC
The DNA here is from genome assembly GCA_003113815.1 of Sphenodon punctatus. Classification (NCBI taxonomy): domain Eukaryota; kingdom Metazoa; phylum Chordata; class Lepidosauria; order Sphenodontia; family Sphenodontidae; genus Sphenodon; species Sphenodon punctatus. Next base: position 1,504,224 of record QEPC01006748.1, on the reverse strand, counting down.
TATTCCCCTCAAAGGCACTCGAACTTTAAAATGGTGTTAAAATGCAAACTATAAGTTTCCCCAATTGAAAAAACAAAACAAGTGTATTATTATTAACAAATATTTATATAGGAAGGGTGAGAGAAGGGACAGAGCAGGAGCGAAGTGCACGGGCTGGAGTATGGAGGGTGGTAAATGCAGAGAGGTAGGGGGGAGCGAGGTTGTGAAGAGCTTTATAGCTGAAGACTAGGAGCTTGTGCAGGAAGGGGAAGCCAGTGAAGCGAAGAGAGGAGGAGAGAGGAGTTACCTTTTTTAAGCAATTTCTTTACTTCCTAAAATAATATAAACATTGGGATGCTGACACTCAAAAAGGGGATTTGAGAGAGTGTTTTTTCTACTACTTCGGAGGATAACAAAATTTTAGCGTTTGTTTTGCACAAGCTGTGAACAAAATAAATCTGTACCATTGGGGAGCACAAAGCACTGTATATTGGATAACATGAGATTATTAGATCTGTGGTTGAGCTGAGAGTCTGTGTTCACCCAATAGTGAAGTCATTTTCTTTGCTTTTGGATATAGCAAGTTTTGTCATGAAAGTAGGTGAAAGCCCAGGGAGGACACTAGCTTTTAAAAAATAAAATGCTAAAAACCTAATTCTGGAGTGTTTGAATCACGGAGTTTGAATAGTGAGAGCTCTTCCATCATGTAAATCCCTACTAGCAATCAGTGTGACTCTCTATTTCTATTTAATGGTGAGATGTGGGGTCCTGTGGAAGAATATCACAATTTTTTAATGAAGAAAGATAGAGAGGCAGTCTTCTCAACCAACCAATATTCAGTTTGCCATCTGACTGATGTGTAATTTGGAGGGAAATTATTTTTCAGAGAAGCAAACTGCCTCACGTCCCTTCAGTGAAATCAAGTTTGTTGTGGGTTTCGGGGTGTGTGTGTTAAGGTGGGTTTTTTGTTTGTTTGGTTTTTGTGTGTATAAGCATTCTAAGAAGCTACATTAATTCTACTCAGAACAATTTTCACCTACATAAATAACTTGAGTTTACTTTGAGCAGCTGATACTTTACATATAGATTGTCATCAACCATTGCCCCTATAGTGTCAACAGACCAAGCAAAATAAAGCAAAGTAGTGAACTTGAAAACGGTATAAGCAGATTGTACCTTAATCCATTTGCAGTTCTGGCTAAATGTTCCCAGTTGTTTTTTGGAATAAAAGAGCTCAACATTCTTGCTCTTCTGTAGACGGATCTGCACTGGCAATGCTCAAGTCGTGTGACTTTTATTAATCTCCCTGAGTAAGCTTACTTCTAGTGTGTGAACTACCATGAGGAAGAAACAAGGCTGCTGGATAAATATCAGAATATGCAAACCCAGGGGAAGATAGAGATGTCCAAAAAGTCTGAGTTCAAACACTGCCTTCTCTGTCCAGCAATGCTATCTATCACTGATCAGCATGAAACATGTGTAGCCTGCCTTGGTGAAAGTCGCGAATCACGATACAAAGAAATGCAAAGCTTGTGCTGTCCTGTTCTCCAGAGCCAGAAAGGACAGAACGCTCCAGTTGACAGACATTCTCAGTAAAGAGGCACTCCATGGAGAGGCGGGTTCAGTACAAATTGGCAAGGAAAGTCAAGCAGTCTCCATTGCACCTCCGGCACCATCAGAGCTGCACACTACTCCATACTCTAGCCCTGCCTTGTCAGACACTGACTCAATTCCTGGCACCATCAGAGCCGGCACCATGACACCATCAAGCCCTTCTGTGACCAAATCACCAAGCTGTAGGAGCCGCATAGGAATTCTCCCCAGGAAAACAATCCTTCAAGGGGCCTGCCATGGAAGAAAAAGAGAGAGAAAAAGAAGAGTCAGAACATCCTCTTGTCCTTCTGCTTTGAAGCCTGAACCCACCTCACTGAGGGCATGCCCATCATCCCTTGTCATTGGGAAGTTATTTTCAGAGGATGAGCAGGCACCAGTGGCACCCCGAGAGCAGTCTCCTGTCAGGGGAAGATCAAGAACCCCTCAATGTTCTTAAACCCCTCGGCACCACTTGTCCCAGCATTCTCATCCCCCACCCCCATCAACCCCAAGGCACCCAAGGGCACTGGTCTCCAAGTATAAGTGGTACTTTGATTTACTCTCTTCTACTATGGTGACCTTTATGATACTAGGAATTACTCCTCATGCAGCTGCTGTTGACTTTCCAATAGATGTAGGGAACGTTTTGCCTGGCATGGAGATCTGGATACGATGAACATGGCTATTGTTCACTTTGTTCACAAAGCACCGTTCAGATCTCGATCCCCTCAGCCACATTACAGGGAGCACACAAGGAGCCAGGTTTATGGATAGAACCCTGGAAAACCTGACTCTTACCTTTCGGCACCACTGGCACCACCCATGCCAGCAAAAGTAATGTGACCTCACCACCTTGCTCCTGTTCGACTTCTACCAACACAAGCTCCTGGACCCGTTTCTCCTCCATTTACAGAATGAATGCAGTTGGCAGCTGCTCCATTGGTGGCTACTGTGTCTGTGCAGCCAGTTGCTTGGGGAATCGCTCCATTCCTTCCCACAGGGATTTCATACTTATAGTCCTTGTTAGAATAGCACTCTACAGCATCTATTCAACCACCAGTCCCTCAATCTGATCAGGATACTGGGAAGAATGTTTCCACTTCCTCTTCCTGATTGTGATGACACAGTGGGACACTTCTTGCTGATTTGGTCTTCAGTCTATCTGCCATAATATCAGGAAATGGTGGGAAAGTCAGTAAGTTTCAGTGCTGCGTGAATCTCAGCAAACGCCCTGCTTCCAAGGGAGGCAGTAAACTTTGATTTTTCGTTTCAAGTCTACATAAACACTCACGAACGACACTAATCTAAATCCAGGTCTTAAATCAGTTTTGCAAAATCTCTTGAAACCCTTGTATTGACTGCTAAGTCAGTTTAGATTTTAGACACACTTAAGTCAATATAGATGTCCACAAAAAATTGCAGCACTTTAAATTGATTGAGAAACTGGTTTAGTTAAATAGGCAAAATTTCTTTTCATATGCCAGGCACAGGATCCCAATAGCAAGCCAATATTGGAATAGACACAGTGCACTGCAGGAGCCTGATTGTACATTCAAATGTGGTAGTACATGGTGGCTATTATACATTGAACTAGACAAGACTGTAAGCATATTGGTATGCAGACATGATGAGAAAAGGAGATCTATTCATAAAGAATGGATATTTGCCTACTTAAGTATGTTTATTTGCTGTTAACCCTATGCTTTTTCTTATGTCAGCAGCTATTGCATTCAGAAGACTTACTTTGCCAACTATTTATGGCAAGCAGGAGGGCAGTTGGAGAGAGATAACTAAAATAAGCTTGATACATTTTATTCCTCCCTTATCTCACCTGATCTCATGTTATAGATTGTAAAGTTTGGGGGTATTGACTCCTTTTCCTGTATTTTGATAGCTTCCAAGCTCAATGTTACCATCATATAAGTAAATCATATAAACAACCAGCCAAGGCTGATGCTAACCTAGGGGGAAGGAGTTTTGTGAAATCACATAAACCTACATTACCTTAAACGTGCCTCTTAAGAATACTCTCAAAACATTGTGCTGAAGCAACCATACCTCTGGAATAATCATAAAATGTGCTGTGTATTGTTCTCTTATGACTTCTATCAGTGAATAACCTGCTGAATGGTGATACTTTTGTCCTGCATTTAAGATTGCACTTCACTTTGTTTGCCAACAAATTGTCTGAATTTAGCAGCTCTGTAGATTGCTCAAGAAAAAGTAATTCAAAGCTATCTGCCTAAAGTTTGATTTTTAATCATCTTCATGAAACGGATACAATGCTGATACAGAAGGAACTGTTTTGCTGTTGTATTATGTACCAGGAGATGGCCTGTCCTGATTTCTTTTTCTCCCCACCCCCCATCCCCACCCCTCTAGATGTGACAGTGGTTTACCAAAACGGGTTACCTGTGATCTCTGTGAATCTTCCATCCCGACGTGAGCGTTGCCAGTTTACACTTAAGCCTATCTCAGACTCTGTGGGAGTATTCTTACGACAGCTGCAGGCAGAGGACCGGGGAATTGACCGGGTAGCAATCTACTCTGCAGGTACTATTGGAGAAGAAAAGGCGGGGGGGGGGATTAACTGCTCATATCCTTCCAGTTCCATCCTGGCCATCTTGTTTGTGCTCCTTTTCCATACTGTGAGCTGCCCTGAACCTTTGTGGGAAGCAGGAGTATTGTCTTGTTAACTTAGATAGTATTTAGAGATCCCTGTCATCAATTTGCAAGGAGAACAGTAGTGTCTAATTGGGGTTCATAACACTGCATATTCTATACTATTTCACATTGCTTCCATTATCTGTAGTGTACACATCACCACCTGCTGCAGCATTAAAGCAGTCACTACTGTGGAGTGATACAATGCTGAAGTAGATGTTTGCAGGCACACTTTAGAAGCTAGTCAGGAAGAAGATCCTTTCAGCTGGAGTTTTCAGATACCCTTGCATCCTAGATCAAAATGGAACTAGTCCCCATATGAGTAGATACCCTGTCTCTAATGTTCATGTTGAGCATCTGGGAGAGCCTTGCTTTACAATACATGCAGAAGGGCCACAAACCACTGACTCTGGAGTAGCCTCATTGAAGCCCATGTAAGTGATTTGTAAATCATGGCTCTAGTGTGAAAGGTTATTTGAGTAGAGATTACTTCTTCAGGCACCTGCTCAGTCCTTCCTAAATTAGAAATTAAAACTGTTGGGAGAAGGAAGGTCTTTCACATGGCAGGGCAGAGAACTCTAACTAGTGGCCTATCTGCTCAGGTGGTCTCAGCATTTCCTTAAGCCAGAATTTAAGTAACAAATGATACACCAGTCTCCTTAATTAGGGTATGATATGTGAAAGTTTGTGTTAAGTAAACTATTGCTGGTATTCCTAACCCCTGAAGACTCAATCAATGTTTTCCTTGCAGATGGCACACGGGTAGCCTCCTCAACAGGCATAGATCTCCTCCTCCTGGATGACTTAAAACTAGTAATTAACGACTTAACATATCATGTTCGACCACCAAAGAGAGGTAAAGCCAGTTTCTTGTGGCTTAAATATATGTTCAGAGCAACTTACATAAGACTAAATCTTGCATTTAGTTATGTAGAGAGAGGCTGCCATCTGATACATAATAAGAAAGCAGCTGACATTTAAGGATGAGCATTCTGAAGGACACGTGTGTGTATAAACAGTGTAGAGAAAGTAGGGTTTGCTGTGTTGGTCCTAAATATACAAAGTAGTAAAGCGATATCTTGGACCAACTCCAGTTGGTGGATGTTTGCAAGCTTTCAGACCTCACAGGGTCCTTCATCAGGTGGGTTTGGGTTATTTTGTAGGGGAGGAGGTTGTAACCCCAGACCTGCCTGATGAGGGATGCTGTGAGGTCTGAAAGCTTGCATACCTCCGGTGACTGTGCATGGAAGGGGCTGGGAGAACTGCCCTGTGTGCCAGGTGTTTTGCCAGGGTGCTGCCCAGTTGGGTGTTTCCCTTCCCCCCACCCCCTCGAATTGTCCGGACTTGGACCCTGAGTGCTGCACTCTCAGTGAGGACGACATGTTTGGTGAGCCTCGGAGCATCCTGCAGCTGCCCCTTTGTTTGTTTGTTTGGACTTGGTTGCCCTAGGAAACCAGGAGTAGCATATCTACTTTCAGCTCTAGGCCTCAAAGTTAGAGTGGCAGCTTGTAGCTGGTGTGACTGTGCGTGGAAGGGGCTGGGAGAGTGGCCCTGGGCTCTAGCTCTAGGTGTTTTGCCGAAGCGCTGCCCAGTTGGGTGTTCCCCCACCCCCCGCATTGCCTGGACTTGGACCCTGAGTGCTGCATCCTTGGTGAGGAGGACACGTTTGGTAAGTCTCAGAGCGTCCTGCAGCTGCCCCTTTGTTTGTTTGTTTGGACTTGGTTGCCCTGGGAAACCGGGAATGACTCGCCCCTCTAGTTCCGGCTCCAGGCCTTAAAGTTGGAGCGCCGGCCTGCAGCTATGCCGCAGGCACACAACAGAGGTGGCACATCTAAGGGCTGCATGCGCAAGGGCATGCCCTTGTGTGAGTGGCCTTAAGCGCCAGCTGGGGTGTGCTGGATCCTGTTTGCTCCTTTTGGTCTGGCAAAATGTCCGCATTGAACAACTGGTCTATTCCCTGAGGAGGCTAAGTGCCATCAGTATAAGCCTCGAACTTTGAAAGGAGAAAGGCACCATATGAATTCCTTGGAATATTCAGGACTGTGACTCTAAAGTGTTCAGGGGCTAAGTGTCGTCAGCATAAGCTCAGAGAAGAACAAGGTGCCGTTCGATCCTTTTTGAACTTTTAGGTCTGTGACTCTATGTATTACAGGGGTCAAATGTTGCTAGCATAACCCCTGAGAAGAACAAAGCGGTATATGGCCCTTTGAGCATTAAGGATTGCCAGCTGGGGCCAAGTATTGCTGGTATAAGTTTCTGTGTTCCAAGTGCTTCTAGTATATATCCTAGGAAAAGGAAAACATTTTGGAAGCATTGATATCTAGTGGGAAATAAGTTTTTTTAATTGTTAATTGATTAGGGATCAAGTGGTCCCATTATAAGCATTTTAATTATGCCATCTTATTTAAAAAGCCCCAATTCAGGAAGAAGAGCTTAGCTTACCTTGTAAGCAAAGGAAATTGGATAATTATTTCACCCCTTCTCCTAAAAATAAAACACAGGCTTCTGGGGATAATAGGTCTGTCCACTATGGTATCACACTTTCTAATAGATTTGCCCTTCAGTGGGTGATTTCAGACGAGACGAGACGGGCATTCGCCCCGTCCCGGAATCACCCAAATGATTTCCTGCCGGGATCACTCCGGCATGGTCAACGGCCGTGCCCGGGAATCCCCGCGAGGAATCTGGAAGGGACCACACGCCCCCGCATCCCCCCACGCTCCCCCACCGCCTGCCCTCTGGGGAGACGGGCGGGCGCCGTGGCCAATGCGGCCGCAGCACCCGCCCGAAATTACCAGGGCCGTGATAGCCATCCAGACGTGACGGGCCCCTTCATCCCCGCTGGGAATCTCATTCACCACATGATCAGCGCCGGCCCCGGTGGGGATTGAGCGTGGCTAACATCTGGGGGGGAACTTCCGGTTCCCTAACAGACGTTACGAGGGCATTCCCCACTACAGGGAATTGACTGTGGTTGAGCATGATCTCGTAACGTCTGAAAATACCCTTCGTGACATTGTTGAAGGGGATGAATCTATTCAACCCCCTGTCGAGGAGCAGGGATTCCCTTTGGAACAGGAGTTTGATAAAGCTTCGTCTTTAGGAGCAATGCTAGAGGAGAATTTTGACTCTCCTGCTATGACCCAGGATTTCTCTAAGTTTGGGAAAGCTCCCTTTGAGTTATTAGCTGATCAAAATTTGGTGATTAGTAATACTTTGAAATTGATCTTTGTGCAATTAAAGGTCCTTACTTCTGTTGTTGAAGGGGGAAATGTTATATCTTACAAGAGCCACCATCAGCATACAGTAGGCCAACAAGGGTCTGTTCCCCCACCTGGGTCACCTTGCCAAGGTCCAGTAATTAGTAATGTTTCCCCTCAGCTCTCTTTATCAGTTACGGCAGTGACAGTTTTCCCTTTACCCAATGGATTCATCCCCTTATGGGGTTCCCTTCAGTTAGCTGTTAGACATTTGTGGTTTCTTGTCCAAGTTCAGTGTCCTGTGAATGAAATTAGGGCCATTAGATTGATTCGAAGGTTCCTAATTTACACAAGTGGGTAATAATATTCAATACCCCAGGCTGGTAAATAGAATTTTAAGTGCTAGTGGAGCATTAAGGACATGGGGAGTATGTCCTGCAAAAGTTTCTTCAAACAGTATTCTTAAGGTACCCTCTGAAATGGTTTGCCTGTTTAAATTGCCATCCTTAGTAACTTCTTCTGGAACAAATTATGTGAATAAGGGGAAGTCCTGCCTACTTATGGAAGTTGATTCCTGCAGACCACCTGGTAAAGCCCCTGCTCAGAGTAGACACCCCCTCCCCACCCCGATATTATAAGAGCCAGGTCTCAAGGGGAGATAGCAAATCCTCCTCTGAATATCATTACTAATGACCTCTCTAAACTAATTGGTGGGAACGTGGAGGATGCTCCAGCTAACCCACTAATAAGAGAGAGCCTGGAGGATAAGAGTTTTGTACAAGAGAACATGATAAACATGGAACCAGATTTGAAATGCTTGGAGCCCTCTTCAGGGACTAGTTCCAGCTGTATCAAGGTGGGTGGAGTGGCAGACTCGGGAAAGATGTATATTGGGGACTCAGGGACAAGTAACCCAGTAATGACTTCAATTGAGAGAAAAGTAGATTCCTGGAAGAATTTGAAATGGGCAGCTGTACTCCTTTATTGGAGGCCATTGAGGCCTCTTTAGAGGCTAATTGTTCAGCTGCTTACTACCAACTTTATGCATCTATTATTGCTAATTCTAGTTGTTCTACTGAAACTCGCATTGATTCGGACAGTGCTGGGGCAGTTGTGCTTTTGGAGAGACCCTCACAAATCATTGGTTCTCAAATAGTAAGACCCCCTGGTAAGTTGGTTACAACGCAGATGGCCACTGGCCTTATAAATGTAGATAGCACCGGGGCAGATGCTTCCGGCAAATTAACTGCAAAACACAGGGACGCTTGTCCCTTAATTGCAGATAGCAGTAGAGTAGAGGGGGCCTCTGCATATCTGGAAGCTATTGTGTGTATGCAGAACCAAGATACAGATAACCAAAACAAAAAACTTAACAGTTTTTTAAAAAAGTTAAATGCACAATACTTTTCTTAAGATCCAAAAATACAGTACAATTACAATTAAAAAACCTTGCATTCCATATATTGCAACAAAACATAAATGCCAAAAAACATGGAAATTAATTCACAATTTGAACAATATTTAATATTTTATCAAAATTAATGTAATATAGGTACTTTCTTCCTTACCATACATACTTTTATACATTTTTATCAAAAACTAAACTTTCACATTTTCCATTATTAAACTTTAATTTGTTGTCATAATTCAACAACAAACAATTTTTAACAGTGCATTAAGTCTGTTTGTACACAACTCCATTCTGTTGAACAAATTGTATAATGTCATGTATACTCAGATTGGTAACACTGTATTGTATGAAGTGTATACAATTTCTATACATGTAAAGCACAGACAATGTACTGTCAAAAAATTGTTTGTTGAATTATGATAATAAATTAAAGTTTAATAATGTAAAATGTGAAAGTTTAGTTTTTGATAAAAATGTATAAAAGTATGTATGGTAAGGAATAAAGTACATATATTTTGATGATAAAATATTAAATATTGTTCAGATTGTGAATTAATTTCCATGTTTTTTGGCGTTTGTTTTGTT
>QEPC01006748.1:1479628-1493165 GCA_003113815.1 Sphenodon punctatus | reverse complement strand
ATTTTGACCACAACCAATTAACGTTTAAGCAATTATAACATTTTATTTTCCTAATTGATCTTTTTCAAACTTTGTGGATATGATGGTCCTCACAACTTACAGCCATGGTTAAATTTTCATAAATGTAGGTCAAGCGGTTTCCTCAAAATCAGCGCTTCAGTAGTCCCCTGTTTATAATGAACAGTGGCTGTGCATTTAAGTTATTAACTTGATATAGGGGCTCAAGATTGTTCAGTGTCACTTCTTTCTTGGAATATAGCTGGATGGAAGTTGAAGTCGGTTGACAAAGAAATATGGTCTTTTCTGACTGACTTTGACGTTATTCTTTTACAGGAAACCTGGCATCTGGGAATATTCACCTTCCCTGAATATGACTACATTTCCTTGGAGGCTGCACCCTCCAGAGGAAGACTGTTGGGTGAATTGGTGTGTGCAGCCTCCAAGAAATTGGGAAATATTATCACCCTGTTATTAAATTGCCCACCATTTGCCTGGTGGGTTACCCTTCAAATGGGTTGCTATCTTTTGATAGTTTTGAATATCTATATACCTCCTAGTACAGTTCCAAGGTAATATTGGTGTATGGGAGGCCCTTTCATTTTCTTGGAAACTCTGCTTTTAAAATATCCAGCTGCCCACTTTATACTGGCAGGGGACTTTAATGCTCACAGAGGGGTTCAGATGTCGCACACTGCCCAGCAGGTTGGTTTATCCTGGAAGAAGCTCCCTCCGTGCTTCTAGATAGAGTCTCTAATGATTTAGGGATAAATAAGGCTGGTCGTCTTTTCTCTAAAATGTTGCATCAAGTTAATTTCTATGCCTTAAATAGTAGAACAGTTAGGGATTTTCCAGGGGCATTTACACATTTATCAACTCATGGAGGCAGCACTATTGACTATATCGCAGTTTCTTACACTTAGTTAAATTGCATGGGGAGATTCTCCATTGGGGACCAACCTGATAGTGATCATTTGCCTCTTTGTTTGACTCTTTTACTTCTCAGTGTCCCTAAAGTTATGCCCTCCCTTAATTTAGAAAAGGTAGTGGGCCTTGTGAGAGCCCCGTGGAATGAAAAAACACTACAATCTCTACAAGTTTTTTTTGTTCTCTGCAGAGGGCATTAGTGTAAGGATTAAGGAATGGTATGCTGGATAAATCTGAAGATTTTCTGGCCAGTTATGTCAGAGGGACTGGGGAGTTAACCCCTTTCCTGGTAAGAAAAGGTAACCTAAATAAAAGGCCTCCTAGATTTAAAGAGAATCATTGGTTTGATAAAGAGTGCGCTCTGTAAGAGGAAATAGCTTTGTAATTGCCTCAAACGTTTCCAACAGGATCCTTGAGACACAATGGGCCTTGTCTTTTTAGCATTTAGGAAAGAGTATAGGGTGTTAAGTCTAAAAGATTGGATTTCCAGGAGAAAACTTTGAATAGACTCTCTAAAGCAGCAGAGTGTTCAAATTTGGCACAATTTTGGAGATTGGTGAAATCCACATCCCCAGCTGGCTCCTACATAGACCCTGGTTTGATTCCCAAAAGTAACTGGGAAAGCCACTTTATGAACTTTTTTCTGATCTGCCGCAAGAACAAATTAGAGAATTAGTGGAGGACCTTGGTCCCTGTTGGACCCCAGTTACTGAAGATGACATCATGGTACTAATAAGGAAGTTGAAAGCAGATAAAACCCCAGGTAGTGATTTTTATCCCTCCTGATCTGCTGAAGACATTCTCGGCATGGTGGATCCCAATATTTGCATTCCTTTTTACTAAAATAGACAATACAGGGAATATTCCCACAAATTGGACAAAGGCCATAATAGCACCAGTTCACAAAAAGGGCACTCTAGAAGTTTCTGCCAATTATAGGCCAATCAGCCTTTTGAGCGTTGTTGGTAAATTGTACGCTAGACATCTTCTCACTAGATTAGAGAACTGGGTTACAGTTTGTAAGACCCTAGGTGATGAGCAGATTGGATTTAGGACAGGAAGATCCATGCTGGACCACGGTTTTGTACTTTCACACCTAGTACAAAAATATATCACCTCACAAAAATCTTTTTATGTAGCATTTATACATTTGAAAACAGCTTTTGATGTGATACCTAGAGACCGTTTATGGAAAAAAACTAGCTGGTCTTTCAATAGATAGGAGACTGTTGCATCTGATTAAAGAACTCTTCACTAATACATCGTTGCAGATCAGATTAAATCGGCTGGGAGCTCTTTCAGACTCCATTCAAACATTGAAAGGGGTTAAACAGGGGTGCTTATTAGCTCCCATGTTGTTCAATATTTATTTGAATGACATGTTACAGGCTCTGCGGAAGCCTGAATTTCATCTTCCGTATCTGGGAAGAACCCAAATAGCATGTTTACTCTGTGCTGATGATGCTACTTTGTGTTCCACATCACTGGTTGGCCTTCGCAGACAACTGAATGCCTTCTCTGTTTTTTTGTAAATAAATTTTTTTCAGGCTAATTATACAAAAATTAAAAATCTTGTTTTCTCCAGAAGTAAAATGGTCCATAGATGGGAACTTGACTGTTTCCCTCTTGAGCAAGTTAGGACCTTTTAAATATTGGGGATTCACTTTCCATGCCTCGGGGAACTGGTCTGCACATAGGCACTCAGCATTGATTCAAGCAAGGCTTGTGATACCCTGTCTGTCCTCCACTTTTTTAAAACCAAAGGAGGCAATTTAGTGGTCCTGGTTATGAAAGTCTTCAGGGGCAGATGTCTCTAAATTACTTTACGGATCCCCTCTGTGGGCTTTAGAATGCTCTACGGAATTGGAAACCGTACAGACAAGGTTTCTCAGGGCTATTCTAGCGGTACCAAGTTGTGTCCTGTTGGTAACCCTGAGAATTGAGTGTAGCCTTTTCCCCCGATCTCTAGCGGTGGGCTACTGGCTTAAATTGCTTTTTGCTCAGTCTGCTCCTTTGACCCAAATGGTATTAATGGACAAGTCGCCCTTTAAATGGCATAAACTAGTTGAGTTGAATGTAAATTCAGTTGGTTTCTCGAGAGAAGTCTTAATACCTCTAGGCTATAAAGCGGCAAAGAAATTGCTCGCATTGCATATAATAGGCATAGCTGGACAAGAATCCTCGCTGTAGCTCTCCAGTTTTAGATCAGCGGAACGTTATTTACGTATAAGAAACATTTCTAATGTTTATGCAGACTACCTCTCAAAGTTGGTACTAAAAGATCATAGGAGACTTAGCAGGGCTAGACTAAACTGCCTGGATACCTCACTATTGGAAGGGAGATTCAAAAAAATACCTCTAGTACAGCGCACTTGTCCCTGTCCTAAGGATGAAGTGGAAACAGTTGCCCATGTCCTCCTCGTTTACCCATGGTATGAGGAAGCCCGGCCGAAATTTTTGTTGCCACTTTTGAGTAAAAATGTGGACAGACCAGGGGCTGAATTGATCCAGTTGTTACTATTGCATAAGTTCGCTTCTACGACCCTAAGTCTGGTATAAAGGGGCGATAATTTAGCAATCCTTCTTAGGGCTAATTACCTAATTGAAAGTTTTGAAATTTTCGTTTATTATTATTATTGTTGTTCTTTTTGTATTGGCATCTTTCGTCATCAGGAGTATGAGTGATATTATGATATGATGTGATGTTTTTATTTTTTGCTATAGCTTGATTGCTTCGCAATAAGCTTATTACTTATTTACTTGCATACCTCCACCAACTGGAGTTGGTCCAATAAAAGATATCACTTTACTGCTCTGTGTATAAGCAGGCTCTTAAAGTGAATTAATCTTGTTGACTGCTTAGTCCTGTACTTTGTTTGACATATGTTAGAGTGATGTAATTGTGTAAGTATAGTGTTTAAACAGTGTTTAACAGAATACAGATTCTGCTTTCTGTCATACCTCTGATAAGAGGAACAAATGAATTGTGATAACAGAAAGGCTCTGGTTTCTTTCAGGAAATTAATTTTTCAAACACTTGAGTTTAGACATGAAATATGAAGTATGTTAGAACTCCTATGTTCTAGTTTGTAAGAGAGCTCTGTATAGATATTTTTTCTGCATTCAAACTGACTATGCAGCACTTGCATGGTGCCTGATTGCTATTGTTTTGTGAACAGATGATGAAATACAAGCCTTTACTAAATCTGTGCAGATAGCTAAGTTATGGTAGTCCCCCCAAAGTAAAACAGACTTATGCAGCACTTTACAAAGTTATGCACAACTAAATATATGGAGGAAAGGAAGTGTGCACTTTCCAAACAGCAGAGGGGGCTCTGCCAGGTTTTTTGATAGGTTCTGGGGAAAGCATTTGGCATTCAGAGTGTAGCTGAAAATTGTCGCTCTCTAGTAGAGTTTGGTTCCATTCATGTGAATGCAAGCAAATATGTGGTGCTGTGTTACTTCAGTTCTTCTAGCTGTTTGAAGAGTGCATGCAGAACCAGTGTGGCATTCTTTCTGCTTCTCTAGACCTCTTAAGCCATGAAGATGCAACTACGTTGAATGATGTGAAGACATTGGTTCAGCAGCTGTACACCACACTGTGTATTGAGGAGCACCAACTGAATAAGGAGAAGGAACTGGTTGGACGGCTAGAGGACCTCAAGCAGCAGCTAGCACCCCTGGAAAAAGTAGGAATTGAAATTGCCCATGGCATTCTGCTTTGTTGTACTGAAAAGATTATGGCTTTGCCCTTAATTGTACTGCGAGTTTATAATAAAGAGCATGGGGAAATGACACTCATTTGCTTTTAATGGGATTTAGAGCCTTGTGTGAAAATTGTCATTTATTTTTTTTAAAGGATGGCCTTGGGATTTTGGGAGTGAGGTGGTGTACACAAATTCTTCCCTACAACTAAGTTAAGCACGTGTACCTGCCACTTCTCACCATCATTAATGTATCCTCGTCTCTCCTTATGTTCACCTCTCCTTTCTCCCCCCTTTCTTGTCTTCCTTAGATTGTAAGCCCCTTGGGATAGGGTCCTGTTTTTAACTACTGCTTGTACAGCACCAGGGACATTGCTTGTGATATATAAATAAAATAATAATAATCGGGTCTCTGTACAAATGCTAAAATAAGAAAAAACTGCTGAAATTTGAAAAAAGTTGAAATAGATGCCACTTTTACACAATTACCTCGGACTCAAGGTAATTTCTCCTCAAGGTAGCTCCATGAGCTACACTTGAATGTTCAGATGATACATTGACATTTCAGGGAAAATTCACCATTACATAATGGAAGAACAGGGAGGAGGAAAACTCTGCCTGCCCCCTCCCCCCCCAATCCACCTTTGTTGCTGCTTTTCCTCTCCTGATGGCATGTTAGGGTGATTTCAGACGTTACGGGCCCCCGATTCACCACAGTGGATCACCAGCAGTGGCGAGTCGACCAACCACCCCCCATGGTCCAGGAAGGCCCCGAACAGACATGACGGGATCGGGACCACGGAAGGGAATCGGGCCGACAGATCACGGCCTGGGGCAGTGCAACAGACGTGATGCCGATTCCAGGCCATGGTCAAAACACCCAGAAGGCACCGGGGAGAGGCGGGAGACAGACATGGCCAGCAGAGGGCAAATGAAGCCAGAAGGGCCAAAAGTAAATGCCCACACCAGGGAAACGGGAAGGGAGGGGGAGGAGGGAAACGAGCCACTGAGGCAGTACACACAACAGGCACAGAGAAAACGAGGTCACATTGGAACACAGCACAAGCACACACCCGGGCGCATACACACCTGCACGGGAAAGGAAGGGAAGGGGGAACACAGTGGGACGGCCAACACACATGGCACAACGGGTAGGGGGGACCCGGGGCCAGGGAAGTGGGAGGGATTAGGACACGGGGAATGGCAGCCAGAACCCCAACAACAGCACAGGCTGCACGGGCAACCCCACAGCTATACAGGCATCCCTGGCATGGGGGGACCCCTCAGGGGCGGAGCACAGGTACAGGGGGAGGCCACAAGGACCAGGGAGCGGCCCGGGAATGGTCCAGGAGGCTGTCAGGGACCCCACGCGCTGGTGAGGGTGCGATGGATGGGATGAAAGCGAGCCGAAGCCGAAGAGCAGAGCAGGCGGTTCAAACCCCACCCCCCCGGGAGGAGGTCGAGAGGTGCAGTCCGGGGGGCCCAGAACCTCACGGTCACAGAGTCAACCCGGGAGGTGAGAGGGGCATGGGTACAGGAGGGAGCGCGGCCGAACTATGAAGGACAGCAGCACCCAGGGTGTTGGATGCCAGCTCGGAGATCAGGACACAGCCACAGGAGAAGGCAGCCACGGAGGGGAACACCGGTTGCAGAGGCGGATGGGGGGAGGGCCGTGGAGGGGGTCCAGAGGCACAGACAGGGCCACGGCAAATGAGCGAGGCATGGGGTGCAGACCTGGCTCAGCTGCTGGAACCAAGCGCACATACAGGACAGTCTACACACTAATCGGGGCGGCGAGGACAACAGGCAGCCAACACAGAGAGGTGGGAGGTGATGACAGCAGGAATGCAGCTGCTGCCCAGGCGCAGGCTGGACCATGTACCAGGCCCAGTGCAGGGACCACAGGTGTGCGCAATGGGGTGCCCACTGCTGCCCCACCCCAGTCGCCCTGCAGGAGCCAGGCCAGCCAGTCGGGGGGACAGAGAGGTGACCCAGGGCCCCCC
Organism: Sphenodon punctatus; assembly: GCA_003113815.1. NCBI lineage: Eukaryota > Metazoa > Chordata > Lepidosauria > Sphenodontia > Sphenodontidae > Sphenodon > Sphenodon punctatus. The sequence continues at coordinate 1,486,534 of QEPC01006748.1, read as the reverse complement.
GCCTGGTCGCCAGGTCGTGACCTGGGGGTGGGGCAACACATGCCCCAGCCTATAACGGTTGCAGCTGCAACCCACCCGGGACACCGTTCACCATGGAGCTGGGACGGTTGGGTGCCTGCGGGATGCACCTAGCAGTCTGCGCAGAGTGGTACCGCTTGCACACAGACCTCTTGTGCATCCAGACTGCAGAGGTGCGCCTGGCTGGCCAGCTGCAGGTGTGCATGGCCAGGAGTGCTGCTAGAGCCCGGCGAGCCCACCATGGGCGCAGGCGCTTCCTGGCCCAGCTCAGGGCCCAGCGGGTGTTCGGGACAGCCCGACAGGCCCTCATCCGTGCCCGGGAGTGGGCTGCTGCGTTCCGCAAGGCGGCCAACCGGCTCCAGTGGCGGAGGGAGAGCATGGGGCTGCTTGTTACGCCCATTGCGTAACGAGCAGCCCTGCTCGTTACACCCATTGTCCGACGGGTATGGGTCATGGAGCAGGCACAGGGATGGTGGGCCAGGCCGCTGGCTCATTGGGACGAGGCCTCCTGGAGAGCGCACTTTCAGATGGACAGGCACATCCTCCTGCGACTCGCGGAACTGTTGATGCCCTGGCTGGAGCGGCAGCACACCCCCATGAGGGCCCCCATTCCCACGGTCCAGCGGGTGGCCATCAGGGTCTGGGCCCTATCAATGCCCGACTCCTGCCGGTCCGTCTCCTAGCACTTCGGCGTTGGGGTGAGCACCGTCACCAGGATCCTGCAAGACATCTGTGAGGCGGTGGAGGACGTGCTCCTGGACTGAGTGATCCAGCTGGTGGACCAGGAGGCCGTGATGGCTAGCTTCATGGCTGGAGGATTCCCCAACTGCATGGGCGCCGTGGACGGCACCCACATCAAGATTCTCTGCCCATCCGATGGGGAGGCCGCAGAATATGTCAACCGACACGGGTACTGCTCCCTGCAGCTGCAGGCAGTCATGGACCACCAGGGATGGTTCATAGACTTTATACAGGCCATTCTGGGTGCAGCCACGATGCCTGGATCATGGCCATCTCTCCCTTCTATGCCCGGATGTACCGCGGGGACTTCGTGGACATGGGGATGACCTGGATCGAGGGGGAGCTGATGCCCCCCTGCATCCTGGGGGACCCCGCCTGTCCACTCACCCGGTGGCTGATGAAGGCATACCCGGTCGCCAGGAACCCTGTGGAGGCGCTGTACAATCCCCGCCTGTGTGCAAGCAGGACCGTGGTCGAGAGACCGATGGGGCTGCCCTCGACTACCCTGTGCCCTGGCGCCCTCCCAGCCCCATGCCTCCCTATGTGAACGCTGAGAACCCATGGGAGTACCGATAGCAAAGCGCATCCGTGCTGCCCTAGCTAGGCGGATCAGCCGGGAGGCCGAGACGTGAGGCCGCACACCACCGTCTCCACCACCCCGGTGCCCCACCAGCACCCTGAGCGCGCCCTTAGGTGCCCGCCCGACCCCAGCCCTGGGACCGTTACCAGAACAGCGGCTGCGACTGTGGTGCCCGTGCATTTATTGTGCATACCTCCTACAGTTAACCCCCCCACCACCCACCTCCCAGTGCCGTTTCGCCCTCCCCCCTCAGGCTGCTCGTCCTTCCCCCTACAACCTGCATGTCTCTGGGGCCTCCCTCTTGGCCGCCCTGTGACCGCCTGGAGCTCTGGGAGCTCCCCTCTCCCCCGCCCCCCCTGCTGTCCATGTCCCCGACAGTGTCCTGGGACACCTCAGTGTCCTGAGGGGCAGGCATTGTTGGAAGGGAGGGTGGACCTGGGGCCGGAGGGGCCCCCCTGGGTGACTGCTCCCTCCAGAGGCCTACAGAGACCGGTAGGCGGATGCGCGGGTCCTGCAGAAATGCCAACGGCGGGGGCAGTGGTGGGGCGGGCACCCAGGGACCCTGCATCGGGGCCGGAGCAGGCGGGGCGGTGGCCATCACGTATGCGCTCATGGTTCCTGCGTGCAGCAGCAGCAGCAAGATGCCTATGTTATGGGACTGGTCCATCTTGGCCAAGTGCTCCCTCACCATCTGGTCGATGGCCTGTTTCAGCCGCCCAAGCATCTCCACCTGCCTGCTGTGCTCTCGGCGCTCCTGCCTCCGTTCGAGGCGCACCTCCGCCTGTGGCCTCTGGTCCCTTGCCTCCGCTTGCTGTGTATGGCCCTTTCAGTGGCCGCCTCCATGCAGTCAATGGCCGCTATCATCCGCTCGCCCTGCTTGGTGGTGGTGCGGACTATGTCCTCCATCTGCTTCTTCCTCCGGCGCCATACCCGTACACGGTGCTCCCTCATCCGCTGCACCGGGGGCATGGGGCCAGCTTGCTGGGCCCCAGCGGGTCACCCTTTTGGGGTGCACAGTAGGGGTTGGTTAGGTGCCCCAGGCGCCTGCCCCATCCCATGCCGTGGCTGGGGGGTCATATTGCCCCCCCTTCGGGTGGCCGGCCGGTGACCTCTCCCGGCAGTCCCCTGCGCCCCGGTTCCCCTCCCCCACACCATACGGGCCGGGTCCCCCGCCTGGGCTCCCCCGGCCTCCTCTCCCCCCATTTGCCGAGTTGCCTTACCTAGAACCTCTGGCTGCTCCTGGGGCTGCTTGCCGCCGTCCCCCCTCACCGGCCTGTCCCGGGTGCCTGGGCGTGCCGTGATCTGTGTGGATATGGGAGGGGGTGGGCTGAACGTGTCCCCTGGCAGCCCCCGGGCCCCTTTTCGGTGGTCTGGGGTGTCAGGGGTTGCTGGGGGTGGCCCTGTGGCCAGTGTGCCCCCCTCCCTCTCCGGTCCGTTTCCCATCCCACCCGCTTGCTTACCCTCGATGTCGGTATCGGAGTCCTCCAAGGCCAGTTCCTCGGTGTTACTGGGGTCTCTGTGCGTCCCCTGGCTGAGGGCGACCGGTGTGCTGGCCTCGGCTCCTCCAGGTACGGACATAGTCTGGGGACTCTTTGGGCTGGTGCGTGAGGGGGGCCTGCTGCTTCCCAAGGTCCCGGGGCTTTCCTCTTGGGGGGTGGGGCCCCTGGAGCCGGTGCCTTCTAGCGAGGGGAGGGGGTACATCGGTCTGTTCCCTGCCCTGGACCACAGTGCTCCCCATGAGGCGTGGGGTGACTATGGACCCCTTCATGTGGAGGATGCGGTCCAGGGCATCATAGTAGGGGGCAGTCCAGGCTTTATGCCTGGACCACCAGTTGTTGGCCTTGATGGCCTTGTACCCCCTCTTGAGCTCCTTCACCTTTGAGCGGCACTGGGCCACTGTCTTGTGGTGCCCTGCCGCCTCCATGTCCTGCACAAACTTCTGGTACACGTGCTCATTCTTCTGGTTCACCGCTAGCTCCAGCTGGTGCTCCAGGGTCCCCCAGATCCTGATGAAGTCCTGGGTTTCCTTGTGCCCCCATTGCCCCCCTCGGTGGTATGGCCTTCTTCCGCGTGGGTCCTCCTGGTCGTCGTCGTCGTCCTCCACATGCCCTCCGCCTGTCGTCTCCAGGGGCTCGGGCTCCCGGGCCCATTTCCGTGTCTGTGGGTCATAAGGGGGGGCGGTTGGTTTCCGGGTTGCCTCAGCCCCACGACCCTTCCCCTTTCTCCTCTCCTGCCGGCCCACCACCCCCCTTGGTGCCCCTGTGTTGCTGCCTCCCCTTCTCGCTCCCCCTTACCCGTTTCCGGGGTGACTCGTCCCCGGGCCGGTTGTCGGCTCTGGGGCGGCCTGTCCTGACTGCTGCTGCTGCTGCTGCTCTCCCTCCACCGTCTCCATGTGCAGCACGACCACCTCCTCCTTCTCCCTTGCTTGCTTGCCCTTCGCTCTCCTCTCCCTTCCGCCTCGCTCCATCCCGCCACGTCCCCCTCCTGCCGGGTGTCCTTTAAATCTCCCTCCCCAGCCTGTGTTGTTGCTCGTTGCCTGGCAGTGATGCTGCATGCTTTGTCCCCAGCTGGTGGTTGCCGTTCAGTCGTTAAGTTTTGTTGTTTCCCGGTGGGGATTGCTTTGACCACCCTTTTGGAGATGGTCCGGGCCGGACCTCCAGAAGGGTGGTTAGTTTTGTCCCCTGCTGGGGATTATCTGTGGTGAACATCTGTCGACCGCCGAAGAGACGTTAGGGGCCCTTTGGCCCTGCCGTGGGGTTGACTGGTTGACTGTGATCTCGTAATGTCTGAAAACACCCTTAGACCAAATGGATGCGCAGCCCTTATTCTTCCAACTTTTTAAACAAACAAAATAAATTTCAAACATGATAGTATCTTTAAAAGGTAGTAGGTTCCCCTCAGTAAATGAGAGTTGAAGGTCAAAGTTCCAATTCCATTTTCTAAGCTCCACAGAGCTGGCTGATGTTTTTAAATCTGCCACTAGGAAAGGAGTTTGCATATTGTCTAGCAAGCTGAATAGCTATTGAGGATGCTCCAGCAGCATTAACAGTGTTATCTGGGCTGCTCAGCTTTGGAACAATCATGCTAAGGAGTCCTAGGTTTTGTGCCTCACCGTGCCCTTTATGTCTGTTTAATTAAAAACTGAGGAAACAGCTCCTAGTTCCTCACCTTGCAGACAAGAGTGTTGGATGAAGGAAAGGGTGTAGCGTACAGGATGGATAGGCAAACTCTCAACCACCCATGCCTCTGCTTGGCAAGCAAATCCCAAGGAGACTGGAGATCTGTGGCTGGTGTCTCTCTCCAACCTTAGTGGGAACAGTACTGAAATTGAGGAGGGGGACATGTCCCTTGCACATACACCCCATCACCAAGTTTTAAAGCCCACAATCAAAAGTGCCCTTGATCACTAGATAAAGTGCTTGAGTCAGGGGTACCATAGAATAACCTGAAGTAAATCCTTGTGAATGCTGCTTCTGCGGCTGCTGCAGCACAGAGTTATCCAGAGAACTGCAGACCTGTGAGAATGGCCTGGGTAAACTGCTTTGTGCTGATGCCATCATTTCGTGGGAACATGGCCATACTTGGGAGTTTTATTTAAAAAGAAAGTTAGACTGCTATCCTGAAGCCCTTGCCCAACATTCCCCCTAATTTCACATGTTTTCCACAGGACACTATTCTGTATGTAAAAAGTACTTCCCAAATGCAGTCATAAGGAAGTGCTATTCACCCTTCAATTATAGAGTCAGTGCAACCTTTCCTCCTAACTGTCTTTGAGCTGTAGAATGGATCTTTTCCATACAGAATAGCATGGTGCAGCAAGCAGATGCAAAAAGTCAGTCAGCACTGCATATAAAGAATGAAAGTAGCTTTCATAGAGCTGGCACAGGGAAATGTTCAGTCACCTTCTTGCTCTCCAATGCCACAGTAATGGCGTAGGAATGCAATAATGAGATTTGCAGCTGAAAGAATACAAATGACCTTTGTAGCTGTAGGAATGTTCCTGGCATTGCTGACATGGGGGAACCAGCATAGTTTTAGGTGGTAAGAAGCAAGACTTGTCTTTGAGCAGTGCCAGGGGAAATGGAGAGCTGGCTCTTTGGCACTGTGCTCTTGACTTGGGGAGTGGGGGGGACCTTGACTTGGTTCTCAAGGCAGCACGATAGTAGAGGGAAGATGGGTTGTTGAGGCTGTAACTAGCTCTGATGAGTGGGAGGGGACAGAGTCCCATTCTGCTGTTACTAGCTAGGCTGTCTGTCAAAGGGAAAGAGACAGGAGTAGGTATTAACATGCATCCATATTATAAACTTGTTGCGAAAAAAGTCCAGCAGTAACTCACTGCTGGCCCCACAAAATACCTCCATTTTTGAAAATTCCGAAAGCATGGCTTCCTATTTGATGCAGGCTATCTTCTTATCTGCAAAAATGGTTTGGTAATGTTAAGAGTCCTCACTGCCAGCTGGTCATGATATTTTGTTTGCAAAACTGCATAAAAATGTCTCAGTTGCCAAACTTTCAAAGTTCAGTTAAAAACTGAATGTGAGAGGCCCAGAAGATCCAAGTTTATATGGATTTACGAATTATGAAATATTAAGGATTATGAAATATTTCACTTTATAACCAACATCTATTGATTCCAAATTATTGAACATGTTTTTCCCAATGGCCTAACCTGACCTACTATTGACTCATTTTCTACTATAACAGGTAAAGTTGGGAGGATAAAAACGCAGCTTTGTCTGTGCATGATATTTTTTAATTGTTTTTTTAAAAAATGATTGTTTTATTGATTGTTGTTTGCCACCCCGGGCTGCCCTGTGGGAAGGAGGGATGGGATATAAATTTTAAATAAATAAATAAAATAAATTTTATCCCACATTATAGTAAGACAACCTGAATTCTACAAATGTTGCAGATGCTATATGAATTTTTAATTAAAAAAATTCTGTGTATGTAAAATTTCTACTGCACATATTTTCTCCTCCATTAGAGAAATGAAGGGCACAGTGTGTATGTACGTATATGACTCACTAAGTCCATTTGAAAGTGGTTTTCATCAATAAAAGTTATATACGTGCACACACTAACCAGTCTTTACAGAAATAATAAATACTTTTCTGGCCACAGAACTAAAAGTCCAATTATTCTGATTATTGCATGATTTTGAAAGTACTAGACAGCATCATTTAAAAGATGATCATTTTCACATGGCCAGAAATCGTCGTTAACTGTCCACACACTCTTGCAATAAATGCCTTGTAAACGTTTTTAAAAAGAAAATGGAAGTTGATAAAGGAAAAGCCCAGAGCAAACAAAACAGCTAGACGAAATATCTAGTCATATTAGTTAAGGCAATACTTCAGTGTATTAAGAGTAGGACGTTACTATAGGTTGCCTGTACATGAACAGTGGTGTAATAGTGTGCGGTACCTGGGGGTAAGTCCCCACAAAATCAGTGTCTCTTGGGGAATATCTCCGTGTGTCTTAGGGAAATCAGCTCAGTCTTTATTCTCTCTCTCTCTCTCTCTCTCTCTCTCTCTCTCTCACACACACACACACACACACACACA
>QEPC01006748.1:1458726-1478521 GCA_003113815.1 Sphenodon punctatus | reverse complement strand
TAAAAGGGCAGAACTCCCCCTCCCCAACCCACCCACCCTCCCTCTCCAAAGGCCCGATGGAGCAGCCAGGTCTTACACTGCCTTCAGAAAGAGGGGAGGTCTGGGGTCAGGCGGGCCTCCATCAGGAGGGAGTTCCACAGCCTGCGAGTGGCCACCGAGAACGCCCTCCCCATCGTCGCCACCTGGGAAACCCAGGGGACTTTGAGTCGGGTGTCCTCAGCCGACCACAGGGGCTGCAATGCAATCTGGGGTCTGAGGCGGTCCCGCAGGTAAACCGGGCCCAGGCCGTTTAGGGCTTTATAGGTCATTGCCAGCACCTTGAATTGGGCCTGGAAGATAATAGGCAGCCAGTGCAAAGAACGGAGCATCGGTGTAATGTGCTCGCGGCGACCCGTTCCCGTTAACAGACAGGCCGCTGCATTCTGCACCAGCTGCAACCTCCAGACTGTCCCCAAAGGCAGCCCCATGTAGAGTGTGTTACAGTAGTCTTGTCTAGTCTAGAGGTAACAAAGGCATGGATGATGGTGGCCAGATTCGAGTCTGCAACTTACAACTCAATCGTCTTTACCATTTTTAGTCTTTCATCAATTTGAGTTCCCAGATGAGTAATTTCCCATCTGTTTCCTGCCTGAGTCTCAACATCTTTGTGCTCTGAGTCAGGGATTGATTGATCTGAGTTCCCATAGGAGTTTGTTCCAACCAGTTCCTTATATAAGATTCTGCCTCTATCATGTCCACTAACCCTTCTATTTGAGTGTACGCATGCTTTACTTCTGGGTTTACATTTACTTGTACCCCGCAATTCTCCCTTTTTAAGGAGATGAAAGCTCAGCTTGTCTGGGTCTCCTTATGGGCTACCTCCATCTTCTCCTCTGCTTGGGTCTTGTGTTCTATGGACTCTGGCGTTGGGGATACCTTGAGTTTCTCTCTTAACCTTCCCAGCTCCCTTTGAAGGGCATCATTTATTTTTATTGGAGTCCGTTGCTCCTGAGGAGATCCTCTACTGTATCCCCTGTTAGCCTAGTCAGAGTGGCTTGCTCCATCTGTGCTAGAATCCAGCTAGCCTGATTCCCAATATGGGCCACTTCACTTTGTGACTCTACTTGTAACCAATTATCTTCCATTTTCCTCACTACTGTTACTGGAACAGTTACAGGCTTCCTCTTGAATCTCGTACTAAGAGGGCACTCCTTTTGTGGGTGTCCTGCTTTTCTGAAGTTCCAACACCCCTTTTCTTTTTATCCCACTCTGAACCCATCTTATTTATTTTATTTATCTTTTATTTTTTCAAATTTTATACGCTGCCCTTCCTACAAGGGCTCGGAGTGGCTTACAATCGAAACAACAATAAAAAATAACCCAACCAATCCTCATTCCTCCAAATGCTCTTTCAAATAAAAAAGTTTTGCACCCCTTTGGAAGGTCAGGTCAACGGTTTATTGCTTAGCCAAAGGTCATTACACAGTTGAAGATGCTCAAGCAAACCTCCCAGGGAAGGGAATGCCATAAAACTGGGGCAACAACCAAGAACACCCTCCTGCGCTCGCCTGTCCTACAGCCAAGGGTAACCAATGGAACCTACAAGAGGGCACCACCAGCTGACTTTAGGGGCCGTGATGAAACATGGTAGGGCAGGCGGTCTCTTAAAACTGGTTGTGTAAAGGGCCCCATATATCTATCACATTCCCAGCATTTTTAAATTTTTACCTCCCATTTAGGGCAGTTTCATTTTACGTGGCCTAATTGGTTGTAACTGCAGCATCTCTTTATCTTGGGGATCCTGGTTACTGTTGGTTTATCCCCAGCTGCATTCTTTCTTTCCCCCTTCTCTCTTTGCTCCTCTGTGGAGCTGGCAGCTACCTCCAGAGTCCCATTTCCCTCTAGGCCGAGCTCTTCCTCCTATATTCAGACTTATTCCTTCTCCTTCTTTGGGGCTCTTGTCATACAATAATTTGGGGAGTAGCCACTTCTAGAAAGTAGTATAGAAAATTCCCTCCACCACCAATAGGACCTAGTCCCCATATGTTTAATTTGCTTTAATGAGTACTTAAATGGGAGATGTGAAGGGTCCATTTTACAGATCTTACACCAATAGCTCACTGCTCTTTGTTTCACCAGTGTCGACTCTCTACAGAATAAAAGCCAGTTTCTGAACATAAAACAATATCTGGGTAGATACGGGGGCCCCCAGAACACCTCGAAGAAATTTGTTCTGTACCACTTCAATGTCTCTTGTATAATTTGCAAAGCAAATCTCTGCCCGTACAGAAGCTTAGGGAACACCTTTGCCTTAAAAACCTTAGTTGATGCCAAAAAACATGGGGGTTTTGAGGCTCTATACGCTCTCAGAATTCTGGCTACTGGTGGTTTAGCTTTTGCAATTATCCTGTTTTTATGTAGCATCCCAGGACCTAAATTCAGCAAATTATACACCCAGGTAAACATAATCAAGTACCTGAGAGATAACATGGTTGCCCACCCTCCATGTATACTTCACTCTTCTACGGCCAAATCTGATTACCTGAGACTTTTGGGGGTTAATTCCCAAATTATTAATAAGGCAGTATTGATTCAATTGATTTATAAACCTCGCTGAAGATCTTGTCCTGTTTGCAAAGCAGGACAACATCATGTGCATACAATAGAATAGAAACAGGTCTGCCTGCAGTTTTTGGTGGTGTATCACTAGACTTACCAATCTCAAGAACCAAATCATTTAAAAATAAATAATAAAGGTACCAACAGGCATCCTTGCCGAACTCCAGCAGAGACATGGAAAGACCTGGAGAGGTTGTCAGCACTAGCTAACCTCCCAACTGTTCTGGCATCAGAGTGCAATTCTATAATCAGGTCAAGTAGGTGATGATTAATGCCCATTTTGAGTAGTTTGACCCATAACTTCGGGAGGGCAGGGTGCCTGACTGCCTAAAGGAGGCTGTGGTTAGACCCCTGCTCAAGAAACCATCTCTTGATGCTGATGCTCCTGACAGTTATTGGCTGGTCTCTAACCTTCCCTTTGTAGGGAAAGTTATTGAACGGGCTGTGGCACGGCAGCTCCAGGAACATCTGGACCGCACCGGTTTCCTTGATACTTCCCAGTCTGGGTTTTGGCCTGGCTACGGTACGGAGACAGCGTTGGTGGCCTTGGTTGATGATCTCCATCTGGTGTTGGACCAGAGCCGTCAGACCTTACTGATCCTGTTAGGCCTTTCGGCTGCGTTCAACACAGTCGATCATGAGGTGTTGGTGACTCACCTGCGGGACCGTGCCGGAATTGGCAGAACGGTCTTGGACTGGTTTCGTTTGTTCCCGGCCGGGAGAACTCACGGGCTGGTCTTGGGGGAGTGTACGTCTTCACCCCGGGACCTCACATGTGGAGTCCTGCAGGGTGCCATTCCGTCCCCCCTCTTGTTTAACATCTATATGCAGCCGTTAGGGGAGATCGTGAGAGGGTTTCAGGACATGCGGTGTCATCAGTATGCTGATGACACTCCGCTCTATCTCTCCTTTTCCATTGATCCAGGCCATGCAATCTCCTTATTTTCCCAGTGCCTGTCAGCTGTGGGGGCTTGGATGAGGTTGAGCCATCTGCAATTGAATCCTGACAAGATGGAAGTGATGTTGGTGGGCAAGCGATTGGGGGACCTAGGAGTGGTTGAATCACCTCTTGTTGGGGGGGTTTGCCCGCCCATGGTCTCTCAAGTGCAGAGTCTGGGTGTGCTCCTCGATTCGCGGTTTAGCCTGGAATCTCAGGTTGTGGCCATAGCGAGGAGTGCGTTTCAGCAGTTACATCTTGTCTGGCGGCTTCAGCCGTATCTCTGACGCTGACCTCGCCACTATCATCCATGCCTTCATCACCTCGAGGCTGGATTACTGCAACGCATTCTACATGGGGCTGCCCGAGAAGCTGGTCCGGAGGCTGCAGCTGGTGCAGAATGCCGTGGCCTGTCTCCTTATGGGGGCGGGTCGCAGGGAGCACATGACACCAGTGCTCCGGGCTCTGCACTGGCTGCCTATAAAGCACCGGGCCAGGTTCAAGGTGCTGGTTTTAACCTTCAAAGCCCTTCATGGCCTGGGCCCTGCTTATCTGTGGGACCGCCTCACTCCCCATGTGCCCCTGCGACCCCTGCGATCGTCTGTGGGAGCCTTTTTGGAGGTTCCCCGGGCGAGGCGGGTGGCCACCGATGTTAGATCTTTTTTGGTGACTGCCCCTGTGCTGTGGAATTCGCTCCCGGAGGAGACTCGGTTGACTCCCACTCTCCGCGTGTATGTAAGACCTGGCTGTTCCGTCAGGCTTTTGGCGAGGGATGGGGGTGGGGGTTTCCCCACATTGTATTGTATTTTAAATTGTTTTGTTTTAAAAACATTTTAATTTAATCTTGTTCGCCACCCCGGGCTGCCCGGTGGGCAGGAGGGGCGTGATGTAAATTTTAAATAAATAACTTCTTCCTGTCAACTGAGTCAAAGGCTCTAGAAAAATCAATAAATGCTACGTAAAGGTTCCCTGCCCTTATTGAGGTATACTTGTCAATTAAATGCATCAAAATAAAACAATTATCCAATACTAATCTTCCTTGCCGAAAACCTGACTGCACCTCAGTCAATAATTGCTTTTCAGATACCCACAGCTCCAACTCCTCTAACAGGAATCACAAGTAGATTTTGCTAATTGTTGGGAGAAGACTAATCGGGTAATAACAAGCTGGGTCTGTCTTACTCCCCTTCTTGAATATAGGAATTATAATGGCAATATTCCAAAAGGAGGGCAACTGTCTGCAGGAGTTAAAGATTGTAAATAGCCTAGCAAGTATGGGGGCCCACCAACCAGCACTCTCTTTAAATAACTTGGGCGGAATATAGTCAAGCCTGGTTTTAAAGCTAAAATATAACGAAACACCATTTCTTCAGTTACAATAGGGGGAAAACCATATGCTACAGATAAGTCGCAATCTACCTCAAAATAAACACAATAATCCCTCTTAATAAGAGAGCTACCCAAAGGAGGAGCAGAAGCATCACCAGTGCCAGCAAACACTGCCTGGTAATAAGCCACCCAACTTTCTTCTTTTATAATGGTTGCAGCAGAGGTCGCAGTACAGAAAGCTCTAGGGTTCAAAAAAGTACCAATGACCCTCCAAAATCTGGTAGCATCTTTTAAAAGAGCTGCAGCCTGTAACACTCTGCCCATGTCTGCTCCAATTTAGCCACTCTCTTCTCTTTAAGGAGCTTCTCATACTTCTTTCTCAATATGATAAATGCCTCCCAGTTGGGAGGTACCAGAAAGTATTGTAAGGCCTCAGGATTGCACTAGTAGTCGTGTTTTCTTTTTAAGAATAATTGACTTTTACATAAGGTGTTTCAAATTTATGGAACTTTGATATTTCTAACAAGTGGCTAGAACCTTTAGTCTGAATTTCAAATGCAACAATTGCTCTTGAGAGTCTCCCTGCTTGTGTATCCAACCTATTTTAAAAAGTAGAGCACTTTTAGATCATTTGTGGGAATGTAGGTCTTTGTGTTTTATATCTTCTATTTACTCATGTATCTCTCTCTCTCTCTCTCATATGATGGAGAGATTATACCGTGCTGGCTATTGACTATTTGTGTCCTGCAGGCAAGGATGGAAATTGGCAGAAAAGCAGAGAAGAGGACCACTTGGGTGCTATGGGGAGGACTGGCTTACATGGCCACTCAGTTTGGAATTCTGGCTCGACTCACCTGGTGGGAGTATTCCTGGGACATTATGGAGCCAGTCACCTACTTCATCACCTATGGTAGTGCCATGGCAATGTATGCATACTTCGTAGTCACACGTCAGGTGAGATTTACCCTCTGACTGTTGTTTTGGACTCCTTTTCGACAACTTTAAAAAGGATTCCCCTTCCGATGCCATCCTTTTCTGCCCCCTTTTCCCTACTATCATGTTTCTTGCTATTCATGCAAGGCCATAACGAGAGCTTGAGAATATGCCGCATCTGGCTATCCCTCTCGCCCGAAGTGAGGAGGAGAAGTTTCAGCACTTAACTTCTCATGCTTTCTTTACCACACTCTTATGCTTCCCGCATCCTTACTAAAGAGTCATAGCTTTCACAGATGGAGCCTGGCTGTCATGGGGCTTTGGGTGCTGGCTCACTGTCACTGTTAAAGTGGTTTTCCTCAATGAATACGAAAGTGAAGCTCCTAGTCTTCCACTGGGACCTTTTTAAGAGCATTATTAGAGGTGTCTGAAATACCGTGTAACATTTTCCTCCAAGCATGATGGTTCCCAACCTTTCTGTCACCGCATTTGGAGACTTAAATATAGTCTCCTAACCCCAGACAGCAACAAAGGCATGAGAAATGTATCAAAAATCTTCAGGATTGAGACTCCACTTGGGGCCCTGACCCATAGTTTGGGGACCCATATGCTGTAGGGAATACAGTGAAATAGGAGAGCCCTGGATGATGATGATATTATTTATTAACAACAAACATTTATATAGTGCCAGCAGTGTACCTGGCACTTTACAAAGTAATAAAATAGACACGGTCCCTGCCCCTAGGGCTTACAATCTGAGAGACAGGAGCTGGGGGAGAGACTTAGGAAGGAGAACAGAGGGAGAGACAAGGGGTCTAACATTCATGAAGATGCGAGGTCTCAAGTGCACGTACTTGGCTCTGTCTCTTATACACATCTAGATGTGTATAAGAGACAGGTATAGGAAATAGTGGCTCAGCAGGATAAAGACAGAGCAGAGTGAAAGAGGTGAGTTTTAAGGAGAGATCTGAAGGTATGAAGGGGAGGGGGCAAGGCAGATGTGGACAGGGAGGGAGTTCCAGGCATGGGGGGCAGCAAGTGAGAAGGGACGAAGGCGCTTAGGGGAGCAGGGAAGGCGTGGAAGGGTGAGAGAAGGGACAGAGGAGGAGCGAAGTGCACGGGCTGGAGTATGGAGGGCGATAAGTGCAGAGAGGTAGGGGGGAGCGAGGTTGTGAAGAGCTTTGTAGGTGAAGAAGAGCTTTATAGGTGGTGATAGGTGGGCATGTGCCGATCTGATTTCTGCAACACTTTGAATGTCTCCTGTAATTTGGAAGAAATGCTGCAAACGTGACCTAAAACATAGTTATGTGTCACTTAAGCCTCTACAAACTGGGTGCAGCATTATTTTTCTATGAAATGCACATTATAACAAAGTTGCACCATGTTTTAGTATTAATTTGGCTATAGTACGGTGTGTGAAGCATGGCTCCCAACATGCGTCATCAAAAATACAGTAATATACAGTAAAAATACAGTTTTTCATTTAAATTCCGTATGACTGTTCAGTTCATCCAAAGATACAAAATTTAAGCATCCTCATTTACAATGTAAATTCAGCTATAAAGTTATGTGAGGTCTGGCTCACAAAGACCATGTTATGAGGTTGCAGTGTATGCACTCTACTCCCATTTCTGGGGGGCCAACCAAGATCTGCTCCTACAACTGCCACAGCTACAGATGTATTCTGTGTTAGGTGTAGGTATTGGCAGGCTGTCATGAGGCTAAGCATTAACGAGTAGAAGACAGAGCTGGTTGTATAACAATTCACCCGCTCCGTTCCTCCCTGCAAAGGCCTACAGACTAGCAACCAAGCTAAGCAATGTCTCTTTTGACCGAAGGGTCTGTTTCCTGGCTGCCATTACTTTAATCACTTCAAATCAGTGCTGCTAAGCGAAGTTTTATATTGAGTAAAAGTATGCTCCTTGTACACTACGAGACAGCAGATCAACAATACCTGGTGGTTAATTGGCCAAAATACCTCTAGAACTGGAGTTAAGTCTAGGTATTGTCACAAATGAAACACATTTCGTGCTCTCAACCTAATCAGTATAGATGTGCCATCACACCAGAAGACTTAGTACAGATACACAGATTTAGTATATAGGGTAGCTATGGATAGTCAGAATTGAAATAGTGATGGTAGGCTAGTGTTAGAAATATCAGTGGCTCTGTCTGGCTTTCATTTAATCTGTGTGCTATTTAGGCAGACACTAAAGCAGCAACAACTCAGCCCCTTTCCCCAAATTCTACCTAATATATGCTGAATTCATGGCTGCTGCCTCCTGATGTTTTATACTCCCCATCTCTCTTTCTGCAGGAGTATGTTTACCCAGATGCCAGAGACCGACAATACTTATTATTTTTCCATAAAGGAGCCAAAAAGACGCGTTTTGACCTAGAGAAATACAATCAACTTAAGGATGCAATCGCTCAGGTAATGGAAAGTTTTGTAGCAGTAAAAACCAAAGGCCTTGCCACCTGCTTGTGCTTTGTAACCATTATTGATTAATGCAGTTAACTTGAGAGAATGATAGTCTGTCTTCATCTTTCTCACTGCAGCCATAAGGAAGTTATTGGTTACCTAGATTTAATATGTTGGTATGGACTATAGTCTAGCAAAAAGATGGAACTGCTGTTTTGAAATTGTAAGGACTCATAAAGTATGAGAAAGGGGTCATGTGTTGAGACTTCTGCACAGTTGTTTCCACATCTGGCATCTTTGAGAGATGCTGAGAGCACTTCCTGTCTTGGTCATCTGACCCCTGATTACTTCCCATGCCTTCACACCAGATTGATCCAGTAAGGATTGGGACTTCTCACCCACTAAGTACACTTGTGAATTGTGGGGTAGGGTGCAGACAGATCATGACTTTGGAAATGAGGTGTAGTCCTGCCTTTAACTCTCTTCATTTCATTACAATGTTACTTTGCATGCGACTCCCAAGACTACTTCAGGATGACAGTACTACCTGGTGAACCTCCATGTCTACGTAGAAAAATCCTGAAGTTGAATCAAATGGAGTCCTGTGCATTTGCCATTTAATATGGCACTGCTCTGGTGTGTTGGGTTCATTTGTGTACAAAAATATTGGACACTTTCCCTGAAGCGGAGGGAAGGTGGCAAGGGAGGTGGCAAGTTGCTAGGAAAACTCCTCCAAAACGGCAGTCCATGGGGAGAAGGAAATGTTGTTTTGCAGGGAACCTTCATGTGTTTGCGACACTAGTGTTTAAAAATGGATTCTGAGTTTTGTTTTGCTCTGGTCCAGTGCCAGACAGTATACTGGTCCAGTACAAAGTACACATGGAAGTGAGCCCTTCAGCAAGTCACTATAGTGGCAGAATGTCTTCCAGATCTAGTGCTGATCCAATAATGTAGCCTTGCTTTTTGGAAGAGGGAGAAGTCCCATCCTAATGTAAAGACAGAGAGCTGGGGGAAGGCCTTTCAGGATCCTCTTCATTACAGTTTATTGTTCTTCCTCATTTTAGGCAGAATTGGATCTGAAGAGGCTTCGAGACCCTTTGCAGGTGCACCTGCCTGTCCAGCAAATCGATGATAAAGACTGATCCGCAGAGAACCTCTGAACCCCAGCAGAATAAAACCTGTTCATAGCTCTTGCGTTTTTAATTAAAGCATTGCAGGCAGAAGCTGGGAGGTGATGTGGGGGTGGAGGGGTTTTTACCTTTAATTAAAACACAAACGGACATTGGGGAGGGGAAACAATCTTTTAAATCTGAAGGCCGGGCATTGTGGAATGTTAGTCTCGAAAAGGGCTTGGCGAATATTGTCACATTCAAACGTCTTTGTCTCTGGATGAAAATTATGTACAAATATCTAAGGCTGGGGGTCTTCATGAAGAGAATGTAATGCTGGGGGGGGGGGGTTGTTTTCTTCCAGTTTTGCAAGGTCTGTCTCTTGATGATGCACCAGCAGCCTGCTCAGCTTTTTTGATTCTCCTTTTTCTGTTTTTTTTCACACCAATAACAAAGTGCACCAAAAAAAAAAAAAAAAAGAACAAGCCACCTTGGAGCTATGGCTGCTGATCAGAACATCAGCTCCACTTCCATTAACGCACGCTCCTCCTGATCCAGAACTAGTCTTTTTTTGTAACATTATTGCAATGTTATTGCAAAACTGCTTTCTACTGAAAATCATGAGCGTCCCCTTCTCTGCTCACCCCATTCTGTCCACCAACTTCCCCATTACTAGCTTGTTACACTGATCAGTTTTATCCAAATCAAAAATGGAACAAGCTTTGTTCTGAACATTTGATAATTGACACTTTGGATTATTCCTTAATACCTTCTTAAACTTTGACATATCACAATGCCCTAAATCTACTTCTAAAAGTCAATGGCAACATTGCATGAAAGTTTTTATATTCAGTTTTAAGGGAGGAAGGTTCT
This sequence comes from Sphenodon punctatus, assembly GCA_003113815.1. Taxonomy (NCBI): domain Eukaryota; kingdom Metazoa; phylum Chordata; class Lepidosauria; order Sphenodontia; family Sphenodontidae; genus Sphenodon; species Sphenodon punctatus. The sequence continues at coordinate 1,468,320 of QEPC01006748.1, read as the reverse complement.
CCCCTTCCCTCCCCAAATCTGGTAGCCACCTGGATTATAAAACCATGAAGGTTAAAAATATTGGGAAGTTGGCTCAAAAGCATGACTCTTACTTAACCGAGCAGTTTCTGAACAGGCATAATTAAATTTGAAGTTCGACTGCTCGTGTAACGGGATAAATGGTCTCCCTGACTGCAGTGCCTTGTCTGGAGGCATTGCCAGCGGCCGTGGCTGCTCCTACAGCAAGAGACACAGAATTCCCTCTTGATTCAGAAGCCCTCTCTGATTTAAGTAGCTTTAAATGAACCAAGAGTTAGGATTTGCTAGGGGTAGCTAATTGCAGCCCCCCATTGACTGAGTAAGGAACACACCATTGCCCTAACCTCACCCAAATCAGCTGATTTCCAAGTGGATACGACATGACTGTACTGCAAGTGGATCAGCCTCCGTTTATCATCCTGTAGGCAAAATACTGTGGAGACAGGATGGAGGTTGGAGAAGGGCTTTGGGCTTAATATGCAGAAAAACTGAGTGTTTCCTTTAGACAGTTCACTACTACTACTCACTGTGTCGAGGCAAGAGGCTCCCGTTTTTTGGAGAACCATGTTTTAAAAAGTGTAAAATAAATAAAAACTAAAAAAAATAAATATATATATATATAAACCAGACGCCAGGTGCCTTGCGTATATGGAAACCCAGACAGGATGGTTGCTGCCTCTCCTCTCTCAATGGCATGTTGGACCGAATGGATGCATGTTTCTATTTTTCCCTCCCCACCTTCTTTCCTCTGTCTTTTTGTTTCAATACTGTCGTGAATTATTCTTTTTTTAAAAATCAGTTTTATCCTGTTTGTGTGCTGAGTTTTAAAGGGAGAAATTGAACACAGCCCTGTAGCGGAATCCTTGATGTGTGTTTAGGGTGAGGGAGGGGGCATGGAGAAAAGACCTTATTAAAAACAAAAATAAAATACTGAACATGTGTAAAATCCTGTATCATTTATGAAATATGTATAAAAGAGCAATGTACTTCTGGAACAATAAATATTCAGTTTTTGAATTAGGTGTATTGAAAGAACCTTATTTTCCTCCATGAAGAAAGCTGCATCTTTCATACACTCACTACCCAGCCTTCAGATTCCAAGTCCCGATTCCATGACTGATATTGTGAGATTCAGACAGACGTGGGGTTCAGCCTAAGGCGGCAGTAATTCCTCTTTGACAACTGTAGGGTTGTTTCTGAGAATCACTGAGATTTGTTTAATAGTTTGAGCTAATATCTCCTTTAATGTTAAAATACAGCACTTTGCTATGGAGGCTCAGGAAAATATGGGGAACCTCTGACAGACTGAAGAGGCTAGTAATTGTCAGAATTCAGCTCATCTAGAGCAGAGCAGCCAGAATTCTTACAGGCTTCGGGTTGTCTTGGCATGTTTCATTCATGATCTCTAGGTAAAGTTCCAACACGAGTAAAAGTGTTGCTTTTAAGGGGTGAAATGACTGTGGCTCACTCTTATTTGACAAATCTTTTATTCATGTCCGTTCATTCTGATTACAATCAGCAAGATATTTAGTTCGTTCTGCTTGTAATCTCAGTCTCAGGTGCCACAGCTTTTACTCATTATGCCTGTTGATTGAGGGATTAATTATTGAACGGTCTTAAGGACACAGCCCTTTTCAAGATTTAAAGCCATGTTGGGGAAATGTTTTCACCTGGTCTTCAGCGTTAATTTTTTATAAGGCTTACTTAATATTTACTGTTAACGTCTTGTTTCACACATGTATGCCACAACTCACCTGGAACCTAGTTTCTATATAGAAATGATCCAGCAATATCTTTGTCGCTAAAATCTCTAATCTCAAAGCAAGGAGAAGTCATGAAGGAACTAGGAATTAGGAGAAAGCTGTTGATTCTACCATCTTGTAATCTACAGGGAACAGTTGACTGTCCCGATAGTCTTGTTTTGTTGTAGGCCTTGGAAGTTGCTTTTGTCCCACTGCTTTTCTTCACGTTAATAGCTCCACCAACAGTAGCATCATCTTGCCAAAACGAAGGGCACAGGAGACCTGACAAAAGCCTGAGAGTAGCTATGAACTCAGAATTCCTAACGCCTTTTTAAAACCTGTGCCTTTTAGTCTAAAGTAGAATGCAGGTATTCACATCATCTCCTGCCCTTATGCTCTTTTGTTAGCAGCCCCAGCCATCTGTGGCATTGGGGACAATATATCGGATTATGTGATGATGGAATTTCTAAGCTATCCTCTACAAGAAGAAAGGAGGACTATGTAGATGGCATGGGACCTGTATCCAGTTCAAGACACTGCTGCTCCTTTGTTTCCCAAGTTTGCCAAGTGCTTTGCTTATCACTGCCAAAGCAGTAAGCACATGATTTTTCTGAAAGCCTTATGAAAGGGAGTGTTAATGACTGCTCCTCTAGGAGTGTTAATAAATGTGCCAATAATCACTCATAAGTGAGTGTTTACTGTTAAGTGGCACTAATTTCAATGTGAGTAGTAGCTACATTGCCACCGTGCACCACACACTCACAGCAGGTTGTGAGTAGATCCAAGAGCCTGCCATGGGTAGCACTTGCACATAGGGCATTAAACGACATGCTACCAACTCAAAAAGGAGTGTTTGTTAGAGTGTATGTTTTGGCCAGTGCAGAGCTGCACTGTGGCGGCTCTGCGCCAGCCTCCCACAGTGGTTTTCAGCAATGTAGAACCCACCATGCATGCCACACTGTGTCCCATCTCCCCACCTTTCCACATAACTTGTGCTGTCTGTTGCTACACTGAAGGGGGCATGTGGAGGATTGGAAGCTATGGTACAGAGGGATCCTGCAGCCAAATCATCTCCCTGCCATAATTTCTACTGCTACGTGGGATAGTGGGGAAGGAGTCCTGCTGGCCGGCGCTGCCCCAAGGAAGAGTGCAGAGGGAGGATGCCTGTCAGTGCTGACGGTTGCAATCGTCCATGCTGACAGGCATTCTCCCCGTGCCCCATGCTCTCCTTGGGCACTGTATGGCATGTGGTAAGAGGGACAGGGGCGTTCCCAGCCAGCCAGGTGGGAAGGGGGTTTCCAGCTGGGAGAAGAAGGCACCCCCAGACAGAGGTTGTACTGCAGTGATTTGCAACCCATCTTCCCTCCCAGCTTGGTGGGTGGCCATTGGTTAGATTACCCACCTTGGGCCCTTTCCCTTTTTTTATCTTTACGTACAAAAAATCTTGGGAGTGGGTAATGTTTTCCTGTCTGTTTCCACCCACAGTCGTCATGAAGTCTGTTAAGGGACCTCGCAACAACTACATGTAAGAGGTGGGGATGGGTGACTGGAAGCGGTTTCTGCTCCCCACTGCTGCTTCTACTGCCCCCTGGGAAAGAAGGAAGTGGCAGCTGCAATGCAGCTCTAGGCCTATTCACTGCTGCAGAACAAGGAGCAGACCGGGAGAAGGTCCTGGGGAGCAGTGAGAGGTGGTGCAGGGGCAGCAGCGCGTCCCAGGAGTCTGCTGCTAGCAGGCTCTTGGACTAATAAATCCCCCTCCAGCAGCTCAGTGCATAGCCACCAAGCCGTATGTGTTTTAGGGTACACAACTCAGCTATGGAGTCATGACTGCCCCACGTTGGCAATCCTGACTACATAGGTGTTGTGACTTGTTTTTACCCTAAATGTGGGTGAATTCTTCATTTCCTCTTCTATCCCAGCAAGCGCCTAGGGTAATTCACTCTGCATCGTAGGGAATGCCTTCTGCTTGCTCACATGGCCCTACAAGCAGCAATGATGTTACTCGTCTTGGAGCAAGCATCTGCCGTTCTCCTGTCTTCCCCCCCCCCCCAAGTCTCCTTTTATTACATGCTAGCGCACTCATCACTGCCAAGAGATCCAGAAGCTTCTGCTGACCTGGACTCTCCTGCATCATTCAAGTGAAGCATTTAGATTTGCTCTAGTGAAGCCGATTGCTTTGCTTACCCTTTGTTTGGTTTTGACTTAGGAGTTCCCTTCTCATGTCACATTTGCTTCACTTGGTTGATAGGACAGCCACAGCCAGAATTGACAGTCTTGAGGCTTGTATTTTATTCAATTTTTTAAAAAGCTACAGGAGGTGAACTGTACTCTGGAATTTCTATGAATATAAAAATTCCATACAAAACGGAAAAGTGTATTGTAGTGGAGCTATACTTTCAAACCCCTGATCAGGACAGTGAGACTGACTAGGAAATGTTAAAGGAGGTTGAACAGTCACGGGCTACTAAAATCGAAAACACAGTAATAATGGGTGGATTCAGTTACCCTAAGGGCATAATGCGAGTGTAAAGTTTTTAGATGCCATATGACTGCTGTTTGGAGCAGCTGGCCATCAAATCAATTGCTATTTTTACATGGACGGGGGTGGGTAGGGGAATGGGTGTTCTGGAGCGGTGGGTAGGTGTCCCTTTACATGGACACCCACACACCTCCACCCATGGGGCCTCTTATGGTTTTCTGGAGGGCTCTGTAAATGGAGATGGGTGGGTGCATGCACCCCCACCCATTGCCCATGATGTTTGCCCGGACGAACACCGAGCGAACACCCACCCACCCACCGCCAGCCATTTGCACGGACGCCCCCACCGGCAGAACACTCGCCCGAACACTGAGCGGGGGAGGGGGCGGAGTGTCTGTGTAAAAACAGCCAATGAGAGGAGAAGTTACTTTGGATCTAGTCCTAAGTGGAGTGCAGGTCCTGGTGCAAGGGGTAAAGTGGTGGAGCTGTTTGACAACAGTGATTATAATATCGAATTCAACATACTTACAGGAGGGAGGATGATAAAGCTGCCTTGGTAGTATTTAATTTAAAAGGGGGAACTATGCAAAAATGAGGGACGTAGCTGGAGGGAAGTCGTGAGGATTAAATGTCGGCAAGAACCATGGAGTCTAGGACGGCCAGATTAAACGTATTTCTTTTAAAAAGTAGCAAGAGGAGGAGACTGCGCATGCGCCGATCAGGGTAGGCAGGAGAAGACCGAGCTCCGCACCCATCAGCGCTAAAATAGCCGACAGTGAAGGGAAAAACAAAAAAAAAATTACAAAAAAAAATCAAGGTATGCCTAATAAGCAGAGGGGTAAGCAGAAAAGCGCTCAAGCAAACGGGCTTGAGAGGTTTTGCCACCGGAGGGATGGAGCGGGGCCTGTGGAGCGGGCGGAAGCCTTGCGCAGTTTAAAAATGGCGCCAATAAACCCCGACGCGGGGGAAGATTCAGCGCCGTCGGAAGCCTCTGAGCAGGCCGGGGAGGGTGAGGAACAGGACCTGGGACCCCCTAGGGCAAGCCCCAATGAAGGAGGGGATAGAAGGAATAAGGAGGATGAGCCTGGAGAAGGGGAGAGGAGCTCGAAAAGCGGCAGCACAATCCCCGCTGCACATGGAGAGCGGGGTCAAAGTACGCTCAGCAGGAAAAGGGCGCCAGAGCTGCGAGCGGCGGTGACGGACTCTGAGGGTTCGGAAACTGATGCAGAGGCCCAAGGAATTCCAATAAGAAACCTCATCTTGAAATTAAGGAAGGAGCTCCTGGGAGAAATGCGGGGAATTAAAGGAGCCATTGAAGAGAGTAACAGGAAGCTAGAAAACTTAACAAAAAGAACTGAGGTGGCAGAGGGGAGAATTGGGGCCCTAGAAGATCACGCTCTGGAGGGGGATGAAACAATAAACAAACTCAAAAAAGAGACAAACATGCTAGCCCAAAAGTGTGAGGAGCTGGAAAACCGAGCTAGGAGAGTTAATTTGAGGGTGCATGGAGTAAAGGAAGAGAGTACTGAGTGCATCAATGAAATTGTATGGGACATTATAAAAGAAAACTTTCCAGATAAGGAGAGCCTGCACAAGTCAAGCATTGATAGGGCTCACAGAGTGGGAAGACCAAGACAGCGTGCAGAGGAACCCCCACGTCCCATCATTGTGAAGTTCACCTCGTACATGGTTAAAGAGCAGCTTCTGCAGGCAGCAAGATTCAACAGAAAGCTGGTGTACCAACAAAAGCCAATCAGACTTTTGCCAGATTATGCTGCACAAACAGTAAAGCAGAGAATGAGGTGGAACAAGTTTTTTGGAACCATGCTGGAGAGGAACCTTAGCCCCAGGATCATCTTCCCAGCAAGGCTTATGATCACTTTCAAGGGAAAAAAGAAATTGTTTGATGCTACGGAAGACCTGGAGGCCTTTTTGCTTGAAATGCCAACAGCAATGAGGGGAGCTAACCAAAGGGGAGCAGACTGAACTAAAGAGCGTAACACACAGGAGTCCCTGGATCAATAGAGCATTGTTAAGGCTCCAATCAAGCAAGGAAGATAGTGGATTGCCGATGCAGCTTGGCACTAAGAGTTAGGGTGGAAGGGAGGAGGGGGGTCTTGAAGCCCTGGGCTAAGGGGGTTTGGAGGAGGGGGGTCTTGAGCTCCAAGCAAGTCGAGAGCGACTAGCAAAATCTTAACTGGCAGTGCAAAGCAGAGGGCAATAGGGGGGTCTTGAGTAGTGCTTTAAGGTAATAAGATACCGAACGGAAGGGAACAGAGTTATTTGAAGTTTACATAAGAGTTTAATGTTAAAAAGTATAAGTTAGGACAAAAGTTGGCATGCAGATCGAGTTAATTATTAAAGATGGTGGGGGGAGGGGGAAAGTTTTCGGGGAAGGAGAAGCTCTTCAAGGAATCAGCTTCGTGCGCAGTCTATGGAAAAGAGTTTAAACATGAGGAGGGGAGGGAAGAGGGAGGGGGGGAAGGGAGGGCGGGTTAGGGGAAGGGATGTGTTTGAAATGTTGTCAAGGTTTAACATGTGCAGTACAATGTATGAAGGGAGAGGGAGGATTCACAGTCAGAATACCTGGAGGAGAGACAGGAAGAAAGGGGATGTAAGAAAGGTAAAGGTTCAACAAAAAGGGGAGGAAGGAAGGAAGGGCCAGAGTGGGAAAATAAAAAGGAAAAAAAGATGTGATGGGTGACTTTAAAACACTTTCCCTCAATGTTAGAGGGCTAAACACTCCCCAAAAAAGGAAAAGGGTCAAGAACTTAATTGCAGAACAGAGAACTAACATCTTCTTCTTGCAAGAAACCCATCTACTGAAAAAAGATGTAGCACGGATGAAAAATCCCCAAGTGGGGAAACTATATGCCTCTTGTGCAAGGAAAAAAAAGGCAGGGGTGATGATTGGTATGGGTAGGGATGTGGACTTCAAGGAGGAAAAAGTAATAACAGATAGGGAGGGGAGGTTTCTGTGTGTGATTGGTAAAGTAGGAAGATTATACCTCTCTCTGATAAACATGTATGGGCCAAATGATGGTAAACTGGATTTCTATAGAAAATATGTTACAATACTAGGGGAAGAGGCTAAAGGCTGGATTATTTTACAGGGCGATTTAAATGTTACATTGTCAAGTCTAGATCACTCCAAGAGAGAAGGGCACAAAGCAGAATGCAAAAAAATATCAAAGATGCTTGCCGAGGCAGGGTTGGTAGATATTTGGAGACACATGAATGGGAATGCAAGAGAGTACTCATTTTATTCTGCAGTGCACAATATGTACTCGCGCATAGATCACGTGCTAGGTTCTAAAATGGAACTGGGGAGATGCTGCAAGTGCTCTATTGTGCCGGTGGTACTCTCTGACCACAATGCAATTATATCCTCCTTTAAGGACCCCAAAGAGTCAAAAAGAGCGGTGGGCACTTGGAGGCTTGAGAAGTCCATACTAAGTACAAAAGAGAATAGGGATCAAATCTCAGAAAACATAGTGGATTTCTTTGAATTAAATGAATTCTCTGTTTCCTCGCCAGGAATGCTATGGGAAGCGGCCAAGGCAGTAGTAAGAGGAAAAATAATCTCGCTCCAGGCACAGATTAATAGAACAAAAAGACAGGCGGTTAAGGAGCTCTATAAGGAGCTGCTGAGATTGGAAGCTCTGAACAAATTGAGCCCCACAGAAACTTTGAAAAAGGAAATTCACAAAGCAAGAGAACTAATTAATATAGCGGAATTGGGGAAAGTAAAATCGCAACTGCAAAGAATTAGGGTTCACTTCTACGAATTTGGCAATAAGGCCAGTAAAACACTGGCCAACTTGGTTAAGATCAAGCAAAGAAAGGCCTATATCTCAAAGATACAAAATGAACGGGGGGATCCTCTAAGTAAATCCAGTAAAATACACAAGACCTTTTTGGATTTTTTAAAAAAAATTTACACGACAACTAATCCCTCAGCTGAGAAAATAAATAGCTTCTTGGGCTCCTTGACTTTGCCACAGCTCAATGATGACCAAAATGCCTTCCTAAATGCAAGAATAACTGCACAGGAGGTTGTGGAGGCAATCAAGGATCTAAAGAAAAATAAGGCTAGTGGACCAGATGGTTTTCCCAACGAGTACTATCAAATTTTTAAGGAGACTCTCGCCCCACACCTGGCTAATGCATTCAACAACATCCTCATAGAAGGAGTTATGCCCCAAAACTTCTACCAAGCCATAATTACGCTAATACCTAAGGATGGAAGACCAGCGGACCTTTGTGGTAGCTATCGGCCAATCTCCCTACTAAATTCGGATTATAAATTGTTCGCAAAAATACTAGCGCACAGGTTGAGGTCTTTAATTGGTGAATTAATCCACCCCAATCAAGCGGGATTTATACCCGGGCGACAGGGGAAAGATAACATCAGAAAGGCAATTAATATAATCCACAATTTGGAAATTAGTAGAATACCAGCCGCCATAATATCAGTGGATGCGGAAAAGGCCTTTGATTTGGTTGAAATAGAGTATCTTCTTCGGGTAATGGGGAAAATGGGGTTCGAGGGTAATTTCCTAGAATGGATCAAGGCGATCTACAAAAACCCGCAGTCAAAATTGCTAATTAATGGGGAACTTTCTGAAAATTTTCACTTACAAAGAGGGACAAGGCAGGGATGCCCGCTATCCCCGATGCTCTTTAATATTGCGCTGGAAGTGCTAGCAATAGCAATACGTCAAAATGACAAAATTAAAGGGATATACATTGGAGAAAGGGAACACAAACTCTCCCTATTTGCGGATGACCTACTCCTCTATATATCCGAACCAGAAGCTTCGAGCAAAGAATTATTAAAATTATTTGCAGAGTTCGGGGAAATATCGGGGTACAGAATTAATAAGGACAAGTCGTTTGCTTTGGCATTTGGGAAAAATAAATTACAGGAGCAAAGATTAGCTAAGCTGCTGCCCTTCCCAATAAGTAAATCTGGGTTAAAATATTTGGGAATTATCTTACCTAGAGACACCAGGGAACTATATGAGAAAAATTATGCCCCCCTATTAAATAAATTGGAGGAAGAAACAAGGCCCTGGAAACATCTAATGGCATCGTGGTTGGGGAAAATAAATTTATACAAAATGATAATTCTCCCCAAAATCTTGTACAGATTTACTGCGCTTCCAATTAAGCTACCGGAAACCTTTTTTAGAAAAGCTGAACGTCTGCTGGCTAATCTAATTTGGAATGGCAGGAAGCCAAGAATGAAAAAGGTATCCCTTATGAAGACAAGGGACAAAGGTGGGATAAACCTGCCAGATTTAGAGTCCTATTACAAAGCGGCTGTGTTGAGTGCGTTGCCAGATTGGTGTG
>QEPC01006748.1:1411626-1451088 GCA_003113815.1 Sphenodon punctatus | reverse complement strand
ATTTATTTATTTATTTATTTATTAGCATTTTAATGCCGCCCCCTCATGCCCATGGCATCTTGGGGCAGCTAACAATACGGTAAAACAATAAAATACATTAAAAACCAACATCACTTTAAAAAAAATTTAAAAACCCCAACCCTAACCCTACCCTCCAATTCCCCCAAATTCCCCACCCCACCAATCTCCCCCCATTTACCCCTCCCTCCCCCCTCCCCTCCAAAGGCCTGGGCGAACAGCCAAGTCTTGCATGCCCGCCGAAAGGCGAGCAGACCTGAGGCCAGACGGGTTTCCTTTGGTAGGGAGTTCCACAACCATGACCCGATCACCGAGAACGCCCTCTCCATGGTGGCTCCCCGCCTTACATGGGGGACCTCCAGATGGGCACCCCCAGTGGATTGGCGGGTTCGTCCTGAGTCACGGAAGGCGAGGCGGTCCCCGAGATGAGAGAGGCCGATACCATATAGGGCTTTGTATACCAATACTAACACCTTGAACTTGGCTCAATCAATCAATGATTTTTATTGTTTGCGCCGTAGCTATAACAAAATTCGAAGACACAACATACATACAAATCCTAAACAATACATGTTATAACTCGATATAAAATACAAAATACAAATCCCAATTCATTCCATGTCTTAACCCACAAATCATAATCTAATAAATAAATAAATAAAATACCTAATATATAACCATCAGCTTCCCTTCACAGGGAATTATAGTATCAATGTTTCCACTGACCAATCCAGCATATCCGACTAACCAACATCAGGACAGATTTAATTCACTATGTCAGCATCCACTTTTAATACCCTAATTAAAACACAAAGTATTGCCTTGCTCTTCCACGGGGGTTGCTGTGGCAGAGCTTGTCCCCTGTAACATCCTAATCATCATCTAACCCATAATCCATGATTTACATTGCCATATTGATCTAAAAGTTATCAGGAAGTAACTAACAAATGCTAACAGTAACAGCCTTTTTATTATGGAGCCCAAAGGCCCTCTTAACATCCAATATCCAGCAACATCCTCTGCTGTCGCCTAGTAGATATGCTATAAGATATATTACGGTTGAGCCAGCCATCCATCCTGATTTTCCAAATGAACTTCCCTTAATCGTAAAAAGAGCACACAGAATTTTGAGACAGCTCTTGACATTCCAGAGTCTACATAATTCAGCAGCTTCTTTACCACTAGCCCAGGGTCTGCAACCCCAGTAATATATTCACCCAAAACAGATTGTCTAGGGCCATTAAGGGCCGGGCAGCAAAGAAGAACATGGCTGGCTGTATCGATTTCTGACATGTCACACAACTGACATAACCTCTCAACTCTAGGGATACCTTTGTAACGTCCCTCCACCAGGGCAGAAGGATAGACATTGCATCGAAAGCGGGTGAAAACCCATCGTTGGTTATAATTCTGCCATTTAAATAGATATGAACTTGGCTCGGTACGCTATAGGCAGCCAGTGCAGAGAGCGGAGTACTGGTGTAATGTGCTCATGGCGACCCGTCCCTGTAAGGAGACGGGCTGCCGCATTCTGCACCAGCTGCAGCCTCCAAACCAATATCAAGGGAAGCCCCACGTAGAGCGCATTGCAGTAGTCAAACCTTGCTGTAACAAAGGCATGGATGATAGTGGCCAGGTCGGGCCTGGAGATGTATGGGCACAGCCTCCGCACCAGATACAGTTGGCGAAAGGCGGCTTTAGCCACCGCCACCACCTACCGATCCAGGCAGAGGTCCGCATCCAAAATCACCCCCAGACTCCAAACCTGCTGGGCAACTGGAGGGCAGACCCCACCCCACCCCACCCCAATAGGGGGAGCCGACACCTCCATCGCCCTTCCCACTACCATCACCTCCGTCTTGTCTGGATTCAGCTTCAGTCTGCTCTGCCTCATCCAATCCGCCACGGCCTTCAGACACTGGGAAAGTACCGAGACGACAGGACCTGGGTCTGTTGAAGAAGAGAGGTACAGCTGCGTGTCGTCAGCATACTGGTGACAACACACCCCGAACCGTCTCACGATCTCCCCCAGGGGCTGCATATACACATTAAATAACAGTGGAGACAGAATGGAATTCTGCGGAACGCCACAGGTCAACGCCCGGGGGCTCGATGTTTCAGCTCCCAGCACCACCTGCTGGCTTCTATCTGAGAGGAATGAGTGGAACCATCCAAGAACGGTCCCGTCCAGGTCCCCCAGATCTCGCAGCCGTCTCAACAGCAGTCCATGGTATCAAAAGCAGCCAAGAGGTCTAGCAGGACCAAAAATGTTGAACGTCCTGCATCCATCTCCCAGCGGAGATCATCAGCCAAAGCCACCAATGCTGTCTCAGTACCATAGCCAGATTGAAAAGGGTCAAGGAAACCGATGCTATCAAGATGCTGCTGGAGCTGCAGTGCTACCGCCCGTTCAATAACCTTCCCTAAAAAGGGAAGGTTAGAGACAGGGCGGCAGCTGGCAAGTGCATCCATGTCTAAAGATGGCTTCTTCAGCAGGGGACGCACCACAGCCTGCTTAAGGCTGGGTGCCAATCTACCCTGCCGAAGCGACGCATTGATAACCCTCACCAGCACCGTCCCCAATGTCTCCCTGGAGGCTTTCACCAACCAGGACTGGCATGGATCGAGTTGACAACTGGTGGCCCTAACAGACCCCAGGACATCAACCGCATCGGCTGGCATCACTTCCTGAAACTCAACCCAAGAAGATGAACCAGACGGGGCCTCCGCAACCTCATGCTCCTCACTTACTGCCTTCAATCCGGTGTCGAAATTGCTCTGGATCCAAGCAATCTTGTCTGCGAAGTAAGTGATAAATTGCTCACAGTGAGCCTGGGACAAGTTCCCATCCAGGCGGAGGGAGGCCAGACTTAACCAGCCCCCGAACCACCCAAAATAGCTCCACCGGGCATGACTTCGCAGACGCTATGAGAGCAGCAAAGAATTCCTTCTTCGCTGCCCTCACAGCCTCAACATAGGACCTCAAATGGGCCCTATGGAGAAGACGGTCGGATTCAGAGCAATTTCGACGCCAGCGTCACTCTAGTGTCCTACCTGCCTGCTTCATACCCCGCAGCCCCATGGTAAACCACAGGGCCCTGCGATGACGAAGCAGAGGCAGGGGACGTTTCGGAGCCACCCTGTCAATGGCCGTCTCCATCAAGGTGTTCCAAAACTGGATCAGCTCATCAACAGTGTGGCCATCAGGGTCTAGGGATAACTCCCCCAGGGCCTCCTGGAACCTCTGCGGTTCCATCAGCCTCCGGGGGCAGACCAACCTAATTGGTTCCATCCCCTTCTGGAGGTGGTGTGCTGGGAGGCAGGCCTGAAGGAGATAATGATCCGTCCATAACAATGGTGTCATCCTGACATCCCCCCACTAATGGATCACCCGCCTCAAGGTCTGAACAGAAGACCAGGTGAGGGGGAACAGAGCTCACAAATTAAGTGAGTGGGAACAGAGCTGTACATTGTAATGCAATAAGTCATACAAAGCGGGTAGCAAGAAGGAGTGTGCCTTATGATGCTGTGTTTGTGTTCAACCCTGCATACCTTGGATATTTTGTACACCAGCTTGTCTGATTTGCAGCATGGGGGCGGGGCTTTTCTTGGGGGCAGCAGCCTGAGAAGGGCCTAGCGGCATAAAATTCCTAAGTCCAGCCCTGGGGTAGTCCATTCTATTATATGATCCACTTCTCTGTTAGAATGTCCTTGCTTGGTGAAAGCAGTTTTTAACGCAGCAAGGTGAGTATTATGGGTCTCTCGTCGGAGCAGATTCTGTGGTATCTGAGAGCTTGGTTATGGATGGCAGATTTCTTGGTGTGTCTAGGGTGGTGGTTGGATCTGTGGAGATATATATGGTGGTGTGTAGGTTTCCTGTACGTTGCTGTTTGTAGAGTTCCATTGTTCTGTGGTGTCCAGGAAATTTATCTTATTGTAGGAGTAAGTTTAATTGAGGGGGGGTGGTTGTTGAAGTTTTGATTAAATTCTAACCAAGTGTCCAGGCTTTCAGTCCATATAATAAAGATGTCATCTATAAATCTCAGGTACAGGAAAGGTTTGGTGGTACATTTTTCTAGGAAAACATCTTCAAGGTGTCCCATAAAAAGGTTGGCAGCTCAAAATATAGGTTATTTCCCCTCACATATCAATGTGTTTCCAGTTCCAGTAATAGGCAAATTAAAGCCTGATGGAAATCTTTGTAAAAGTGACTTCAGTCTGGGGTGATGCATTCTGTCCTGGGACAGCTTGTTTACAGAAATGAGAACTAAGTCCTTGACTCTGGGCAATCAATCTTGGTAGCATATCCAGGCTTATCTGAGGCAGACATCCTCAGGTTAACTGCAGGCAAAGTTCTTGCAGCATATCTCAAGCCCTGGGTGGCTTTTCAGCAGCAGTAGGAAGTGCTGCTTTTCTTGTATCACTTCGGCAGTGAGCTCAGTCATGTTCACATTATATCTGTCAAATTTGCCATGGGTTGCAGAGGTGGCTCTGACCAAAATTTTCACGAGAAATTTAAGTCAATAACTAACAGAGCAATAACGGGTGCCGACAAGCACCGGCAAAGCCATGTGTTGAAATAGTGCTGTGACTAATTGCCCATATAAATTAAAACTGCATGATCTTTGATGATCTTTGTCCAAATATATTTGAAGTATGAGCTCTCAGTATGAAGGCAGTAAATCAAAGACCTTGAAGCTCTGAGAGCTGGATCTGTGGGTTGCTAACTGCTGTCTGCTGAGCTATGAATCCTGATGGCTGCAACAGTTTTTAGCATGTGTTGGTTCTTAGCAGGGAGCCCCTCCCTGTTTAGCGATCTCCTCTGTGCACTACGAGAATGACTGCTGGGCTCTGGGCTTGATCAACAACTAAGCATTCCTAGAAGGAAATCAATGGCATCTATGCCACTCAGAAGCTTTAAAAATAAAAGGATATCGCTCCATCATGAGATTCATAGGGAACTCAAGATTAGGATTTGGGGCATTTGGGAGGGCAAAAAACCTGTGCCCTCCCTCACCCCTCTCATTTCCAGATTAACTTTGAATATGCAGTAATAATGAAGAGGCACTTCTGCAGTGAGTATTTTCACACTGTATCTATCAAAGTTGGGTATCTTGTGGTGGAAATTCCTCCCTAGGAATATATACTTCAACACCATTGGCTGCCGAAGCAAACTCCAAGATGCCATCTAGATACAGGACTTTGCTTCTCATTTCTTTCCTTGAGTTTCCATTATCCTGTGTGTACCACTCATTTGTGGAAAGCCTAGTTTGTGGTGGTCTGTTACTACTTTTATAATAACATTTCTATGATAGTAACACTATCTTTATTAAGTAACTAAAGCTTGAAGTCAGCTCAATTATTCACCAATTATGAATTCATAATTTATTATTCTTCACCAGTTATTCAACTAAATTATGCAGTTATGCACCGCACTAACTGCAGTTTCTAACTGTCATAACTGTCAAATCCCAACTGCCACTGACCTATCAAAACCAATGGCCCTTTTCACACAGACACGCTAAAACTGATTAAATGAGTGTTACATTCATTCATTCATTCATTCATAAAAGCATTTAGTATCCCATCCCTCCTGCCACAGGCAGCTTGGGGCGGCTCACAGCAATGTATAATAAAATGTAACACTCATTTTATCAGTGTTAAGAGTGTCTGTGGCCGCTTTTAGACAAGCAAGTCCCAGTCACGCAACCCGCTCACTTGACTTTTCAAAATCCTGCAAGGCGGGATTAGACATGACGCCTCGCACGTTCAAGGCAGCTGCGTGCTGTTTAAAGACCGCGAACTAAATACCTCACACATGGAGGAATTTAGTTCGCGGTCGTTAAACAATGCACGGCCACCTTGAACGCACATGTACGCATGATGTGTCATGTCTAAATCCTGCCTCATGGGATTCTGAAAAACCACACGAGCAGGTCGTGCGACTGTGACCTGCTTGTCTAAAAGCAGCCTCTTTGAAAAGAACTTTTGAGGCAGCTCCTTTCTTAAAAGTATATATAACACGGCTTGGAGACCTGAGCACTGCTTGCTTGGTGGCGGGAGGGACTAAGCACTAACTCATTATATGAGGGGTTTATATTGGGGCCAATCTGGATTTAGCAGAAGTGGGTGCCAGTTGAGAGCATGTGGACTCACAGCGGTGACTCTCAAATCAGGGCGTGCTCTCTTCATTATTGCTGCATACTCCAAGGTTAATCTGGAAATATGAGGGGTGGGGAAGGGTTTCGAAGTGGCATAGATGCAAGTAAGATGCCATTGACTTCCATCAACCACAGTGACATTGCTAACATCAAATACACCAGCTACAAAAAGAAGGGTAGGAGAGCTGTAGCAGGCAGTAAAATTGTATGATGGGAAATAATATATTAACACAAACACTTGTAACATTGGTAGGAAATTCATCCATTTTATTTACTCAATTTAAGTATGAATCAGTTGCTGAATGAAAACAGCAGACCATAACTTCAACTTCCCTTGATTTTTCTATATTATTCCCCCGTTCAGTGTTGATTCCTCTTCTGGGAATTAAAAATGATTGTCTCGAGAATCTCAGCTCTCCCAGACAGGTATTCTGAATTCCAGATTTCCCCTCCCTTGATTCCTGTCAGTCTGTACTGTGGGGCGCTCCTTCCCCTCTTACTGATTTGAAAGGGACCAGCACTTGACAGCCAGGCATGGCCGAAGACCTTCCTCCTTCAGACTCCTAGAATTCCTTGTCTCTACTCCCAGTCAGACAGAAGACCTTAGTCAGTTCATGGGGGCCTATTCCCCCCATTAAATTTGTTTAGGTGTGAAACTCCTTAACATAAATTTAGTTTAAATTCTGTTCCATGGCAATTAAATGTTTAAGGTGCACACATCCTCATGGAGTGTAATATCCTCCTTGTAATCTCAGGGAATCTCGAGTCCCAGACTCATGAATTTGTTATTTTTGTTCCCCTAATTCTTGGACTTGTGGGGGTCAGCAGGGATCTATAGGTAGCTGGTGGGGAGGGCCTGATGCTTTTGCAGTGTTTGTTGGAAGATGATCATGTAACCACTTTACATAGCAAGCAGACACGGAAGACTGCTGGATATTTAAAGTGTGATGTATAGTCATTTAAGCCTTCCCTTTCAGCAGGAAATGAGGAATGTGAACTGTGATAGTAGGGTTATTTTAATGGCAGCTGTTCCTTAGGACCTGGCCGGAGGCTCCCAGTTAGGGTGGCCATACTTCCCCTATAAAAGATGACACTTATAAGAAATACATGTTGCAGGGCTGCATTGGTTCCAGTGCAGCCCTGCACCATGTATTTTTCATGTGTCCTGTTTTAAAGGGGAGGTATGAGCACCTTACTTACAGCACTCTGCAGCATGATTTTTGCCTGTAGAATACTAGGGTTAAATCAATTGTGTATGGTTTGAAAAGGCTCCTGATATAACACAACCCTTTTATGTGGCTGAAAATTCATTACTGAAAGAGAGCAGAAAGCAGAGCTTAGCCATTAAAGACCCATTGGTAGTAATTCACAGCAATGGCAGTCAGGGTATCTGCCCTGAATTGGGAGCTGTATCTGACTTGCAAGAAAATTAGACATTGGAAGGCACCCACTGTTCTGCCGGACCAATGTTCCCATTGTAGTTATGCTCTAGTCCTTGGCAAACTGTGAACAGAAGTTCTATAGTTCTCAGTCTCCCTTCATCACTTCCTACAGCTAAGACTCTCCTGCTGTCCTTTCTTGACTGAGGGAAGTGTAGAAAAACACCATAAGGACAGATAACAGCTAGCAGCCATCTGTCTGTCTCTTCCATCTCCACGGGATGTCCGTGTGTCCCCTCATAAGAGTTCCCTTTCTGATAAGATACTGGTGGTGTCACTGTAGGGCAATCATGCAAGCAAACAATAGGAGGATGAGTTTAAAAACAAAATCGATCAGTAAAAATAACCCTCTTTTCGGTAAAGGGCAGAGCAGCTGTGTGTAGGTCAGGGCTGACGTGGCCAGCATCCCCTCATCCTCTTCCTCTGATAAACTTCCAGTAGCACTAACAGATCATCTCTTCGGAAGAGCTTGGTGCAAAGTCAAACAGAACTCATCAGGGGAATGTGCATTCAAAGAAAGGGGAGAGAGAGCAGAGCACTAGTCAGAGCCAGTGTGCACAAGCCACAGGATTTGTCTTCAGGTTGCAACGGTTGCTCAGCTGAGCAGGATGTTCCAGCTCTTGCTTTTCTCCTTCTCTGTCTATGCCAAGTTGCAGCCAGTATCTTCAGTGGGTGAGTAGCAAAGAGCAGCACTGCCTTTTAGCAGTATTGAGTGCTGGGCTTCTACTGCCAGCAAGAAGCTTAGATCAAGGAATCAGTGCTGTAAAATTCTTCCTGTGTATGTTTTGTAAACCCACCTCTTCCCATTTTTAAACAGAAGGGTCTTTGGATGAAAGCAATCCAGAGCTGCTGCTCTCAAAGCACCAACCCATGGTTTTGCAGGCCAAAGAGATACATCGCTGGTTCAGAATGTTGTAAAGACAGGTCATTACTGAAAGGCTGATCCCTACATAGCCTTCATGCAGGAAGATGCATGATAGAAATTTGGAGGAGCATAGTAATTGAAACTAGTTAAAGCAGGCAGTCTTCCATCCTCTCCTCAAAGCACTCACTATCCATTTGAAGGCAGGTGAACCACTAAATACAGAGCAAAGGCAGTTAATCTGTATCCAGAGTGTTTTATTAAATACAGGGATGTACAATCACATCTTGAATGGTGTCTGTATTATGCAATTTTGGAGAGGTAAGTTAAGTAATAAATAGCAAGGGAGAAATTATAGCTTATAGAGAAGCAATATAGTCAAGCAAGAAATGAAGTGTATTTAATTTGTAATGGGTTTAATCAAAAAAATTGGCTTTATTAGTATAATGATAGTAAATGGTAACAAATCTACCTTTGTCAGAACAACATTAGCATAAAACCTACTTTAATGGGGACAGAGGCAGTCATGGTTAAATTCTGCTCAACTGGGTGTTAAATATGTGAACTTGTAAGCTCCAAACTTTAGCACAGAAGCTGCTAAAGAAAGAGTAAACAAAGCAAAGATGAATCGGGAATGAATGAATAAGTTTGGAACTAGATCCTAAAATGAACATGGAAGCAATGGTGTAACGTTTGGGTGCGAGACTGATAGAAGTGAGAGTGTGGCACTACACTAGCTTTCAATAGCAGCGGGGCGGGCTCTGGAATATGCTCTCACTTTGTAGCACTCTCATTAGGTTTGACCGAATCTAACTTTGGGACTAAAGGTGCAGCTGCAACAGGACCCACAAACGCGGTGAGGCCCACGTGCGTAAGGAATGGAAATGTATTCTGCAATATCGAACCAACTGAATCACGGGGGGGAGATTCTATCCTCTGCACCAGCAGCGCCCATTCCATTCTGGCTACACGTTTGCTTGAAGTAATTGCAAGAGTGAATTCATATCCTCCAAATATAGGCTTTGGTCACAAATCACTTACTGTGGAGCACTGTGGGATTCAATGAGGCTGCTCTGGGATATAGCCTTTGATATGGTTATGGTCTATTGCAGAACATAATGAACTGTCTAGTCATTGTCTACATCCAACTCTCTGCAAAATGGAAGGGCCATGGCCAGATATCCTCGTGTGGAACCTGGGCTCTTAAGAGTGGGCATTCGGCAACGCGCATGCCAGAGCAAGCCGAAGGCTTTTAGCGGAGTTGCTCATTCAATTAAATGATATACTCTACAACCTGTATCAATGACCAATTCATCATACGATACAGGATATGATACATTAACAAAATAACAGTAACAAATGTATTCATCGTAACCAAGCCAAGTACGTGCACTTGAGACCTCGCATCTTCATGAATGTTAGACCCCTTGTCTCTCCCTCTGTTCCCCTTCCTAAGTCTCTCCCCCAGCTCCTGTCTCTCAGATTGTAAGCCCTAGGGGCAGGGACCCTGTCTATTTTATTACTTTGTAAAGTGCCAGGTACACTGCTTGCGCTATATAAATGTTTGTTAATAATAATAATAATAATAATAACAAAAAAGGGACTGATAACAAAATAGTGAATAACAATGCTATATCTGCACATTTGGGTAAGTCACTTGTCAGCTTTGCCAAACCAATTCACAGCTGCAAACAAATACTCTTTTGCAAATTCACACTGTGTGTATTTGCTATAGTAATCAAGCATTTGGTTTGTTGTAAGTGCATTTCATCTGTAATGTGTTGTCACAAGCTTCCAGGCCGGACAATCCACCATTAAAGCTTTGGGAGTTTGGCTATTGATTTCAATGGGTGGAGGATTGTGTACCCTCTTTGTTATTGCAGAATAACTAAAATGCTTGAACCCTTTGTCTGATGAGTGGTGCAAATCCCCCATTTAACCACCCTGAAAGTCAATCATGAGACGTCTAGGGGTGTTAATGGATTGTTAATCTGAAAGAGATAAGTGTAGCAAAGCTATGCCATTCCCACCACCTATCTATTTGCTGGAATTGCAGCCACTTCTAGCCCTGGCTTCTGGTCTATACCTTCAGAAAATTAGTACTCAACAAATATTAGTGTCCTTTCACTGAAGGGTTATACAGCTGTTAGAGATGCTGCAGTGTCTCTGCTTAAAGGCTGCCCTTCCACTAGTCAGCCAGAGAGCTACCAGGGACTTCGAGAGGCAAAGAGATGAATATCAGGAAATAATGAAAGACATTATTAACTTGTGGAACTTTGTTGCCCGAGGATGGGCTCACAGCCAGTAGCACAGCTGGGGTTTTTTTTAAGGAATCTAGTTCTTGGAATCTAGGTCCATGAATGGCTGTTAGCCAAGTAGGTTGGGGAATGTAATCTCAAGCTGTAAAAAGCTAGGAGTGAATTGGAGGGAATGGATCACTCCATTACAACTGGTTGGTTACATCTCTGAAACGACCAAAAATGGCCGCAGTAGAAGACAGCATGCTGAGCTCCATGGACCATTGGTCTGGCCCAGTATGGCACTTGTTATGTTCTTATTTCAAGGACATAAATAATGGATTCATGGAGTGTCTAGTCTTTCAAATAGCCCTGTTGTTAGTTGCCCCTGGAAGCTTATTCACACATCTGCATGGGAGTTTGCTAGCTGTGTCCTGCCCTGTGCTGCTGCACTCCTAGCTACAGCAGCAGCTGAGTATTACTGTTGTATGGTGGGTTAACTACTCTGATGTTTTTACTTTGCTCATTTTAAAAGCAATTCAGTTGAATCCTCTCTCAGAAAAGCTCATTTTTCTGAGTCTCTGATAAGTGGAACTATTGCTTAGCTGACATCTACTTTCTCTTCTGGGCTCTCCACTGTGTCAGGAAAAGAAAATAACCAGTGCAATTATTTTCTGTTTTATATAGTTTTAAACCAGCAATGAGATTTGATAACCACTGGGTCCCCCTCTTTTCTTTCTTTGTGTGTTACAGCCCTGGACCCTTGCTCTGCCTACATCAGCCTGAATGAACCTTGGAGGAACACAGATCACCAGATAAATGGTTCTCGTGACCGGCCTGCATGCGACAGCCACATTGATGGGGAGTGGTACCGCTTCACTTGTATGGCTGGTGATGCCATGCCTACCTTCTGTATCCCCGAGAATCACTGCGGGACTCATGCTCCAATCTGGCTGAATGGCAGCCACCCTAAAGAGTCAGATGGCATTGTTCAGAAACAAGCCTGTGCCAGTTTCAACGGGAACTGCTGTCTTTGGAACACCACAGTTGATGTGAAGGCATGTCCAGGCGGGTATTACGTCTACCGATTAACCAATCCCACTGTCTGCTTCCACGTATACTGCGGGCGTAAGTAACCACCTGGGACCTCTCACACTTTTACCAACTTATTTTCTGAGGTTCTGAGAGCAATGACAATGCTGCAAAAAACCTGAGAAGTAAAGTGAGGAAATTCCCTTCTGACTCTATGTTGAAGTAGAGTATGCATCCTGGGGAGGATAAGGAAAGTCCAAACTTTGAAAACACCATCAGCAAAGGTCCACCAAACATTTGTGGAGCAGGGCTGGTGATTGACTTTACATGCCAGAGAGCCAGTGTAGCATAGTGGATAAAGTCCTCGTTTGGATAGAGCAGATGCAGGTTCAAATCCCATCTTAGCAATGAACTTGTTGGGTGGTCGTGAGCAAGTCATTATCTCTCACCCTCAATTTCCTATCTGTAAAAATGGAATAATGATGACCTACTTCACAGGTTTGTTGTGAAGGTGAATTAAGAGTGTAAAGTACTTTGAACACCAGAAATGACTAATTCTTTCATGAGAAATGTTCCAAGACTTATAACTGTGAATGGTCTCTGATTTCCTCACATAATCAATCAGGAGTTGAATTCTCAGTTCCAGTCACAATCCTCAATCTAAATGGCAGAATCTTCTTTTGCTTTTAATTGTTCTTTATTGTTATTATTCAAGAGACTTATATTTTCTACCCTCAGATGGTGGTTGTGACATCATAAACTTACTAGTCCATTTAAATTCCATACCAAATACTTCTTGATATAGGACTTAGGTTTTATATAGTAATAACTGGAGGAAAATCCATAGATGAAAGGTAAGGAAGTCAGGCTAGATGAGTTCTGCTGGTCTTAAAATCTATGACTCATCTGCAGAGTTCCTCATGAAAAATATGGAATATGGTTCTTGAATTTTGAATTCAAATAAAGGAACAGACAGTATAAAAAAAAATTAAAAATCCTTTCAAGCCTCCCATGAAGAAGCAAAAGGAAGCAGAAATCCTTCATGTCCCCCTTACAAGCCAGCTTTAAAGGTCTCAGACCTCAGAAGATGCCTCTGCCTTTCTTGTGAGATAACATTATTGATTCCTTCCCTTCCTGCCCAGGCTTGTCAAAATGATGCAGCGCTGACTGAGCAGAATAATTATTCCAGTTTAGTTAAGCTAGTGCAGCTCCCTAATGTAGATGGACATCATGGTTTAGCTCTTTCTGCAATTGATTTATCTAGTGTTGGTAAATTATCATGCTAAATTTATTCTCACCAAGGGCTGAACTAGTTTAAATGTGTCTGCAAAAGGGTTTACCACAATTAAACTAACTTGATTTTAAACCAATTTAGTTAGCTTGGTGCAACTTCACCAAGGTAAAGCAGCCTTTAGCTTATTCACTTACTGTGAGCATGAAACTCCAGGCTTCAGTGGGGAAAGCAAGTGTCTGTGTATATTCCCTTGACAAGCTGTGCTTTGTAACTCTGCAGATTTCTATGACATCTGTGATATGGTGGATTGCCAGGGCTCCTGCTTGGACCCTGGAGACTGCGTGTGTTCCTTGGGGACAACGCTGGGACATGATGGACAGACCTGCCTTGGTAAGGACAAAAACTGTAACTAGGGCTAGGAAAAACCATGGGAAGGAGGAGATACATACAACATATACGCCATCCTGCCTTTCATTTATGTTTCCCCTCCTTACTTTTATGCTTGTAAAATCATTGACTCTTTTTCCCGAACATCCCCTCCCAAGTGATTGTTTTCTGTGTAGCAATCAACCTGACACTGCTCTTTCTTGCTTTAGAATGCTGCCACTCCCCCTTATTGCTCTTTCTCAAAGCCCCCTCTCTTGGTTACCATATGCCTAGTCCCAAGACTGCATTAATATCCATTTATCATTTGATTTAAATCAGGGCTGGGAAACCTTTCCTCTCCCAGAGGCCACTTTGAAAAATACTGCAAACACCACATAGAAGCTGCGGATGTGAAAGCTTTAAGGGATGCCTTCAGGAAGACAAGGATCCAGAGGATGGATCTCTGCCATGGATCCTATCTTTAGGTGCATGCTCTCATTCTGTTCCCTTAGCCCTGAAGCTCAGCTTTTCAGTGCTTGGGGCTAGCAACTGGATCCAGTAACTGAAAAGGGGCCAAATCAAAACAAGCTGTGGGCCATGTTTGGCTTCAGGCCTGAGGCTCCCCACCTGTTATTTAAATGTTTGAAATGCCATGACCTTCATCCTTAAAACCCCTTCCCAAGTACTGCTCTCGTGTACATGCGCTACCCAACATTTGCTCAGACTGTAGTTCTGGCTCCTCGCATGCCTGAGGAAGGGTCCTGTGTGGTCCGAAAGCGCACTCTAACAGAAGTTGGTCTAATAAAAGAGCTCATCTAAACTATTTTGTCTCCGTCTCTTACATTTTAGACCAACGATTCAACCACACACTTTCTAGAATCAATTAATTGACAGATTTTTTCTATTCATTTCATAAAGCACCTCCTTGCTATTGTTCGAAAATAGAGGCTGAGGGGATACATGTGGGATTAGTTTTACTTTCTGCTGCTAGCAACAAGTTCCATATTCTTTGCAGGTCAGTTATCTCATTTTTGGATTTGGTTTAGCTTTTCCATGATTGGAGTCAGTATAACAGTGACCATTGGCCTGGTGACCCTGAGACCAAGAGCCAGTCAAAGTGCAGTGACTGAATCACTTTGGAAGGTCATGGCGGAGCCTCATTCATATTCAGCAATTGACTCCCTGTCTGTCACTAGAAGTCTTTCCTCCCCTGCTCTGTTGAATTTCTCACTCCTTCCAAAAGAGCCATCATGTTCACTGCTACGCTGTGAGATTCCTGGCACCAACAGTCTTTTGGGGCATTTTTAGATGTGGATGAAATTTGCCGGTTACAGCAATCTCCCATGATCACAAGGACTCCTCAGCATATTCTTCACAAGTGCTGTTCACACGTTCCCGCCCCCCCCCCCACCCTGCGCATGGGGGGGAAATTGCATGGTACCTGTAAAGCCACATTTTGGCAATGGCAGTTGAAGCAAAAGAAATTGGAGCAATTGAATTGAAATCAGTTGGATTCAATTAATTGGAGCATGTGAATGCTCCAATTCAAAATTACAGTTGGAGCAAACATGATCTCGCAGAAGTGGTGTTTAGATGTTAATCTGTGTCTTTAGCACACAAGTTTGGGAATGTGCATTCTGGAACTCTCGATGGGGGCAGGGCGTGTCCAGAAACTGGACTGAAGCTGCTTGCTACAATACACAATTTCATGTTACCTTGTGTCTTACATAAGATTGTGTAACTTGTGCAGGCGCCATTTCCTATTTGACAGGGAAATTAATGTGAGTTTCATCATGGATGTCAATCCAACTCTGACACTTACGTGAGTTCTGCATTACGTGAGATTGGAATGTGTGCATGGGGTGAATTAAACGTGAATGTAACTTATGCAAAAATTACGTGTGCAAGGCTCCTCTAACAGACCTCTTTAGGCAGGGCTGCACAAAGCCGCAAGCGGCCCGCAAGGACCTTTCCTGCGGCCCGACTCCCCCTGGCCGCAAAGTCCTTTCCTGCGGTCTGCCATGCCTTCTCCTGCTCTGGCAATCACCTTTCCTCTGGCCCCTGCACTGGCATGAAACCCTCTTTCCTCCAGGCAGCAAGCCTATTAAAGGCACTGGCTGGATCCCTCCTTCCTCCTCCCTGGCTCCAGCTTCCTGCTGCCACCGATGTCTCCACCTGAGCCCCTCACTGTCACTTCTGCCACCCGGATCTCCAGCCTGGGGTGGGGTTATGCAAACCCCAGGGGTGGGGTTATGCAAATTGGGGGTTATGCAAATTGGAGGTGGGGTTATGCAAATTGGGGCTGGGCCACATGTGACCCAGGGTTAGGTCCAAACCAAATTTTCCGGCTCTCAGCACAAATCAAGTTGAACACCCCTGCCTTTAAGTCCCATGACTTCACATGGAGGGGGGTGGGGGGAACAAGAAAGAAAATAACATGGGCATGCAGCCCAGCAGGAATCCTATGTAATTGATATTTATGTGCGGGATAGAAACTCACATTAAAATCATCATGTGGGTAAGCAGCCTTAAACACAGAAGTTTCACATAACACATGCAAGAGTTGTTCACACATGAGTAGGTGCAAATTTTAATTGTGGTTTTAATTACCTGCTCATGGGAGTTTTGTCTAGTCTAAAACACCCTTGGTCCTTGCAGGGTCCTGTCTGGGGTTTTGGGTCCTCAGAATCTTTCAGTTCCCTATTGGATTGTGATAGAAATTAACTTGAAAAAACATAGCTCATATGCACCTTGCTAAATCTATGAAACAGTGAAGAGTTCATGGGTTGAAATGGGATGGGGCTTTTTAATACAGGTCTCTTTGCCCTGAAGTGCTTTCCCCTTTGGGCTAGTTGGCGTCGAGGATAATGTATAAATTCTGTCTCATCGATCTCCCAAGCTTTCTGCATGGGTTATACACAGTTTAATTAGGTTTAATGCTGAATGCAAAGGGTTAATTTTGAGTGAATTTATTGTGATGCTGACATCTGTCAACAAACTATAGGTGGGAAAGTACTTTTTGTGTGTCCACTCCAGAGACTATTTTTCTACAAACTAAAATTGAAATGCAAGTCCCAGGAGTGTGGGGTAAAGCATTGTTAAAATGGCCTGTGCTTCCTTATGACTTTAGTCTTCCTTGCTATCAGGCAGGGCTGTTGTTTCACCCTCCTCTGTTGTTTCAGCTTGCTGATCGTACATTATTGAATGCTGGAGCCCTCTTTTTGCCCCCATACACACCAGAGTAAAGAAATTCCCCTTATTGCCTAGCCTGACCAACATGCCTTCAGCCCCAATCTGTGGAAGACTGGCTATTACAAAGAGGAAGATACTTACAGATTCAGGCCAAGGTATATCTGCTGATGTTGCCAGCTGTGGTAGTGTGTTTTGCATTGCAAATACCTGCTCACTACTGGACTGAGATCATCCGATCCTTTCACAGTGTCTCTGAACAGTGAGCAGATGGTAATTACTTTTCTCCCTACTGACGGACTGATGTTCAACTGTGATCGCAAAGTGAATCTCACAAGCCATTGAGTTCCCTGACATGAACTGCAAATGTCTCATGGAGGAAATTTAAGAACATCCTATTTCGGTAAACATTCTGCTGGTATAACCTGTTCTTTCCCCTTCCTTTCCATCATTAAAACAGAACTGTTGCTGCTTAAAAGTTTGCCTGCTCCCACTGCTTATCCATGCTCTGAAATAAAGCAGGAGCAGATATCACAGCCACAAAGGCTCTAGAGCATTTATGTGCTGTGTGTTGCAAAACAAGAGGAAAACCACATCAAATATGTAGCAGCAGTCCAAAAATTGTGTCTAAACTGAGGTTTTGCTGAGGGGCCTTAACAATGATGCAGCACTGACTATACTGCCTCCACTCCTTCCTCTCATTAATGTTTACAAAACAAACCATAGATTGGGTATACTTTTGGCAATCCCTCTGTATGAAGGACAGCTATAGACTTCAGTATGCATAAATGTTGGACTTGCAGGATTGAGGCTGTTGGATTCAGTGATTAATTTCCCCTGGCTGGCAATACAGAAAACAAAACTCTTTGCTCACTGATTTCTTAGCCCTTGCTAAATAACCCAGGAACTACCTTTGCAGAGGATATAGGGAGACTATATTGATCCCTGGACAGAGCTGCAGCAGAGGATTTCTACTGTGTCTCTGCATGATAATCAGCTGCCACAACCACCTTTCAACAATAATATTGCCAGTTTTGCTGCCTGCAATCTCAGCACCCATATGCTTCATTCATCTTTCTAATGAATTTCCTCTGCTCTGAGTAATAGGCAACTTCACATTTTTTTTTCAAATTCTATCATTCTGGCCTTAAAGAAAGTAGTTTCCCCTTTCTGGTGTCTGTTTTCTAATAGAGAATGTTTTCCTTTCCTCCAGCCAACTGCAGGTTGTGAATGCCACAGCAATAGCAAGCAGAAGCATCTGGGAATTCTTTCATCAATCACTGAGCTAGATTAACTTTCATTCAGTGCACTCAATATATGCCATGAATCCTAATTCTGAACTGCTGATCCTGAGATTCTCTTCAATTTCCTAAAGAAATGCATTCATTTTCAAGCTAAATTATTTGTTGAGAGTTAGGAATTAAGTTATTACCAGTGATTTAGTGATTACCCATTTTAGTGGGTTGATAATATCACACTCACTTTTCACTTTTTCAATCTTGGATTAAATCACAGATGCAAATAGACGAGTGGTAAATTCTTTAAGGATACTTGTCATGATGTTTGACCTAGTCATGAGGTTTGGTAACCTGTGGCAAGGATAGCTAGGATTCAGTAGGAGAAAGGTGCACTGGAAGAGTTGTGTGGAATTGCAGGACCAGATTAACAGGGTGCATTGCTGGTGTCAGAGTTTCATAAAAGAGCCCTAGACAGCATTCTCTTCCTTTCGGTTTCTTTCTAGCCAGCCCAACCAGACCTTACTTGGTGACCACTAAATTTCAACCCAGAACGTTTTTAAAACAGAAAGTCAAGTAAGATGGGACATATCCATTCAAAGCTGCATCCAGACCTCCTGAATGCACTTGGTATTTTCTTTAGCAGGTGGCAAGGGATGGGTTACGCTAAGGAGGCACAGCTCATTTCACTTGTGGAAGCAGAACATAACCCCAGCTTCTTAAAGGCATGTAGAGCGCGAGGACAAACATTTCCTCAAAGGACTCATCTCTCTGCCTGTCATTTGAACCTGCACTCTCTTTATTTTTAGCTTCTGTCACCTGGTAAATAATAACCAGCAGGCTGTGGAGAGGAAAGCCAAGGCTGTCTGATTGATAACCTCGTCAGTGTGGCTTGACTTAGAGGAATTGTCAGTCTGGTGGCCCAGTGCTAGCAATCCTTTTTCCCCTTTGATGTATTCATTTTATGCAGACAGACTGAATCATGTTTGAAGAACAAGAATCCCCTCGGAACAAATGATCATTCAGTACAAGGGATGGAGGGGAAGAGAAAATGCAGCTTCCGGGCAGGGCTGACCTTATCACAAGGCAACCCGCAGTGGCCCCTATCGTCATCGGGGCATACATGACCACCTTTAGAGCTCGGTGGATGGTGCCCCCAAAGGATGGGGCTACCAGGGACCCCATGTTCTATCTTTGTCCAGGGCAAGCATTAAAATAGGGAGACAGAGGGGATTAGATGGTATCTTGGAGCTTTTCTCTCCTTTCTCAAAAACTCTGCGCGCATGCGTGTGTGTGTGCTGAAGAATAAAATCCAGACTTCACTACACAGCTGCTTTCTTTTAAAAGCCAGTGTTTACCTTCCATTACCACACTCCATCAGTTGATTTCCTTATTCTGAGAAAAAGGAATGGTGTTGCTATCTCGACTCCATGGGCAGGCAGCTCCGGGTGAATGCTGACCTCTCTATACAATGCAAACCAAAGCCTGATGCTAGCACAGATTTCGTTAGCAGCTTCCACTCTTCACACAGAGCAAGCAGGCAAGTTCTCCCTTGGGGTTTCATAATTTCATCCTCTCTTGGAAATTGCACTTGTGTGGTGGCCTGTTTTCCTCTATAGCCAAACTAGTTGGAGACATGCTTTGCAACCATAGACACTGAAGTCAGTGGACATGGACTGGTGATGGAAAAGGGACACTGATTCTCCACTCCCACCCCCTTATCCAGGGCATGTGATTTGAACATGGGGAAACATCTGCTCGTTACCAGCACTTCCATGTGTCAAACCATTGCTACGGGCAGCCTGGTATCACGTTGTGCATTTTTATGCTATTTCCCTACAGATGAGAACGAGTGTGAGCGGGATAACGGAGGCTGCAGCGCGTATTGTGTGAACCTGAAGAATTCCTATCGCTGCGAGTGTGGAGTGGGGCGCATGCTGGGGCGGGACGGAAAAACTTGTGAAGGTGAGTCAATAGGCAGGGGAACAAGGACAATCTGCATCCCTGAGCAGCCCCTTCGGCAGCCAGACCTCCAGAAGCTGGGCCGTGTTCTTACACTCCTCCAGCTTACAGAGCTAGGATCTGTTCTGTCACCCTGCAGTTGGTGTGACGATAACACACGCTACTACTCTCTTGCCAGAAGTTTCATAATAGATATATGACTGCAGCTGGCTGGTTGGTGCAGTATTGGTGCCAAGCTCCATTCCCGCCCCTTGAAGCCAATTGCACCATTATCTGCTGCTCCAAACAATCCCTGCTCTCCCACTGGCAGCAGTGCCAGACTCTAGCCACGCAAGCAGCCGTCCCTCAGCAACATCAGTTGCACCAGCAGTCCGAGACAATCGGCAAACACTCCTTCAAGTGCTATATTTCCAGATATCCCACTACTCCCAGCTTGTTCACACCTGCCCACACCCTCCCAGACAGCCCTGGCTTCCCCCACCACAACATTTCAGAGTTAAACATGAAACTGGGCATTACATCTGTGCAAAATATGGAGCCCACTACATGCTTACCATGCATTGTGTTTTCAGAAGTCATGGGGGCAGACAGCTGTAAGACGGAGTTTGCACATAGCCGCTGTTGTGCGTAGTTAACTTCTGGTGTGTGGTAGAAAGGCACACTCCAGCCCGTCAGTGGGTAATGTCTTTGCGGGGGCTGAGCTAGGAATCCCAGTGAGATCTGAGGGGCAGGAGGTGGCTGCTTGCCTCTCCTCCTTGACCACCTGAGATCTTTTAGCCTAGGGCCAGGTGTTTGGGGGTCTCCCATGAATGGGTGGGCCCTGGGCCTGGCTTAAATAGCCAGGCATCAGCTGGTGGGAGGAGGGAAGAGGAGACTGTATGGTAGCTGCTAGAACACACTGCAGTAGAAACATCTGTAGGAGCAGCTGCTGGATCAAGGGACTTGAAGATACAATGAATTGGGATGGATTTATCGTTACCTTTGAGAACAACCATAGTTTAATGCAACTCCATGTCCACTTGGGACAGAGTCTTTTGACCATAAACTGAAGAGTGTCGTATGCAAATTAACTCATTCAACAATTGGCATAAAATCTAGCAGCATATAACAAATGTTGTCTATGTAGCAGCATATAACTTGGTGACTGTGCTCTGAGGTTCTTTAGCCCTTCTATCCTAGGGTAGGGGGAGAAGAGGAACTTACCGATATCGGCTACAGAATGTTCATTACCAAATGTCCCTGGCCAGCTGTTCTCCCAATCTCACCCTCTGCTTGACTGAAGCTTTTATCCCGTATCACATTTTGCTTTCCAAACCTTCATTATTCTCCTTTTGTGGTGATCTCCTCCCTGGCCCCTTCATGTAGGTTATTGTGCTGCAGCAGCTGTGTGGCTGGTGTACGTGTGATTGATAGGCCATGCCAAGCAGCGTGCAGCCGTCCCTGCTGCTGCTGCTGCTGCTGCTGCTAACTCAGAGCATTTCGGGGAGTTCCTATTCCTGAGTCTGGCTGTTTTTAGGAAGGGCAGGAATATGTTTTTGTCAGGAAGAGTGCTTATATCTTTCCTCAACACTGGTGGGGGTTGTGTTTCAGCACCTTTGCTATATAATTGTTTTATTTCAGCTCGATAAAATGGATGGTGTTTTTCATGCGCGTAATGCTCTCTCCAGGGAATTTATTGAGCAATATGCAGTCCACTCTGTGGGTTTCATATTTATTGATACATTCTGTGGTTGGTGAGCCATCCTGGTGTGTGATTCACTTATGAGCCTCCCTACCATCCATCGCAAAAGAGGGCAGCTCTCAACTGATCTTGCCTGATTTCATCCTTATTGACAGGGAAGGTGGGATTTTCAGAGACACTTAGGTGACTTAAGAGCATGGGGCTCATTCATAGTCCATGCTCTTAAGTGACCTGAGGCTCTGGAAAATGTCCTCCATATGCAACACAAGATGTGGGAGCAATGGGGAAGGGATGCACTAGTTACGAGCTGCTTTGATTCAAGCCTGCTAGCTGAGGCTCTTTTAAGAGCAGTCATAAGAAACTCTGCCTCTCCAGTAGCTGTGCCAAAGTGCTGGAGACCTACTTTGCTTGTGACATTTTCACATGTAATTTAGTCCAGATGGAAGGAGCTTGACCACCGCAAATAGGGGTGGGGAGGCAGAAGCCCTGCCCTGTCCTTCCCAAGCACAGTTAGGGATGGGGAGGGCTCCCCTCTCCTCCCTCTGCCTTTCTCTTTCTAGCTGCTTGTCAGACTTTGGCTCCATGGGGGGGGGGAGGGGGGGGCATTCCCCAGAGCCCAGGGACTTAGTGAGGTTGGAATGGCCCCAGGTGTAAGAAATGGACTTGGCACCCCATGCCCCTGTCACCATTCTTTCCCCTGTCCCACTCCCTTCTCCTTCTTCCTCCCCCCAGCATCCTTATTGCAGAAAATAGACAACTTACACTGACCCCCTGCAGATCCCCTGTCCCCACCAAGCCTTCACGCAGACCCCCCACACTGTTCCCCCTGCCCCCACACTGACCCCCAGATTCCCTTTCCCCACACGTTTTCCCTGCACCCCACAGATCCTTTGCCCCCACCCAGCCACCCTGTCTCTGTCCCCACAAAGACCCCACACAAAGTCTCAAGGGCAAAGCACCACTCCCCGATCACCTCCGCTGCTCTCGAACTCCTCCTGGTGCTGCCACTGGACCGCTGCCGCTCTTCCCTCCATTCTGGTCACCTCTAGCCCTGGCACCACCATGGCACCTCTCCTCCGCTTGCTACACCTGAGCCGTGTGCTGCTGCCAGCACTTCCACTTCTGGCGTGTCCGCTCAGTTTCCGCCTAGTCATGCCGCAAATAGGACAGGAGGAATTTGTGCCTCCCCAACTTGGGCCCTGGGAAAAAAGTTCCTCCTTTCCCTATTATGGCTATGCCCCTCCCAGAGACAGCCCCCTCTGCTCTTCTCAACTCTGCCCACCCCAACTGTGACCTTGCTGTCACTGCTCCTTCTGCCACCACTCCCTGTCCATCCTGCTCTCCAGTTGCCCAATATACAATATCTGCTTCGGTGGGGAAAGAGGGAAGGGCAGCGTAATAGTGCATCACTGTCTGCTGCTCATCCAGGAAGGAGATTGCCAGGAGGCAGGAAGAAGGGGCGTGCAAGCTTGCACTGTTGAGGGTGCGGTTCTAGAAGTTGTCTATGGCAAAGGCAAGACTCCCTAGGTTCCCCCCTCCCAGTAGACCCCTCACTGGAGAGAATGAAGTCTTCTATTTATCCAGGTCTTCAGCACAGACAGAGGGAACACTCACCCAGTATATTTTAAACCCTAATTTTGCACCTATGTACTGGCTATTCTCTTACCCCACACAATGGGCCCAAAATGGACATGCAGGTCAATAATGCAAGGCCAGCACCAATATCTATAGCTGTTGTGAGATCTAAACAGGGAGAGTACAAGGACAGCAGAGAGCCATGGCTACTGTCTTGTTCTCCCCACCTGTCCCTGTCCCCTGGGGAACAGAAGCACTGACAGCAGTGGGTGAGGAACTACTAAGTAGTCACTCATGTGTACGCAGTGTCCTGCATGTTCAGGATTGGCCACATAGACCATTCTGAACACACAGAGGATATGGCATGTATTAGCACCTAGAGGCTGTCTTGCCAGTGTGAGTCAATCACTAGGACAGTTCCATTCCATTAGGATAATCACTAGGACAGTCCATTCCAGTCCACTTTGAGCCTCTCCGAAAATGACAGCAGCATGTCAGCAATGTGCCAATTTGGGGCTTCGGAGACTTACATTAAATGAATTAAATTAAATTAAATTCCATTTCCACGCACGCTAACCTTAACCCCCAATCCTGCCGTAGCTAGGGGAGTCCGAGTCCACTAAAACCATCAGCAGTGAAACAGATAGCCAAATAGCACCATGGCTATTACAGGGCTTTCAGAATCAATGCTCTATTGAGATTTCTGCAGGATAGTTCTATCTCTCCCAGAGCTACTGGCTACACTCTACCCACAATTACACCC
Organism: Sphenodon punctatus; assembly: GCA_003113815.1. Taxonomy (NCBI): domain Eukaryota; kingdom Metazoa; phylum Chordata; class Lepidosauria; order Sphenodontia; family Sphenodontidae; genus Sphenodon; species Sphenodon punctatus. The sequence continues at coordinate 1,427,334 of QEPC01006748.1, read as the reverse complement.
AAACAACTGCATGAAAGTCAGTGGGGTTGCAAAGTGGAGCAATGGCCTCTGTTCATATTGTAACTAACCATGCACCATCAAAATTGTGTGCATCAGGTCCTGGCCTCAAACCCCCACCTTCAGTATTCCAGAAGCAGTGGCCAGTCTGCTGGCACCACTGCCTTGACCTGCCCCTCACCCAGCCACTCCCCCAGTGAGTCCCTTCCTGCCTTGTCCTAATCCCATTCCCTTTGTCTGTCTCCAGCCCTTGCCCTGCCTCCCAGCTTCCTGATTGGCTGCCAACAAGCCTAAAAGGCCTGCTGGTAGCAACAGGAAGCTGGGTAGAGCAATACTTCTATGCCCTCTCTCGCTCGCAGTCCTTGGCCTGCTCTTGTTCCTCCCTTGCAACATCCTACTCCTTGTTGTTCCTTGCTCCCTGGCTTGGTCTTGTCTCAGGGCGCTTTTAAACGATACAAAAAACGCAGCTGATCCTTTAATCAGCCGCCTTTCTTTGTGATCATTTAAATGTTTGGCGCAGTTTGATGAAGGATCTTTCCCGCATCAAACCGGCTGAGGATTCCTGCCCCCTCACTTGCGTCCCTGGGAACCGCCACGGTTAATTGCGGCTTCCCCGGTTTGCAAGCATGGGGTGGTGAGGGGGGGAAAGCCGGTGAAAACTGCCTCCTCCAGGCAGCGCTGGCAAACCCCCTCCCCCCTATAAAGCCACCAGCCAGTGATTCAATTTAATCACTGGCTGGGGCAGAGAAGACGGCTTCACCGCGGGAGCTGTCTTCTCCCAAACACGCTTGGGAGAGCGCACGTTTAAAAACGCCCGCAGCCCTGTCTTGTTCCCCTCTCCAGTCTAGTTTGTGTCCTTGCTCCCCTTCCTCTCCATGTTTCCCCTTTCCTGCCTTGCCCTCCCTCCCTCCCTCCCTCCCTCTTGTTCCTGCTTAGTCTTGTCTTTGCTGTGTCTCCAAGTCTAGTCTCCTTGGTGCCTTGTTCCCCTTCCATGGCGCAGTCTGTGTCCTTGCCTTAGGCCTTGCCTCCCAGCTCTGACCCTGAACCCCTTCGCTCCCCAAACCTCCATGTCCTGGATGCCCCTCACCCTGTGGCCCTGACAGTGTGCATAAAAAGGCTCATTCCAGTGATATCTGCACCTCAGCTCATGAGCTGCAAGTGTCTTTTCAGCCTATGAACTGCAGACCTTTGCCGCTGCATCCACTCAGAGCAGGGAAGCGGGGATGAGCACGCTGGTAACCTAACATGCAGAAGGAGCTGCCTGCCTTAGCCCTAGCTTGTCATGAAGTAAACCCCTGCCCAGTCTCAACCCGTTCATAATGCCCTTTATGCTGTCAGAGGGGGCTGAGACGAGAATTAACACAATTCTCGTGAGAAATCTCATGAGAACGAGAACCAGGCTCAAGATCTCACTGGGATCTCAACACCTGGTTTGAGTTCTCAGTGAGCCTTTGAGCCCGGCTCCTCCCCCCAACATCTGTTTGGAAGGGGGGGGCGCACACTGACCCAGCTTTGCAAGGGGATGACCTAGTCTGGGAGAACTGAGACCCCAGGGGGTCCAAGTCTCCTGGCCAATGCTGGCCATTGCAAAGCCCCCAAGTAGCTATCTGGTCAGTTTCAGGCTAAAATGAACTGCTTTCAGCTTTGCAAGGGACCACTCTGACTAGAGCTGAATAGCCCTTTGCAAAGCTGGCTTCCCGAGGGACTGCTATTGCGGGGGGTCCCCCACCCCCCTGCCAGGGCAGCCCCTTGGGAAAAGCCCCCATGAGCCCCCTTGCAAACCCCTGTGTGGCTTGGGGTGCTTTTCCAGAGGGGCTGCCCTGGAGGGGGAGTGACCATGGCCCCCCAAGCCCCTTTTCAAAGCCCTGTGTGGGGTGAGAGAGCAGGAATCCCTGCTCCTTCCCTCCCCCCCCCCCTCCATTCCCCAGTAGGGCAAGAGCAGGGATCTTTGCTTTCTCCTCTGAGTCCTGTGCAGGGCTTTGCAAACGGGCTTGGGAGAGGGGTTCTTGAGGGGCTTCCCTGGCAGGAGATGTCCCCCCCACACTTCCCCTGCCAGGGCAGCCCTTCGGGAAAAGTCCCCCAAACCCTTTTGCAAAGTGCTGTGTCAAGGACAGAGAGTGGATTCCCCAGCAAAGCAAAGAGCATTCAGCCTTTGCAGTTTGCAAACAGCCTTTGTAACTGACAAGCTCCAGCCTGGGTATGTTGAGGGCCAGTTCCTGTCAGTTACAAAGACCTTTGAGTTCTCGGCGAGAAGGCAGAGCGAAGCTGCAATAGTAGTATAGGTTACTTGCTATTTCTCGGCTTGTTCTCGTTTCTCAGACTGAGCCGAGAAATGTGTTTCTCACTGAGAAACTTGAAAACATCGAGGTTGCGTTTCAGCCCTAACAGCCCCAACACCCATCCGCTATCAGTACCTCCAGCTCATGGGCTGCTGCCAGTTAGTAGCTGTTTAATGCTGGGGACTGACATTCTGTTACCAGTTAGCTGTTTGGTGATATCTGGTGATTAAAGCTAAGAGCTTCTTTAAGTCCCCGGCTGAGCCCTGCCCCAGGCTTATGTTATGGCTCTTTGATTAATTTAGCACCTACTGCGCATGTGGCTCCTGAGACTGTTGTAGTGGAGCACTGCTGTTCAATGAATCTATCCGTCCACCAGAGAAATTACGATTGGGCTCCCCCACCTGGTATAGGCTCAGTAAGATCCCTAGATTTAGAAAAGCATAAATGATGTGGTTCCAAGTATTGGACATTTGTTCTTGTAAATTAAAAAGAGGGGAAATTTCACAAGCCTTTGCAAAAACAACTCATTAACACACAGAGCAATAGCACAGACATGGAATCTCATAGGACAGAGTCTTTCCACAGATTTGTCATGAAATAAAATCCCAGCCCCAGCCTCAGCCCACTCATAATGCCTTTTATGCAGCCATAGAGATTGTCTGGCGCTGGAAGGTGCTTGTTCCCATAACTCACATCCAGGCTTGGTCACTCATTCTCTGAGAAGAAGGGTTTATGGCTGATCTTTCTTTCTGTCTTAGAAATTGAAGGTTGCCACAATAACAATGGAGGCTGCAGCCACACCTGTGTTTTGGTAGAGGACACCTACCAGTGTGAGTGCCCACGTGGACTTGTTCTGTCAGAGGACAACCATACTTGTCAAGGTAGGAATGATGCAGTTCCCTGGCTAGGGCATCCAGTTCTGTGGGACCAGACCAAGCAGGGGGAATGTCTCTATACTTATGAGGCACCCGTACACCTATAATTCCCATTGGAGCTAATGTGCATCTTGGAGGGATACTTCTACGGTTCTTCAGAACTTGAGAATATCTGCTTATTAATCCACTCAAGTGTGCTTCAGAAGAGAGGGCTCATCCCCCCTCAATAAGTGGAGGGCATGGGTGGCATATTCAAGAATCTGGCAGAGAGATAAGTTAGGGGAATGACAAAAGCTTCATCGGTTTTTCACCCCAAAATAAAGCCTGTACTGAGGGATTCTTCTCACTGCTCCAAGCAGACTGATAAAATGTAATGAGGGGGAAACCATTTTTCCATGATTGGGAACAAGGATGGTGTGGTGTCAGATCTTGTTTGCCATCAGATTTTCCTACATTGCTAGCACTGAGCATGCTCAGCAGCACCAAGTGAAGCTAGCTACCTACCCTGCCTCTTGCCCTCTTTTGCACAATGATTTGCTATTCTGACTTGAAATTGGAGCTGAGGTGTATATTTCAGGGCAGGAGGGGCTTGGTACAACTAGGACAGGTTAAAACATGGGTGGGAAAGAGTGGCTGTACGTTTTATTGAGGAAAATCAGGAACAGACTGTAGAAGGTCCAGATCAGCTGAGAATTGAGCATGCTCAGTCTTTGAGACTGCCTTTGCCCTGTTCTCACATGCTGTAAGATATTCCTACCCTGGCTTAAAAGATGTGAGAGGTGGAGGACTGGGTTTTACATATGCTACAGCCCTCCTGCATGGAAGAGGGGCTGGTAGAAGACTCCCTATGTGAGATGTTGGGGAGTAATTGTAGGTGGGGTGGGTGTATATGACCTTAGAATTTGCAGTGCCCAGGACAAAGATAAAATGTGGTGACCCTGGTGGTCTCTCCCTGTGGCTCCCCATGGCATCCTCCTTGAGGGGCCCTAAAGGTGATTGTGTTTGGGGCCCCACACCATGACCTAGTGAATACAGGGGCCACTGTGGGGCCCTCAGAAAGAGCAGGGCCTGGGCTTCCCTGTGGTAAGGTCATCCCTGTTAGGAAGCAGAACCTTTTCCTCCCATACCCTCTTCAAAAAAGGACAGCCAGACTGCTCTGCAGCAAACACCATGTGGAAAAGATGTGTGGAGTATTTTTATTCACAAAGGACTGGGCTAATGTGGATAATCCCTGCACAATGGTATTCTTTCCAACTCTGTTTCTAAACTTTTCTTCTGTTGTCTACCATGTTTAAGTGACTTCTCCTTCTCAGTTTGCTCAGTGGAGTTTTATCTGTACTAATGACAAACTGTCCAAGGTCAGAGATGTAGCGGGACTGGAATGGGTCCTGCCGGTGCAGTAGATGGAATGGGACCTCCTTGGGTGTCTTTAGACATAACACTGTTCAGTGTTCTGTAACACAGTGTCCTACCGTTACAGTGTTCAGACAGATCGTCAACACAGAGTTCACTCCAAACACTGGAAGTGAACCAACTGCCTGGACTTGACAGTTTAATCAGTGTTTGGGGTGAACACTGTGTTGGCGGTATGTCTAAACACTGTAACCGTAGGACATTGTGTTACAGAACACTGAACAGCGTTATGTCTAAAGACACCTCTTGTCTCTCCCCTACCCCTGCTCCCAACAGCAGGGGATTCAGCTGCACCATGGAGCATGCCCCATCCCAGGTTCATGGGCCCTGATTCAGATGCACTGTTATAGCTACGTCCTTCTCCAAGGTTGGGTGAGTGGCAGGCAATGAAATTGAAATACAAAGGCTGCGATTCTCCAACTACTTTGGAATGATCCCACTGAAGTCAGTGGGCCTACCCCAGAGAAAGTGGTCTGAAGATTGTGGACATAGGATAGCCAAGGACACAAATATAATAGCCAATTCTCAGAAATGTTCCTGCAGAAGAAGCAGGTGTGGGTGCTGGATTAGGCTACCTGTGATACTTAGAGATTGACATTTATTATTATTGATAATTTATATAGCACTTTCAGTGTCCAATATTTATCTAGTTCACCCTCTCAACAACACCATAAGTAGGTTATTCTTGTACCCATTTTACAGATGGAGTTCTGAGGCTGAGAGATATTGACTTGCCCAAGGCCACCCAGTGAGCTCCTGGCTAAGGCAGGATTTGAACTCTGCTCTCCCTGGTTCAGTTCCATAATGAACCTTTTGAAAGCCTTTGCTGTTCTAGAATCCTCATTCTTACTGTTATTTATTCTTTGAAAGTTCACATGGGGAAGATGCAAGATTTGCAGCCCCAGTAGCTGAATGCAGCTATTGATCCAGTAAAGGAGGTATAGGCCACTTGCTCCAGAGTAGCCCTGTCCTCACTGAAGTCCTGTAGTTTGTGGATCTGCATAGGCTAGACAAGGGGTGGGGAAACATTTTCCTCCCAGGGCCACTTTAATAAATACAAGCACCAAGAGCCATATAAAAGTCAGGCTGGAGTGCATAAGGGGCGTGTAGGAACTGGATCTAGGGGCCAAATCCAGACACTGGAAAGGGGCCAAATCAAAACTAGGTGTGGGCCACATTCTTAGGGTTTCCATACCTTCTCTTTAATCCAGGACACTTATGAAAAATATGTGGTGCCGGACTGCATTGGTTCCAGTGCAGCCCTGCACCATGTATTTTTCATAAGTGTCCTGAATTAAAGGGGAGGTGTGGCACTCCTACACATTCTGCACCCAGGCTTGATGGTTCCCATTCCTGCTCTAACTGCGCCGCCCCAGGGTAGAGCATTGTCCAGACCCATTAGAGTTTCTGCTGAGATTAATTCCCATTATTTAAGTCAGAGGCTGCAATGATATTTGTGAAGGAAAGCAGCATCTCAAAGAAAAATCAATCTTACTTTATTAAATTCAATCAAATGTATGGCCACACATAGTAGTTTATGGAGTAAGGCAGATACAGATTCTTCCTGTAACGACACCAGTACAGCCTTTTATTGCCTCTAATCAAGTTTACAGTGATATAATTAACAGTGCAAGACAGGCATGGTAACCTACAGTCATTTGTCTGCGTCATATCAATGCTTCTGCACACTGTATCTATAAACGTAGAGTAAATATTAATCCTCTTCAGCCTCATTCATGGGATCGCATCTGCTAATCATCTGCAACTTCAGAAAGCGGCTCCAACCAAGGAAATGTTTATTTGGGGGTGAGGTTGGGTGGGAAAGCTCTAAAGAAAAGATGGAGACTCTCTGGCCCATGGGTTAATCATAGTTCTATGACCTGCTTTGGTTCCACCCTAGCTGCTATCCAGAAGGCCCACTGCCAGAGGGGTGCGGGAGTAGTAGGTGGGGAGGGTTCTACTGATTCCTGTCTATATGCAAGCCCCAGTCCTGCCATGACATCTCCCCAATCAGAAAGGACTTCTGTTTCCACTGAACAACTGATTGGTGTAGCCTAATACAATAGCCAATTTAAAATCCAAGTGTGTCCCATCCCACCCCAGTCATAGAAGATACCACACTCCTGCTGCTCTGAAGCTTGAAACCGAAATGTCCTTATTTCCTGGAATGGATATTTTTCACTTCTAAGCCATGTTTACACTAGGGAAACCTAGAGTCAGCTTTGGATCCAAGTTAATTTCCACCATAAACAACTAAGAGGTATCAGTGCCATCAGCAATCCTCCTACCCCCACCCCATGTGCCTCTCCAAGGTAGCACAGGTGTTGCTGATGCACCATTTACTCCCCTCCATTCTGAAAATGACTATTTTGTCCTACTCTGTGGCTGTTTTTAGACGAGCATGCGGTGCGCTCGCGTGTCGTTGTCAAAATCCTGCGAGACGGGATTAGACGAGACGCTGTCGTGAGTCATGCACACGGGAGGGGGGACGCGCATTCTTTTCCGGCCGCGATCTGACCGGGTTGGCAATTGAGGTGGTCAGATTGCATATGGAAAAGAATGCGCGTCCCCCTCCCGTGCGCGTGACTCGCGACAGCGTCTCATCTAATCCCGTCTCACAGGATTTTTGAAAACGCGCAAGTGCACCACGCGCTCATCTAAAAGCACTTTGTTTACTCTCCTTTAACCAGTTACCATCTACTAAAAAGCATCAGACTTCCTCATTTATCAGAGTTCAATGAGAGCCTTAATAAAAGTCTTATCAGAGCTGAGGTGATCCGCTCTTTTACATACGGTTATCCTTCTAGCAGACATTATTGGAAATGGTTTCAGTTTGGCCCTTTAGAGTCTGGAATATAACATTTGTCTTCCTTTAAAAGATTTTACCCTAGAACAAGAGCTAAGAGAGTTACTTTTCTTTTACTTCTCAGCTTTTGCCCATTGATTGATTGATTGATTGATACAGAAGGTGAGGTCAGGAGGAAAGCGCTCAGCTCTAGGGAACCTGGTTTGTTTGGCACATCACGCCCAAAAGAGGACCATTAATATAGCTATTCCCTGCCATGGGTTGGTGTATGTACAAAAGACGTTCAAGCTTTTACAGTAGAATTTTCCACCTGATTTGGGGGGGTGGGTAGATTAATTTCTCTGATGCTTGTTTTGTCCCAGATTCTATGGAGCTTGGGACGAATATTTTAGAATTAGATGTTTTTGAAATTGTGGGACATGTTTGTCCCACAATCATGTGTGTCATGTGTGTCACCTAAGTTTACTGGAAGGGTGTTTGTAAAGTGCTTTGTTCTGCATTTTAAACCCATGGTTTCCCCACTAGAGGTAAATCCCAATATTTGTATTTTTCTAGCTCAGTCTAGCTTCCCTTTAGAGGAAATAGATGAGGTGTGTGAGGCTTAATCTAGTTTCCAGATTGGGAGGCATGGTGGTGGGGGGAGTGTCTTGCCTTCCCTCTCCCCCAGCTACCCCACTGGTGGAGCAAGTGGTAGAACTCTGTGCACCTAAACAGGTAAGTGGGTGAGCCCTTCCCTCCTTCCCAAGTCAGCCCAGCAAAGCTTTTTTGGGGGGTGGTTTTTTGAGGGGCTGGGACTACACCCTTTACATTCAGGTGTTCATGGATGTACCTCCCTTGGCTCCTATCAGCCTTTCTGCACGGGCAACAATTTCAGATTGCTCCATCCATATGTCTATATCCATATGATAATTCTTCACCATCCCTGAGTTGTTTTTAAAGAATGGAGAATTTGTATGCAATAAATGGATTGCCCCTTAATTAAAAAGGAACCGTCAGAGCCTGCTGTCTGTAGAACCCTGAAGGCTTCTGATTTGCCTGTTCTCCTAAGCCACACCCACAACTTTACATACCAATGAAAGCTACTCGACACAGTTTCCACCAAAGTTTCACAAAACGTTAGCACTATAAATAGGCCTTAATGTTATTTAATCATACTTAAAGGCTCCCTTTAAACACTCTGGGCATTTAGTTGCCGCTTCAGTGGACTGACCAAGTACCTGCTGGTACTGGAGCAGAAGAGGCACCAGTCCTGCTGGCCCAGGAAGGAGCAGGGCTTCTCCCACCTCCCTCACCCAATGTGCCCCTCACCCCTATATATAATCAGAATGATGAAGCTATTTTTTCATTAGAATTTTTCTCTTCCCTCATTCTCTTTTGTGTCTCTGTATCCAGTTTTGACTCTGCTCCATCTCCGTAGCAGAATGCAACCTCAGAAATGCTCAGTTGAACATTCAAACCCTCAGTATCCAAATGCATTCAAAATTAGACAACGGTAATTTTGCCTATTGCTGTGTATATTAATGCTCAGTCGAACAGCCACATGGAATGACCCTGCTCTGGCTGGATGACTCTATAAACTAATCAGGTTCCCCCAAAGTCTTGTCGCCGCTCACAAAGGTGAGATCATTCATCATCATCAATTTGTGCTTCAGTGGTTCCAAAGTTCTACTCAATAACGGAGTGTTTTTCCCCGTGGATCTTATGTTGCTTCTGTTGTCATTCAGGTCTCCACTGAAACTCAGTGTGAAAGAGAATAATATTGCACCTACTACAAAACCAGCAGCTGCCTCACTTTGTTTTCTTCTCATCCAGCCGAGATGCTTACTTCAGCCTCTTGGCTGCAAATGGGAGTGCATAGGCTGGATCATGAACCAGGGTAATGGGAAGAGGGGAGTGTGGACAATGTAAGTAGAATGGAGGATGAGTGAGGAAAGGACTCCATATTCCACAGCAAAGTAAAGCACCCAGAAATTGAATGGGGAGGAGCTAGAACAGTGTGATCTGCTTCTTGCTGTGGCTCAGATGCTTAATCTTCATTTGGAGAAGAGTGGGATAAAAATGGCCAACACTGAATAATCGTAAGCAGTGGAAATGCCCTTTTCTGAAGTGCAGGGTACAAGCATTAAGGTGCTTGGCTGATGGGACCACCTGCACACATGCTCTGCTATATTTGGGCTTGGGAAGGAATTTTCCCACTGAGGCAAATTGGCAGTTTGACTTTGAAGGCTTTTTGACTTCCCCTGCAGGATGGGTGCGGCTCACCTATTTGAGACATCGGGATCTTTCGTTTATAAGACTGTTCCCTGTTATTTCAGACATTGGTGTGCTCTGGTTGGTCACAGTCACTCCTAGGCTCTGTTTATAGGCTCTATTTCTTGTTGGATAGATTTTTCTGTGGAGATAGTTTGGCTATGGTGAATCCTGCATTGGTGCATGGGGCTGGACTAAATGACCCTCAGGGTGGGTAGGTACCTTCCAGTTCTCTGCCTCTGGGCTGTGGGACGGCCACTACAGAGAAGACCGCTGGAATCCAAAATAGCAAACATTCCTTAGAAGACCCACATTGAGGCTTCTGTGGGTCAAGCCTATATCAGGAAGTAGCATGGGAATAGGGGACAGCTCCATCACAGAGAAGCCATGTGGCTAATCCCCACATGATGGTAAAGGTAAGCTATGTACATTCCTCTGCTCACTGGGTGCCTTTGCTATGGTGATTATTGTTCTGAGCCCTTTCTCTTGCAGTCCCGGTGCTGTGCAAGTCCAGTTCTATTCAGGTGAGCATCCCAAAAGATCTGGTTGGAGGGCTGGACCTCTCTCTCATCAATGGATCCTGCAAAGGAGTATCCAATGGCACGCATGTCAACATCAACTTCTCCCTGAAATCCTGTGGCACCAACATAGATGTATGTATTCCTATCAGCCTTATTTGTGGACAAGGAAAAGTGATAGCTCTGTTGGGAGATCAGCTCCATTTTGTTACCTTCACAGCAGGTTATAGTCCAATCCTGTGTCCCTTATTCACAATTATAATTCTGTTAAAGTGACTAAGAGCACCTACATTCAGAGTGCCATTTCCTTTCCTAACTACACTCAGAATAGAACACCAGATGGGATCATGAACTGTGCCTGACTGAAGGCTGCATGGGGTAACTCTTCAGAAGCACCCCTCTTAATGTGAACCAAATTAAACTTAACTTCAGCCACACCACAATCTTCAACAAAGAGTTTCAGTCTATTGAGACCAGTGTTCTGAAAGAGAAATTGAATCAAAATTGGTAATTACACCCATATAGTCCCCAGAGAGCACAAATTTAGGCCAAGCCTGACTGAAGCTGGTTTGCATTGGGCCCAACCTAGCCAGGCTCTTGTGAGGTGACCCCACCCCCACGGACTGTCATGATGTCACAGTGCCCTGGCAGGTTGGGGGCAGAGGGATGTTGTAGTCCTGCTTCCTTTCCAATGTGGCTATGTCCCTAAGAAGCACCATGATGTTGTCGCACTGTGTAAGGGGTGGAGCTACGTCAGAAACAGGGTGGGGCTAGTGTATTCCCCAAGCTGTTTCCAACACAGCCCTCTTCCCCCACGGAGTACTGTGATGTCATAAAATTCCATGGAGGTGGGGCTTCCCACCACTGCGGAGCTGAATCTGACCGGGACCAGTCAAGCCTTGTTGGGCTTGAGTCAGATCACAGGGATCTAGTCCCTAGGGTCACAGAGCAAATGAGGGTAAGTTGTCCCGAATTTCTGCTGGAGCAAGGACAGCAAAGGAAAACCCCAGTCTCTTGCATTTCATCCAAAATCAAAGTTTCTGTCTGATGCCTGATGATTCTGTATGTTTAATTTCACAATACTTCCACTTCCCATCCCCACTGTGTTGCAGGTGGTAAATGATAAAATCATTGCTACTAATCTGGTCACTGGCTTGCCAAAGCAGATGCCTGGCAGTAATGGGGACATTATCATCCGCACCAGCAAGCTGCTGATCCCAGTGACATGCGAGTTTCCCCGCCTCTACACCATCTCAGAGGGCTACGTTGCCAACCTCAAGAACTCCCCGCTGGAAATCATGAGCCGCAACCAAGGTGTCTTCCCCTTCGCTCTCGAGATCTTCAAAGACAAAGAGTTTGATGAGCCCTACAGGGAAGATCTCCCCGCCCTCAAGCTCCGCGATTCCCTGTATTTTGGGATCGAGCCGTTGGTGCGTGTAAGTGGGCTGGAGACCTTGGTGGAGAGCTGCTTCGCCACACCCACCTCAAAGACTGACGAGATCGTGAAGTACTACTTAATTCAAGATGGGCAAGTGTCACTGCTCTGCTCCTGTTGTTTAATGTTTATCTAATATTTAATTCCATTCCTCCTTTGTCCTCTGGCACACATCCCAACATTTTGAGCAGCCAAAGAGGGACAGGCTCTACCCCTTGGCCAGTAAGCTCTCCTTCTCACACACTTACAGGTGTGCACCCACCTCCAACCATTCCAAGTACATCAAAGGCATAAAAACAGGAAATACTGCTTTCCTGCTGCTTGTCATTCCATGTAGTTGCTTGTCACTTCATCATCTCCCCACTGTCCCCTCAAGTGCTTTTCCTAGGAGACAACCAGGAACAAGGTGCTTAAGGCCTGAAGACTGATCTTTTTGTTTTTCCCTGTCTTTATTTAGTAATAGGGACGTGGATTCCCTGAAAGTGGGACAGTGGGATTCAGCACCAAAAGGAGAATTGTCCCTCCTAAATAGGGACTGTTGGGAGGTATGATCTGGGTCCCTCACCAGTTAGAGAAGACAGGAAATGCTGTCCCTCCCCCACAGCAGATAGACAGGGAAAGACTAGGCTAGGTTTGCCAGTGTCCATCGCAGTACACGGTCTCAAAGCAAAACTGCGGACCTAATAAAAAGACTTGGGAGAGATGCATTTGGACAGCACATAGAGGCTTGGCAGTTACTACAGCAGCTTTTATGGGATAATTGTCTGTATAACTACCATGGTGCATCATTAACTCGGCTCCTGTACTAAAGCCATGTGACCACCTGTGTCAGTCAGCTGGTGACCTGACAATAGAGCGTACTTGGCCAATTAGCAGCATGTCTCTGTGGAGGCTGGATTTGCTTTGTGAACAGCCTGCATGTTGCAGCAGATAAGGCAGGAACCAAGTCTTGTTGGATTCCACCACTAGAATTGCTTTGCAGTGTGAGCCAAGCAGCAGTCCCCATGGCTGGAGCTGTTGAAGGGGGCACTGAGCTCCATGAAAAAAGAAGGTTGGTGTTTCCGATCTTATGCCTGCCTGTGCGGTTATCAGCACAGATCCAGCACGCTGCAGGCTGCCTAGCTTGCAAAGGTGATTGCTTGGCTGACATTGCTGCTGACTCAGATTCCTCAGGATGTTGATAAAGAGCTTAATGCAAATCTTCGAGGTCTCCAGTGGGGTAGCTGATAATGACTTGGGCACAACGGGCTGCTATGAGTAGGGTTGTTACGTGTTCTGATTTGCATGAGACATGGTTGAGATGTGTCTTGAAAATACAGCTTGTGTAACTGGTGTTTTCGGAACAATTTCTGGGCTTTCCCATGATATTGTCATGCTAAGAGACTACACCAGGACGCTTGCATCCTAACATAGCATGGTGCCACAGTGGAAACACTGCAATGTTGCTATTGTAATGTTACTACTATGGAGACAAAGTAATATCCAGGATGCACGTATCTGGCAATCCATTTAGGAATTTTTCAAATTAGCTAAATCCAATGTACCATCTGCTTCCTAGTAGCTAGCAAGGACAACAGTGGCTTATATGGTTTCTTCAGCTACAAGGTGTAAATCATCCCCCATGGAAGTTAATGAGGTGAGAGTCTCATAGGCTTCTGTTTTTAAAGGAGCAGGAAGATCACTTCTGCAAGCCATTCACAGACGGGTTTTTAATTTAACTATTACTGCAGTGGTTTGTAGTGTGTCTGCTCTAGTAACCCATGGTTAGCTACTGTCTGGCTCGGAGACTGCAGAACAGTTCCCTGTTTTATGGACAAGGATGTAAACCAGGAATGAGGAACATTGGGTCCAGGGACCAACTGTAGCCCATGATTAGTTTTTATTTTACCCCTTTCCAGTTCTTGGATCTGGCCTTTGGTTTCTACCCCCAAGCACAGAAAGAGCAAGCTCTGGGAAAGCAAGCAGAGATTAGATCATTCAGTCAACAGGGGACGGATCCATGACACTGATCCATGCTCTAGACTATTGTCCTCTACATGAGCACACCCCTTAAGCACACACACCCAACCTCTGTGCGGCCCTTGGAGATTGTACTGATTTTCAAAGTGGCCCCTGGAGAGAGAAGGTTCTCCTCTCCTGCTGTAAAGGAGTAACTGGTTAATCAAATCTCTCACAATAACTTTCCACACTTTGAATTTTGGAGCTCTGAAGAACATTTATCTTCTGCACTTGTGAACATCACTGAAATATATGGGTATTGGAAATAGCAGTAAGAACCTGGAATGAATGGAGAGAAGGGAGAATCAAAGGGTGTATTCAAATGAGATGATATTCCACATTAGCCTTCACCAGGTGTGTCCCTGCCTGCCAGGCGTCTGCCACGTGGCCTTCACATGGTCACCACAGAGTAGCCATTCATGGCGGAGTCCAGGGACATTACGGGCCCACTGTGTGGGCCAATCAGGGCTAAAGGGCACACACATGCCAACATTTCATCAATTAGGTTCACCCGTAACCTCTCCCGCATCAAGGTCCACCAGCACACAGAGTCCTGCCTAGCATGCCTGGACAGCTGAGAGGCAACAGCAGTAGCAATTTCCTTCCCCCACAGCTGCCTCTCAGCTGAGAGAGACACTAGATATTTTCCTTCCCCCCCCCCCCCCAGACTCCCAGCCCTGTGGCTGCCAGGGAGGGAGAATGCAAGGGGGCGGTAGATCTCTAGCACTCCTCTCAGCTGAGAGGCAGGGAGAGAGAATGCAAAGGGGAGGGAGATCTCTAGCACTCCTCAGCTGAGAGGCAGGGAGAGAGAATGCAAAGGGGAGGGAGATCTCTAGCACTCCTCTCAGCTGAGAGGCAGGGAGGAAGAATGCAAAGGGGAGGGAGATCTCTAGCACTCCTCTCAGCTGAGAGGCAGGGAGGGAGAATGCAAAGGGGAAGGAGATCTCTAGTACTCCTCTCAGGTGAGAGTCACACTAGATATTTCCTTCACCCCCAGTCTCCCTGCCCTGTGGCTGCCTCTCAGCTGAGAGGTGGGGATGGAAACTGTAGGGGGGATGGAGATCTCCAGAACGCCTCTCAGCTGAGAGGCAGGGAGGGAGACTGCAGGGGAGGGAGATTTCTAGTATGTCTCTCAACTGAGAGGTGGGGAGGGTGACTGTGAGGGAGAGAGAGATTTCTAGTATGGCTGTCAGCTGCAAGGTGGCTGTGGGAGGAGGAGATCACTATCACCACTGTTGGAAGGATATGAGTAAGGCTGCCCATTTATTAGCTTGGACACATTAAACATGTGAGTGGCGGCTGCATGAACCAAACACGGACTCCAGCAGGCTATCGCCTTGTTTGGTTTTACCCAAAGACTGACAGCATGTATTCACATAGTAGCAGCTCTATGATGGCTTTGGGCAGCACCTCAGAGAAGCAGGCACTTGTGAGGCAGAGGCACAGCAATCCCTCTTCTGCTTTTATCCTCTAGAGGGCATCAAAGTTCCATGGAACACAGATTAGTTTGCTGTGGTGCAGCCCACACCACTCTGACTTCTGTCTAAACAGCCCTGCCAAGGGTTTGATTACCCACCAAATGACACTTCTTTACAGAGGGTCCTATGGACAGGGACCTGTGTTCGCTTCATCTTCCCTGTTGCCTGACCCACGTGGGGGGGCACACCCTTGACCTGATCTTCGGTTCTGGCCTTGAGGCTGGGAGTCCGGTTGTGGGGGAGGTTTATTTATTTTTTATTTATTTATTTTATAGATTTTTATCCCGCCCCCTCCTGCAATGCAGCTCGGGGCGGCTAACAACAATAAAAACAATTAAAATCAATTAAAATACAAATCTAAAACACATCAATAAAACAGGGCAAAGGACAGTAATAAATAAATACATAGGTGGGGGATTAAAAGTCACCCCCCCCACCCTCCCTCCCAAAGGCCTGGGCAAACAACCAGGTCTTACAGTTCCGCCGGAATGTCAAAAGGCTTGGGGCCAGGCGAGCTTCCTCCGGAAGGGAGTTCCACAGCCGCGGCCCTATCACCGAGAATGCTCGCTCCATCGTGGCCCCCCGCTTAACACGGGGGACCTCCAGGAGGGCACCCCCGGCAGACCGCAGGAGCCGTTCCGGGGCGCGAAGGGCGAGGC
>QEPC01006748.1:1395981-1409724 GCA_003113815.1 Sphenodon punctatus | reverse complement strand
CCCCAGCTCCTGTCTCTCAGATTGTAAGCCCTAGGGGCAGGGACCGTGTCTATTTTATTACTTTGTAAAGTGCCAGGTACACTGCTGGCGCTATATAAATGTTTGTTAATAATAATAATAATAATAACTTGATCCATGCCCGTCCTGGTTAGTAAAAGCTTCCAGGGAGACGTTGGGGACGGTGCTGGTGAGGGTGGTGAACGCGTCCTTGCAGCAGGGGAGGTTGTCGCCCTGCCTCAAGGAGGCTGTGGTGCGCCCCCTGCTGAAGAAACCATCTTTGGTCGTGGATGCACTCGCCAGTTACCGGCCTGTCTCTAACCTTCCCTTTTTAGGGGAGGTTATTGAACGGGCGGTGGCACTCCAGCTCCAGCTGCATTTGGACAGCATCGGTTTCCTAGACCCTTTTCAATCAGGATTCCGTCCCGGCTATGGCACTGAGATGGCATTGGTGGCCTTGGTAGACGTCCTCCGCTGGGAGATGGACGCAGGATGTTCAACATTTCTCATCCTGCTAGATCTCTCGGCCGCCTTTGATACCGTGGACCATGGGCTGCTATTGAGACGGCTGCATGACCTGCAGGGTCTGGACGGGACTGTTCTTGAATGGTTCTGATCATTCCTCTCGGGGAGAAGCCAGCGGGTGGTGTTGGGGGATGAGACATCACGTCCCTGCGCCTTATCATATGGCGTTCCGCAGGGTTCTATTCTGCCTCCGTTATTATTTAATGTATATATGCAGCCCTTGGGGGAGGTCGTGAGAGGGTTCAGGGTGCACTGTCACCAGTATGCTGTACCTCTCTTTTTCAACTGACCCAGACCCTGTCATCTCGCTGCTATCCCAATGTTTGGAGGCTGTGGCGGAATGGATGCGGCAGAGCAGACTGAAACTCAACCCCGATAAGACGGAGGTGATGTTGGTGGGGAGAGTGAGGGAGGTAGTGGCCCCCCTGGTTGGGGGGGGTTCACCCTCCTATAGCTCAGCAGGTCCGGAGTCTGGGGGTGATACTGGATGCAGACCTTCGCCTGGCGCGGCAGGTGGAGGCAATCGCTAAGGCTGCCTTCCGCCAGTTGTATCTGGTGCGTAGGCTGCGTCCGTCTCAGGCCCGGACCTGGCCTCCCTCATCCATGCTTTCGTCACCTCGAGGCTGGACTACTGTAACGCGCTCTACGTGGGGCTTCCCTTGTTCCTGGTTCGGAGGCTGCAGCTAGTGCAGAATGCAGCGGCTTGTCTCCTTACGGGGACGGGCCGTCGGGAGCATATTACACCTGTGCTCCGAGCTCTGCACTGGTTGCCGATAGCGTGCCGACCCAGGTTCAAGGTTTTGGTGTTGATTTACAAAACCCTTTGCAGTCTGGGCCCCTCATACCTCAGGGACCGCCTCACCCTCCGCACCCCAGAACAGCTCCTTCAGTCTGCCAGGGGTGCCTTCTTGGAGGTCCCCCGTGTTAAACGGGGGGCCACAATGGAGAGTGCATTCTCGGTGGCCGCGCCGCGCCTTTGGAACTCCCTTCTGGAGGAAACTCGCCTGGCCCCCAGCCTGTTAACATTCCCGTGAAGTCATAAAACCTGGCTGTTTACCCAGGCCTTTGGGGAGGGTGGGGTAAGGGGGGGATTTTTTAGCTCCCCCACCTGATTTATTATTTATTATCTATTTATGTATTATGAAGGCCCAGAGCCCTGTTTTAGTAATTTATATTGTTATTGTTGATTTTAAATTGTATTTTATTTTATTGTTTTTATTGTTGGAAGCCATCCCGGGCTGTTCGCAGGAGGGGCAGTGTATAAATTTATAAAATAAATAAAATAAATATAAATAAATTGCCAGCAATGGGAAAACACAGTGAAGTGAGGTCCCTGCCTATGGATAAAGTATTTAGAAGTGCCTAAGTGACTTAGACACCCAAGAAGAGTTTCTTTGCTGCCATCATAGCATCAGCTAAGTGTCGTCCAGCTGAGCTTTTCCGGGTGGTTGAAGGGGCTAGTCAGTTCAGCCTGTCTCCACCTGGAGCTGGACTCTTCCAGCACTTGCTGTCACAAGTTTATTGACTGTTTTGCTGACAAAATCACAGCTTCGATCACAGCTTCGATGCTGCACCTGATTCAGTAGGGGAACCAGAGGTAATGAATGCCCCACCTTGTCCCGTTTCATGGGATCAGTTCCAGTCTGTCACTCACTGATGTCAAGGATGCCCTTGGGTCTGTCAGGGCCATGTTTTGTGAATTAGATCCCTGCCCATCCTGGTTGGTTAAGGCCAGCTGGGAGACATTAGGGCCATTGCTGGTGGGGGTAGTCAGTGCCTCCCTGAGGGAGGATAGGGTACCTGGGTGCCTCAAGGAGACCCTAGTGCACCCATTGCTCAAAAAAAGTCTTTGAATGTTGACTCCCTTGCCAGCTATCGGCCAATCTCTAACCTTCCCTTTTTAGGGAAGGTTATTGAATGGGTGGTGGCTTGGCAGCTTCAGGGGCATCTGGAACAAGTCAGTTTTCTAAATCCATCACAATCTGGCTTTCGTCCAGGTTATTGCACTGAGACTGCGCTTGGGGCCTTGGTCAATGACCTCTGGTGTGAGTTAGATCAGGGTCGTTTGACTCTTTTGGTCCTGCTAGATCTGTCAGCTGTGTTTGATACCATTGACCATGAGATGCTGGTGACTCGCTTGTGGGACCAAGCTGGGGTGGGCGGAAATGTTCTTGAATGGTTCCGTTCTTTCCTGGCTGGGAGAACTCAACGTGTGGTTCTGGGGGACTGTTCTTCGTCTCCCCAGGATCTCACCTGTAGTGTCCCGCAAGGTTCCATTCTGTCCCCTCTCCTGTTCAACGTGTATATGCAGCCGCTGGGTGAGGTCATGAGATGGTTTGGGGTTCAGTGTCATCAATATGCTGATGACACCCAACTCTACCTCTCTTTTTCAGCGGACATAGGTCCAGCAGTTTCGTTGCTTACCTGGTGTTTGACAGGACTGCATGAGGGTGAGTTGTCTGAAGTTGAATCCTGAGAAGACCGAGGTGATGCTGGTGGGGAGGGCTGGTGGGGTGTGTGTGAAGGTCCACATCATTGATGGAGTTCGTCCCTCCCTGGTTCCTCAGGTTCATAGTCTGGGGGTGCTCCTTGACTCTCAGCTCCACCTGGATGTCCAGGTAGTGGCTGTGGTGAGGAGTGCCTTTGGCCAGTTACATCTGGTACAGCGGCTTCGATTGTATATTTCAGACTCGGACCTAGCCACCATCATCCATGAATTCATCACCTCTAGATTGGATTACTGTAACACGCTTTACATGGGGCTACCCTTGGTAATGGTCCAGAGACTGCAGCTGGTGCAGAATGTGGCGGCCTGTCTCCTTATGGGAACAGGTCGCCGTGAGCATATAACACCTGTACTTTGCTTGCTGCACTGGCTGCCTATAGTCTTCCAGGCTTGTTTCAAGGTGTTGGTTCTTACCTATAAGCCCCAAAAAGTCTAGGCCCAGCCTATCTGCAGGACCACCTCACTCCCAAGGTCCTGGATTGACCCCTGCAGTCAGCTGTGGATGCCCTGTTAGAGGTTCCCCTGGTGCGATGGTGGGCCACGTTTGAGAGGGCATTCTTGGTGGTGGCACCATGCCTGCGGAAATCCCTGCTGGCTGAGGCCCATTTGTCCCCAGATCTCCCTTCCTACAGGTGCCGTTGTAAGACCTGGCTGTTCTGCCAGGCTTTTGTCGGGGGTGGGTGGGTAGTGGGTGGTGGGGATGGTTTGTTTAATGCCTTTTATGGACTCCTGCTTTTGATTAATCAATCTTTTAAATATTTTTTGTAATTTTGTATTTATTGGAATGTTTTTATTGTTATTATTTTGTTGTGAGTTGTCCCGTGCTGCCAGGGGCAGGAGGGGGTAGCATAGAAATTAAATTATGAATAAATAAATAATTAAATAAATATGTGCAGTTTTCAAAGGTCATTAAAAGATAGTGGGATTTAGGGTTATGAACAAGAACCCATGTTCCAGTGGGGGAAATGTGGTCCACAGAGGACCCTGGTTATTAGTACCTCGGTCACTTTCAAGAAGTGGGACTAGTCTCTTCTGTATATGCCCAACTGTCAACATTGTGTACTGTATGTAACTGATAGTTGCAAACCTAGGCCAAGGGCTGGGGTATTTATTTTGGTTTCTTTAGAGTCCCTATCTTGAGCCTTTGATGCTGAATATCTGCAACAAATATCTGGTGATTTTGCCTGATTTAAACTCTATCCACTAGAACAGATAATAACCCACTATTTGAGTTCTTCTTCACCAGATATTAATTTTGGATTTGAGGGTGGGGTTTTTGGTTATTCGGTTACTTCATTTTTGACTATTTGCAGTAGCCAAAAGTGAAGTAACAAACCAAGTGAATAAATGAATATCTGAACAACTGCTTAGCCAAAAAAAACCAAATAAGCAAACAGCCAAAAATCTAAAAAAAAGGCTGTGTGAATATCCACTCTAGTTGTGGATATCATTTAGATATCCAAAAATGCAAATAATATCCATGAATACAAAACCCACTATTCATTTCAGCACTAGTGAAAGCAATTAAATAGTACAATTAGAGACTACGCAGTGATTTGTCCAATCTAAAGACCAATCACATTTGTCCCAAATAATTATCTTATAACCCCTCAGCCCTTAATTCAGCTGCCTTCTGTGAAGAATACAGATTAATATTTTCATTAGTTAGCTAATTAAATGCCTTATGGTATGCAAGAAAACTGGGTTTTAAAAACAGTAAAGTAAAATATTGTATCCTGCCATGCATATTTTTATAAAATATCTGATTTATTTTTCTCCACCACCCAAAGTTCTCAGCAGATGAGGACTGAAAGTACTTTTACCTACCAGAAGTAACCAAACTGCTCCTGGGATGCAGACTTCCTTTAGAGGCTGAAGGCACTTAGGGGAATGAAAGAGTGAAAGGAGTCTATAAAGAGAGAGAAATTCTAGTATTCCTTGTAGGCTCCTAACAAGGCAAGAAGCTGGGAAAAGCAAATAGTACAGCGTTCCCAAGACCATGCCATTTCATGTGAAGAAGAAGAAAATATTTATTTGCCAAAGCCATAAGCTGTGGCAAAATAATCATTATTTTTTTTAAAAGTATATGTATGGTACATACAATATACACACAATATATATGGTATAAAAGGATTCATTTTTCATGTAAATCTATTTTAACCAATCACAGGCAAGAGCTTTTAAAGGGACCTTGATTTACTCAAGCTGACATATAAGGCGGTTTCATGATAATCACTTAATAGCATTTCCTTTAAAGGTGGCCTCGCACACTGAAAGCTCATCCTTTTAAACTGGACTCTTTACAATCAATTGAGAGTTATGTCTTTAAGGAATCTCATGATAAGCTGGTCAGTAGCATTCCAGTGACTAGCCATGCGGATGTTGCCTTTTCCAGCTGCACTTCCTTAGTTGTATAAATTTCCCCTTAGATAGCTCTTCTTGTATTTGCCTTTGGGGCAGTTCTGGGAGTTCTGACCTAAACTCAGTTTGTAAACCAGACAACCTGTAATATACAGGGGGTTGGATAGCCTTGGGCCATGGCTTTCGCTTGTTGAGAAAAGCAAGTGAACTAAATGATATTGCATTGTCTCATTTTCTTTTTACACCCTTCTTCACTTCCCCATGTCACTTAAACAAACAGAACGTTCCAGCAGAGACTGTGTTTTTATACACACATTTCTCTTGCATGTTTGCTGTTACATCCTGAACTTTCTGTGTGTCTAAATCACTCACCCAGATATTAAACATCCAGATATTTGAACTTCTGCATAAAACTTCTCCCAGAACTTTTGTGTGTAAAAGGTTCTCCTGGTAAACTGCTTTGCTCCAGGCAGCTGTGGTCACTTGGTTTCCATGGCAGCCTGTCACGTCTACAGCTGCGGCTACTTTAGACTGTGTTTGTGTGAAGAATGCATCCAGGAACTGCCTCAGGGCACTCTCTCTCTCTCTCTCTCTGTGTGTGTGAGAGAGAGAGAAAGAGAAAGAGAAAGAAATGCATCTGGAACTTACTTGTTGACATGTAAACCCAGAAGATTGAAAAATCCGGAACTTTAAGGTGTGTGTAAAAATGCCCAATGTCTCATTTATGCAGCATTTCAGCAGTGCTAGCAACATTTCAACTTCGTAAACTAGACTACCCAAAGGTTTTATTGTGAACATACCAAAACAAAGTTAAATATAAGTGCTTGATTTTCCTTTTTATGAAACATGAAGGTATGATGTAGTCATATTCAGTAATTCATTAAGCATTTCTATGGTGAATAACATTTTATTCAGTTTTATAGCTGATATAAGACAACAACATTTCCAGTTCTGTTACTCAGCCTTTTCCTCCTTTATAGCATACAAAGTCCACATTCCTGAGATTAGCTTGCTGGAGGGGCTATGCTGTGTTGTAATGGCACCCAAAATCAGAATAGACTTTGATATTTTTAAAGGACAGGACATTGTAATAGCCAGCAAATAAAATACTTAGAGTATGTATTTATTTAAATTTGTATCCCGCCTTTCCCTGAAAGGCTCAGGGCAGCTAACAACATTTATAAAAACATAACAATCCAACAGTCAAATACAGACCCACCTGAAAAAACCAACCATCCCACAGCTCCCACAAAACCACTCAATACCCCCTTCCCTTTCCCGACTCCAACCCCCTCACAACCCTACCCCAACCCACTCAGCAAACCACCCCATCCCCTATCCCTGCCCACCAAATGTCTTTACAAAGAGAAAGGTCTTACACCGCCTCCGGAAGGTGCTCAGGCTCGGGCTCAAACAAATCTATGGAGGAAGGGGAGGTCCATAGCATCAGGGCAACAACTAAGAACGCCCCTCTGTGAGCCCTCATTGTATGAACAAGACTAACTGATGGTACCCACAGGGAGGCACTCCTGCTTGATTGTAAGGGCCACAGTGGGGCATGGGAGGACAGGCGGTCTCTCAGATATGTGCGGACCAGACTGTTCAGGACTTTAAAGGTCAAAACCAGCACCTTGAATTGTGCCCGGAAAGTTATGGGAAGCCAATGCAGACTATGGAGCACTAGTGTAATGTGCTCACAGTGCCTCAGCCCTGAAAGGAGGTGAGTACATTGCAGTAATCGAGCCTTGAGGTAATGAAAGCATGGATGACAGTGGCCAGATACGAATCAGAAAAAGGCCACAGCCTCCTCATAAAATGGAGTTGGTGAAAAGTGCTCCTGGCCACTGCTACAACCTGACAATCCAGGTGCAGCATGGGGTCCAGAAGCACTCCAAGGCTGAAAACCTGATTGGCCAGAGGGGGCGATATTCCATCAATAAGAGAAGTCCCTATCCCCTCCAGGCCACAAGACCGGCCAATTGTCATCACCTTGGTCTTGTCTGGATTCAGCTTCAATCACCTCACCCTCATCCAGTCCCCAGCAGTAGCCAGACAGTGGGTAAACACTGAGACTGCAGGGCCTTGGTGGGATGAAAAAGAGAGGTAGAGCTGGGTGTCATCAGCATACTGATGGCACTTCACCCCAAACCTCTGAATGACCTGGTCCAGCAGTCTCATATACAAGAGGGGAGACAGAGTGGAACCCTGCGGGACCCCACAGGGAAGGTCTCAAGAAGATGATGAGCAATCATCCATAACCGCTCTCTGGGACCTGACAGGAAAGAGCGCAACTACTCAACAGTGGTCCTGCGCACCCCCGCCATGTCCTGCAGTAGTGTCAACACCACCTCATGATCAATGCTATCAAAGGTCAATCTACAGGTGCGGGTTATCAACCAAGGCCACAAGTGCAGTCTCTATGTCATACCCAGGGCAAAAGCCCTGGGTATTGAGCTGAGCCTGGAGCTATTGGGCAACCACCTGTTTAACACTCTTCCCTAAAAGGGAAAGGTTAGAGACTGGCTGATAGTTGGCAGGAGAGTCTGCAGTTTTAGGAACATCTGACTCCCTACCCTCCCAAAGGGAGGCGTTGACAACTCCAGCCAGTAGCGGTCTCTCGACTGGCTTTCACCAGCCAGGACGGGAAAGGATCTAGTTCGCAACTGGTTGCTCTCACAGCCCCAAGCACCTCCCCCACATTAGTGGATGATACTGATTGAAAGTGATCCAAATAAATAGGACAAGACTGAGCTTCCATAACCTCAACTCTGACTCTGCAGGTAAATCCAAGTCATGCTGACTATAAGCGATTCTGTCTGTGAAGTAATTACTGAAAATGTACAAGTATTACAGTACTTGGAGTAAAATAAAATACTTAGAGTACTTAAGAGTTAATTTTAAAAAAACAAAAACACGTATTTTCCTTGTTGTTTCCCTGTCTAGTGTGTGAGATGATGTCTTGCATTTTAAAATTAATATCTGTTAATTAGAAATGAATTATTAATAATAAACAATATAATATATATAGCACAGGTAATGTGCCTAGCACTGAACAGACATTAGAGACTGGTCCCTGCCCCAGTCTGGGATGGACAGGGAAAGGGTACAAGAGAGTGGAGGGAGAGACCAGGGGTATTTTCAGATGTTACAAGATCACGCTCAGCCACAGACAATACCCTGTGGTGGGGAATGGTCCCGTAACGTCTGTTTGATGCCCACCAGATGTTCACCACAGTGAACCTCCGGCAGGGATCAAAATAACCACGCTTTCGAGAATGGCCCGGGGATCATCTCCGAAAGCGTGGTCAAAGTGATTCCTTTTGGGGAGGTGAACACCTGGCGGGAATCACTTTTTGCCCCCAACAGACGTGACGTTACCACACTCAACCACGGTGGGATTCACCGTGGTTGAGCGTGGGAACGTCTCGTCTGGCCCCTGACCACGACCCGGAATCGGCGGCCATGCTTGCCGCCGATTCCGGGCCATGGTCAATACCCTGGGGGGCAGGCAGGCACCAAGGCCACATTGACTGCTGCACCCGCCCGTCTCCCGGAGGGCGGGCAGCCTCAGGAGCGTGGAGGGGGTGGGTCTGTGCAGCCGCATGTTGTGCCGTGCAGCCTCCCTGCCCTATTCTCCACTGGGATCGGCCAGCACGTCTGCTGGCCGTGATGGTCAGATTCCAGTGGGGAATCAAAAGGGTGATTCCGTGACGGGGCCAAAGCCGCCCTGTCACATCTGAAATCACCCCAGGATACATTCATGAATGAATCATTCCTTTTCTGGGCTGTGAGTCTAACCCAAATACAACAGAATCATTTTATTTCTTGGGAAATCTAACGATCTAAACAACCTAGCTAGGCTTGTTGAAACTGGCAGTGTATTTCCAGAATCCAAACTGAAGAAATATAAAAAGGAATTTAAAAAAAAAAAAAAAGCATTAACAGTGAAAGTAAATTCCACTTTAAAAATTATTTCCATTTTTAATCAAGTTGGTTGTTTTAGCAACACAAACAAGGAAAGGATAATTAAGTGCATTAAGTGCATGATTTATCTTTTCAAATTTTGATTAAATTTTGC
Organism: Sphenodon punctatus; assembly: GCA_003113815.1. Lineage (NCBI taxonomy): Eukaryota > Metazoa > Chordata > Lepidosauria > Sphenodontia > Sphenodontidae > Sphenodon > Sphenodon punctatus. The sequence goes on along the minus strand of QEPC01006748.1, from coordinate 1,400,257 downwards.
AGTGATTTTTCTTAAAAGAAAATTCAGCCAAAACGCAGATTGCCTCCCAGGTCTGGGTTCACTATTGATCACTGCAAACTCCATTGGACCATTGCCCAGAAAGGGGAACGGAGGATAAAGCTGAGTGTGGCACTCTGGCAAGCCTTCTGCCTGGGGGCGTGTGCAGTACTATTTGTTATGTGCCTTCTGCCAGTTCCCCTTGCTGCAGAACTAGCTGTTCGGTCTCTGGAGAGTCGATCAGTTACTGCTGCTGCTTTGCTCCTTCATTCCTGCTGGTTTGGCTGTGGCCAAAGAGACAAAAATGGGGGTTTACTAATGCGAGTCAAACCTTCCCTCCCTTGCTCTGGTTAAATGCATTGGGATCATTTTACATCTCTGTTAAAGCTATTAAAATCTCTCTCCCTGCTTTCTACAGCTGTGTTTCTGATGATTCGGTGAAACAATACACGTCAAAGGATCATCTTGCCAAGCACTTCCAGGTCCCTGTGTTCAAGTTTGTGGGTAAAGACAACAAGGTGAGCCAACCAGATTGTACCTCCGCATAGCTGGCTGGGGAGCTTCAGCGTAGAGCAGCTTACTCTGCTGCCCCGCAGCCCGTCATGCTGCTTCCTACACACCTCTCCTGACCTATCAGTCTCCTCTCTTCTTTCCTAACACAGTTCTCCTGCAGTTTCATTCCTAGCCTCTCCACGTTCTCTTGTTGAATCTCTACCCCACTGATGGTCACTCAAGGAACCACCATTTCCCCTGAGAGCAGGCTGGCTCTGGCCTCTTTGACAAGAATGGGTGGTTCTATAAGTTACAATTAGCTGTGGGAGAAATCAACCCTGTAGTACTCACTGTGACATCACCGTGTGGTGGAGCAGCATGCCTATTGTTGTTGTTTGCTACCACCTGTAGACTCTGGCCAATGGAGAGGGCGGGAGCCCATTGGGTAGCAGTGTAAATGAATGAAGCCTGAAACCAACCTGGTAAAATTGGCAAGACACAGCTCCCCTACTACAAGGTTATGTTCCCAGCTGGTGAAACTGACAAAACTGTCGCCTTGTTGCTGAATAGATATGACATGTTTTTTGCTGCTCCGTGGAACTGCTTAGGGGTTCCATGAATTTTTTCCAGCAAATGAATCTCCACAAACTCATATTTCTTCTGTGAATAACTTCTGGGTTTGTGTGACCAGACATAATGCTTGCCCCCATTTTAGGCAGCTGGAATGGTGGGAAGTGTTATGTTTAGAGACACCCAGTGACTAGCAGCCAACTTTGCTGGGCACAACCTCCTTTCAGTTGCAGAGACAAACTTCTTCTTGCGGGCAGCCTGCAGCTTTCACTCATATTGACAGTAATGGGAGAGAGGTGAATACCTTGGGAAAGGACACTAGTAAGGCTGAAAGTTTCTCCATGGCTCATGGCACTGATTTTTCCCATGCAGGAAGTGTTTTTGCACTGCCGTGTCCTTGTGTGTGGAGTGCTGGATGAGAGGTCTCGCTGTGCCCAGGGCTGCCGCAGACGAATGCGCAGATGGACAGAAGAAGGGGAGGAGGAAACCGGTCACATGGCCAACCATATCTTGACAGGCGGCCCCATTAGAATTGACATGGCAGAGTAGCAGAATTGCAGCACTATGTCCCACTCAAGAACATACCCTTTTACTGAAGCTTTCCCCCATGGTCTTTGGGGTGTCGTAGGTATTTGTGAAAGCTCTTTGTGAGCCTGTGATCTTCTTTCATTAACTGCCTGACAGTGACTTGCTGTCGGAAGCTATATTAAAAACAAGAAGCAGCCCATCCAAATGCAATCTCGTCTGCAGCACAGTACAGCTGTGCCTGCACTTCAGTCATTTAAAGGGAGACTTGATTCATAGCCCCCAAATGTTACCTGCCTGTTTTGTTTTTTTAATATCTGTTTGCAAATTCCACATCGTTTTAAGCAGGTTATTTTTTTAACAAATCTTTTTAATTTTTTTTTATCAGAAGAGGATACAAAAAGTGCCAACAGCAGCTATGAGGTGGCATCCCTGCGTCAGTTGTCATGCCAATAAAGTACCTTTGACCTGGATTGTGTGTAGGCAGTAGATTTAGAGCAGAACATCATGTTTTGGAAGGGTGTTTATAAAAATATATATGATGGTTCCTCTGTAAAATAACAATAATTCTATGCAGTTAAAGGGAAGCATCGTATCAGCCAAACTGGGATGTTTATTTTTAAAATGAAGCATTTAATATAAAAGGTAGTTTTATAGCTTGCTCTGAAAGCTGCAGGCACGTTTTACATTGTTTATTCTTGTACGCAATGTAGCACTGCTTTCCCTTCTCTCTTTATTCGGTGTAGGACGCATTTTTGTAAGTCGTCTTGTGCCTTGATTGTAAGAAAAAAGATAATTAAAATCCAAAAGCTTTTATCAAGTGTGATGCTGTGATGATACTTTGTCAACCGGATGTTACAATCATTAACCTGAGTCTGGAGAGAGGATATTGCTCCAGCAAATGTTTTTAATTAAATTCATATGGTGAATTATTGCAATAAATACTTGGTGTGAAACTTTTGCCACTCAGCCATTAATCATCTTAATCTTGATATGACTGTAGGGTTCCCATCGTGCTTCTTTCTGCCTCAACACCTCAGTTTTGTTCTTTGTCCAATGCTTGATTTTATCTATCCAGCCAATTCTTTAACATTTCTTACTTCAGTCATACCTTCTATTGAGACCAATATCAGGGTATGGGATGCCTTTATCAGTTGGTATAATCTTTGGTTCTAGCTTAACCAGCCATCCTTTATTTTCTCACTCAGTCTTCTGTCACACCTATTAGCGTATCCTTCTCTCTAACCATCTTACTCCTAACCCTTCTCCGTCCCCAGCATTCAAAACTGAGAACACTTTTTCCATCCACCTTCATTGTCCAGGATTCTGTTCTGTAGCCCACCCCCAAGGGTTTCTTCAACCCTAGCCTAGCTCCACTTATTTTCAAAACCTTTGTCAAGTCATAGTTATGGTTAAATGTAGAGAACCAAATATCATCTGTGGGCTGGGTACAGCAACCATGTCGACAAGGGTCTTAAGGGAGTTATGTGGCTTATGCACTTTAGTGAGGATGACAGCTACAGCAAGACAGATTGCTACAGCAGACATGAAGTGCATTCTTGTCTGAGGTTCTTCTGGATTCAGCTCAGTCTGACATACATGCCTCCCAACAATCCCTGTTTAGGGACAGTCCCTTTTTGGGTGCTGAATCCCACTGGCCCTTGTTCAGGGAGTCAAAGTCCCTCTTTCAGGAAAGAAACACAAAACAACTGCAATTCAAGCTCAGGCACCTCTTTCCTGGTTGGCTTGGATTTCTGACTTGCCTGACAAAGGATCCTGTGAGGTCCAAAAGCTTCCAAACCTCCACCAACCTAAGTTGGTCCAATAAAAGATCTCTCTACACTACTTTGTCTCTACGACCTATTTTGGGGACCAACACGGCAAACACGCTCTCTCTGGTTGGTTTCCACTCAGGAGGACAATGGGGAGATGATGTAATGATAATCAACAGGTGAGCTTCTGTCCCTTTTTATGCACTTGAAATATTGGGAGGCGTGTGTGTGTGTGTTACGTGCATGAGGGAACAAAACCTTATTGACCAAGGAGGTGGGGCTTACCCCTCTTTGGTCACTCAAAATGTTGAGAGGTATGGAATTAGTCCATGCCTAGAAACACAGGCTTCTTTTAGCCAAAAGCTGGTGACTTTTGGTGAAGGGTTTTTAACATGAAAAATATAGGTGGGCAAAGTTTCTTAACCCTGAGAGCCGCATTCTTTTACCACAATGGGGCCAAAGAGCTGCATGTGGCTTTAGAGCCACACTTTGCCCACTTGTGGTATTATTATTATATTATTCACAAAGATTTATATAGCGCCAGCAATGTACCTGGCACTTTACAAAGTAATTGAATAGACACGGTCCCTGCCCTAGGGCTTACAATCTGGGAGACAGGGAGTGTAACATTCACGAGGATGCGAGAGCCCAGGTCCACACGCTTGGCTTGGTTACATCGAGAATGATGGCTGGTTGGTAAATGTGGTGAGGATATGAGTACACAGACCTTAGGTAACAGATTGTACTGGATGGAGGGTATCAGCAGGAGTTAGATGAGGGGAGTGAGGAGTCGGGTCTTGAGGAGGGATTTGAAGGTACGAAGGGAGGGGGTGAGACAGATGTGGACAGGGAGGGAGTTCCAGGCATGGGGGGCAGCTAGGGAGAAGGGACGAAGGCGGTTAGGGGAGCAGGGGAGGTGT
>QEPC01006748.1:1382060-1395158 GCA_003113815.1 Sphenodon punctatus | reverse complement strand
AGGCAATGAGTTTGCCTAGGGACAGGGTATAGATAGAGAAGAGGAGAGGGCCAAGGACAGAGCCTTGGGGAACACCAACTGAGAGTGGAAAGGAGGAGGAGGTGGAGTTGGCAAGACACACACTGAAGGAGCGGTCAGAGAGGTAGGAGGAGAAGCAGTCGAGGACGGAGCCACGGAAGCCAAGGGAGTGAAGTGAATCCAGCAAGAGTGAGTGGTCAACAGTATCGAAGGCAGCAGAGAGGTCAAGGAGGACAAGAATGGAATAGAGGTGGTTAGATTTAGCCACAAAAGATCATTGGTGATCTTAGCGAGAGCAGTTTCAGTAGAGTGAAGGGGGTGAAAGCCAGATTGGAGGGGATCAACACGTTCAAGAAGCTTGGAAGGAAAAGGAAGGAGTGAGACAGGATGGTAGCTAGATGGGTCAGAGGGGTCAAGAGTGGACTTTTTGAGGATAGGAGAGACAGTGGCGTGCTTGAAGGCAGATAGGAAGGAGCCAGTAGAGAGGGAGAGGTTGATGATGTACAGGAGGGAAGAGGCAACAGTGGGAACAATGGTGGTCAGGAGGCGGGAGGGGATGGGGGCAAGTGGAAGGGTTGGAGGAGGAGAGAAGGGAGGAGATTTCCTCAAGGGAGGTGGGAGGGAAGGAGGACAGGAAAGGGGGAGGGAGTAGGAAGAGGAGAGGCGTGGGAAGCGATGTTGAGGCAGATCTTGTCTATCTTGGAGGTGAAGAAGGAAGCAAGATCCTGAGCAGAAAGGGAAGAGGGAGGAGGAGGACAGGGGGGGCTTGAGGAGGGAGTCAAAGGTGAACAGGTGGTGAGGGTCCCGACAATGGCACAAGAGAGAGGGGATGCTAAAAGCAAAAAGATAGAGACCAAAGGGGTGTGAGTGTGAGTGTGAGTGTGTGTGTGAGGAAATTTTTCTTGGATACAGGGCTTGACTCTGTGGGGTATTACTGGAGATTTTTTGCAAGTGAAATTAATGCCACCTGAGGAGTTCCAGCCACCTCGGTTCAAGGTAAAGGGAATGTGTTTCAATTTTGTAAATAAACACTAGAAAATTGCTTGTCTATCACCAATTTATTTTCCAACTGGAAATGGGCCTGCTTGTAAAGCTCCCAAATCTGCTACTGTTTTGCAAATGATGGAGCTAAAGTACCTCAGATGATGTCTTATCACACTGGCTCCTTCTACACATGCATTAATCCTGAAAATAAATGCCTCTAATAAGTGTTCATGTGGACAGACATCCCAGTATTAATAAATTTGATTCCTGGTTTTATTCCAGAATGATAAAACCTCATTTTCCAGGTTTTGTTTAGTCCAGACAAAAATAATAGTAGAGTGTTTGTGTAAACATTTATGCCACAATGAATTCCCCCCCCCCCTTTCCCTTACCATAGATGTTTGCAGATATAGTTTACCTCCACTCTAACCAATGTCTCTATGGTATTTTGCAGTCTTCATGGGCAAGGATTTTCAACAGAGAAGTCTGTAACACAACACTACTCATGCTGCCTCCGAATCCACTCTGACCCTGCAGTAGAATGAATCCATCACACCCATCCGCTCCATGCACCCATGGCAGCAAGTGACATAAACACAGCAAGGATCTTGGGAGGAGAGGGGCTCACAGCTTCTCACACCGCAGCCAGGAGAGGCAGCTAGGACCAGGGCCGTTTATAGACGAGACAAAAAAGGCGGCTGATCCTTTGATCAGCCGCCTTTATTTGCGCTCGTCTATGCATTCGGGCCGCATGTTATCCCGCGTCGGCGGGGGCAGGCCATCCTGCCCCCTCCAATGCGGATCCCCGAAGTGCCGGCTTAACGCCGCACTTCCGAGTTCCCTGGGCTTGTGCGCATGCGCGGAAGGGTGCGCACACGCACAAAGACTCTCTGCCGTGTCTGAACAGCAGACACGGCAGAGAGAGGAAGCCGGGGGATGGATGCCGGCGCTGGATGATCCTGCTTCTCAGCGGGATTGTCTATCAACGCCCCAGGAGATACTGCCCCTCTCTTTAGAGTCTCTCACCAACCCTCAGATTAGCCAGGGAAAGGGGCAGCTGGAAATGGAGGGAACAGATGACATGTCCACTGTCTCCAAGGGTACTGGCACCAAACTTTTATTCCCAGAAATCTGAGCAGAAAGAGGCACTGAAATTCAACAGTGTTCTTTCGGTCTGAGTTCCTCAAGGTGCTGAAATTCAACAGCACTGCCCCATGGAACTGATGCTGTCCTCCTTCTGACTCTTATACCAAAATAAACGTCTACACAGCCATTCCAGTATAGTGCTTTATTCTGGAAAATTAATGATCGTGTAGACCGTTATCCTGGATTGACAATCCCGGGATGTCATGCCAAAATTGTGGAGTTGGTCAAATAAAAGCTATCTGAACTACTTTGCCACCATCTCTTACATTTGGGATCAACACAGCAACCATCCAATTTGCAAATGGGCAGCTATGTTATAGAAATTTGAAAATCACATCAGTCATATTCTATTTTAGAGCTTTACTTCCTCTAGTGAATAGACGGAGAATACAAATTAGAGCTCTGCAGTATGTAATTATTTGGTAGCTTTTATTGTTGAAATGGTTTTTTTATGTCTTTTTAACTAGAGCAAATGTATTGGGACAAGACAACAACGAACAATTTCAGGTAAAAGTAATTAATGTGACTAGGTAGAAAGACACCATTGTTGTTCTTTCGATGTCTTATGTTACCACAAGTGACATAAAAATAAATGAAAACACAACATACTGCATTGCCACATTCCTGCTGATTCATCCTTTCCCTTATGCTGGCAATTTTCTGTTTTTTTGCTTTGTTTCAACTAGCCACTGTTTCAGTTTACTTACCTTGGTAACACACAAGTTGTGAAACAAGAAGAAAATTGCTGGCTTCTCATTGTGAAGTGGAGTGTTTGGTTAGCCACAGATGTATTTTGTTTACTTGTTTGTGCATCTTACGGAGACCCTGTTGTAGATCGAATTTTCAGTCTTCCGCCTTTTATTCAAATTTATTCCAAAGTAAAGAGGAGAAAAGTGAAAACTCACCTTTAAAGCTAAGACCCTGTACAGCTGCAGGAGGCTCTGCCCCTCAGAGTGCTGTGACCACATTAGAAAGGGGTGAAGAATGCCTTAGCCTCCCCCCTTTTCTGACATAGCTCTGACTTTATGGAGCATGGGGCCAGGGTGTGTGTGTGTGTGCTGGGTTAAGATATTTCCCTGCCCCTTGTCTGACATGGCTTCACATGGAGTGCTGTGTGGATGACATGGTGCTCTGAGCAGGGCGGGGCCACCCATTTACACTGGGTCTAGGCACTCAAGTATCTGGATGCAACAAGCTTGAGCCTTAGCATTTGGGGGGGTCCAGCACAAAAGCAAAATGCAGGTGGCCCATGGTCCCATCTTTCATAGCACAACCCTTTTAACAGTTGGCAGCCTGGTGCTCCCCCACCATGCTTCTGCAACTGCCTCTAGAAGCAAGAGAGTGGGTCCTTCGCAATGCCAGTCGTTGCTGACATTGTCACTAAGGATGCCAGATACTGTGCTGTGGATCACTGAGCAGCCATCTGATTGTAATAACTTTGAGACATTACCATGCCAGGCTAGATTCATGCCAGTGATCTAGAAATGGGATGGGTCTCCCATTACCAACTACCCGTGCCGCCTTCTTCCTATAGCAGATGCCACTGCTGGTATGTACAACGTTACTTAGACCCTCCCATTTTGGGAGATGAAAGCAGCAGTGCTCTCAGCTCCTGCCAGTATGAGATCAGCTATACTGTCTTTGCAAGTTTCTTATTTCCACTGTTTGCACTTTATTCTGAGTTTGCTTTCTTGTCTATTCCTTTACTCCCCGCCCCATGACACTTCTTGTCATTTCCAGAAGCTGTTTTGCTCTCCTTCCTATCCCACCTAAAATTTCACTTCTTTATTTTTGTGTTCATTCATTCTGGCTCCTTGCCCTAGGAAACAGAGACTCTAAAATCCAAGCCATCATACTGTAGTGTGTACACAGCCACAACCTAACGACATCTCATAATATAGGTGCAAGATAAACAATGCAAGCAGGCATTGTGCAAGCCTCCTGCCTCCTCTTCATCTAACTCGACTCTGTCAGTGCCCTAGAGTCACAACACTCTGCTGCTCTAATCCTAAACTACTTTTGTGCAGACTGTGCATTAAAAACCCCACTTTATAATTTTCAAACATCTAATTTTCACTTCACAGGGAGTTAGCATCTGAACCCAGATTTCTAAAAGCAAAAGGTTAATGCACTATCATAAAACCACTTAGCCAGACTATTACCATCTTGGTGGAAATGTACTAGATATTATCAGGCATTTTAGGGAAAGTAGACACATACCAGTTTGATAATTTTAAATGAGAACGCTACATTCAACCAATGTAAAAAATAGCAGGAGCCAGAAGAGTGATTGGGGTGAAGACTGGCTTTTGCTAAAGTCTACTGTCTGTCATACTTCCATTCATTACTGCAGCATACCTCTTCTCAGGTAGACTTAACCTTGTGTGGGTGCAATGTAATTTAAGTTTGTCATCATCATCATCATCATCCTTAGTACTTTCCATTACCAAGAGTCAGATGTAAGGTCAGTTGAGTGAGATTTTAGATGGTAAATGGGATAGTAGATGTGTGTGGAGTTGTAGGGGAGAAGATGAAATATTAATACAGGATAAAATTTGTTTTGTAGATTTCTTCAGTGAGACTGCAAATTGTAATTGCATTTCCATTATTTTTGGTGCTTGGGGGGAAAACGGGGGGGTTATAGGAAGGGAACAAACGTAGAACACTATTTGGAGCATAACTTGATAATGGCTTCTGAGCAGCCTCCGTTATATTAGGTGCACATGCCAAACCTGTCCATGGTGGTGTGATGACACTGCATGCTTGGGGTGGTTTAACCTGATGCCACTTTAGCTAAAACTCCTTAAGGGATTTGTTAACAGACATAAAGTTAACAGACATAAATAGGACATTTTTGTAAGGGAAATTATTTAACCCCAGGAATATGTTCACATATTTGGAGCTGACAATGGGCTGTGTTGCCATTTAAAAAACACACAATGTTTTCCAATTGCTTAAAAGCAGGAACCATCTCGTCACTCTCCACACCAAAATATGTTTTCAGAGCAGGCAGATTCTCAGGAGGCATTCTTTGTAAAGCAGCTACTGGTCGCTGGAACATTGTTGCCCTGCCTTCCAATGGATCTGGATCTATTACTGCTGAGGAGGGTACCACCACATATTAGTGTAAACTAAAATAGTCTTTCCAGTGGAAGGAGAGTTGGATGATGGGGACAATATGTTTGTGGTCACCTGTTACCTATTTTTGCATCACCTAATATCAAAGGTCCCCTGTCATAGCAAACCATATGGGCCAGAAAAACAACTTGTCACTTCTTGGTGTGAGAACAGTAGGAATAGGGGCAGTTGTTTAAATAATTTACAGCTAAATGCATCCGTTTAAACAGACATACTTGAAAAGAAATAACTGAACCAGAATAATTCATCCTTTAAAAAGCCATGTTGTGCTGTTAAATCTTCTCCTTTCTGCACTCGGCAGCATGCAAAGGCGAATGGAAGGTGGGAGAAACAGATCTATACACGACACAGACAAAAAGCTTCCTTTTTATCAAACCAAAGCACCCATCTGTAAAATGTACACCACATGAGTAGGTAATCAAATTCCATGAAGGAATGTTATTTAAGTTTTTAAGGAAATTATTGTGAAACAGACTTGGATTTCAAAAAATAAAAATGATCTGTGGATATTCAGCTCCTGTAGCTGGCTATTCTCATACCCCAAGGAGAGAGCAGAAGCTAACCCCAGCCTAACAATGTATATGCAGAATAGTACTATTCCCATAAATATGCTTTTGGATATGCTATCATCAAATCCAATTGCATGCCTTCTCCCATTCTTTCTTCAGAAAATCCTGTTCAAGGGGCTTACTGAAGACCAGACCAGACCAGACCAGTCCTTAATAAAGAAGATCTTATTAAAAGTAAACAAAAGAAAAAACAACGTTAAGTTGTAGAGGAGGAAAAAAATTCAACAAGTCAAGTTAATAGGTGGATGGGAAAAACAGCCAGTTCCTCTGCTGCAAAATACGGGCAGAGTCCTCTTCCTGTGTAAGAAGAAATTAACTATTGCACAGTCCATTTAAGCATGGCTTGTCTTTGCCCCAGTCTCTCTATGTACACAGACTAGTAAACACAATGGTATTCATATTACCTGAATACCATTATCTTAGCCAAATATTGTCAATGTCCATGCTATGCCCTGCTCGCCCAAATAACCAAATTTGTGGCTATCTGAATAATTTTGGGCTCCTCAGTGAATTTCAGATAAACAGTTGTGTGATGTTTAAGTATGAGAGAAAATGCCAAATATAAATCTGAACCAACCCCCTGAGCAGAATGGATCGGTCTCCCCAGACTTTATGGCTAAGAACTCATTCATACGTTCGCATAATTTGCACTTAAGTGATGTAACTAGTGAGTAACTGAAAGGCCGCTACAAATCTAGCCCTTTCAGCAGAGCTTCGTTCCTTGCAGGAGTGCAGGTGGGAGGGATGGGGGCTGTTGTGTATCTCTGCTGCAGAAATCATTTATTTCAGCCAGGGCCACATAGCAGCTCTTTGCAATGCGATTGCACATCCCAGTCAGTTTCTATAAGGTATTGGCAAGAAAGTAACCTAGCAGGAAGGAGAAGGCAGGGTTGTTAGATCAGATCTGAAGTGGCTCTCATTAATTGCAGCATCCTGCTTTATACATCCCCTTTCAATCTCACCCACCTCTGAAAACCAGGACTGATGTATCCGATTGCAATTTGCAAAGATCTACTCCCCAAACCCACACTGTCAAAGCTTGTCCCGTTAGAGAGGAGGTAGCAAACATCTGGTAAAAGAGCCGTTGCCAAGAAGGGACACATGAGGCCTAGGTCACCACGATCGGAAGGCTCTTCCTCACAGTTCATCTCGCTCGTCTTCGCTACAAATGCAGGCACTTCTTTGGCTGTTCATGAAGGGTCTGCAGCCCAGAGTCCAGACAGTGTTGAACACTGTGTCTGCTACAGATTCACAAGCTGTGGGGAAGGAAAAGGAGAGACATGTAAGTAGCAGGCACAGCCCCACTGTTTAGAACTGGCACCCACACCAGTTGGAGAGCATGTGGCATACAAAGCTATAAGACTGATCTCTTCGGCTTTACAGCACTCCTGCATTTCCTCGCCTGCAGAACTGGGCAGTCATTTAGTTCCTACTGTTGCAACAGTCTGATGGAGGAGCGGTCTCTCCCAGGAAAGTAACCTGACTCTTGTGTTTCATGCTCAAATGGCAAAATGGTCTCATGTCACTGGGACAAGTAACCACAAGAGAAGGGCTTCCTGAGAGAACTTGCCAGAGCTTTCCTAATTCTGATCCAGTATCTTTGACAATGTCCCAAACAGGCTCTCCCTCCTTGATATTATTTTCCAGTGTTGTTCTATCACTGTTTGAAGTCCTCCAGGATTGCCAGTGCTAAGACTGGGCAGGGCTAGTATTAACAAGCTCATCGCCCAGGAGTTCCCTAGAAAGAGCTTGAAACAAAACGAGACTAGCTGAGGGGGAAATGCCAGTGGCCCATGTATTCATGAGAAGCCTCCCTGTCCATTTCTGCCCTTGTGGAATTGTCCTGAGGGGTGCAAGAGTTGGAAGCTTTAAACAAGAGGTTACTGTAGGCACATCCAGAGTTTTTGATTCCAGAGTACTTTATATTATCGGCTAAATAGAAGAAAGCTTGTTATTGAACTACCTTGCTTGATAACTAAATGATCTGTATGTTCATATAAGGTCGTAAGGAACCCTTGAGATCATCTGTTTGGCCTCCTGTGTAATGCATACCGATTCAATTTCCTCTACTTTACTGCTGTGTGAAATTCACTAAATTGTGTTTGGCTACATGCGCTTAGCTTGCATTTGCCCTTCAAAGAGCATCTAACCTTAAAATCAAGACGGCAAGTGATGGATTTATCATCGCCTCCCTTGGAGGTTGATTAAACAGACACGTTGTTAAATGTGTCGTATTTTGGATTAGAGCTGATATTGACTTAATATTGAGTGTTTTAAATTGAAATTCTAAATCTTGAATTACGCAGTCAGTCAGCTCTATTTCTAATTTGAATTTGTTCTGTTTTAACTTCCAGTCTTTGGCTCTTGCTATGCCTTCCTCTGCAAGATTAAAGCGCCCTTTAGTCCAGGTACATAGCTAAGGGAGGAAGCAACCACTGCTCCCCTGCTCCTGCTCGCCCCCCCAATAGAAATAAAATGTCCCAGGTTTGGTTCCCTCCATTTCTTAGTCTGAAGAAACTGCCACCCTTGTCCTGCAGTCTGACACCCCCCACCCCTCCACGTCAGTGTCCTAGCTACAGGCCTGCCTTAGTTCCTTATACTTTCTCCCTAATAAGTTACTTTTATACCCTGTACAGGTGAACACAGATTCAATAGTGAGTCTCTAAAAGTAATTATTTACTAATGTCAGAGATGCAAAAATCAACTATTTTGGAAACAGACCTAGCGACCAAACCAAACTGGCAGAGGGCCACCAGAACATGTTGCCTTCAGTGAACCTAATCCAAGGCCACCCAGATTAGATAGATCGAATAATATCCTTAGTGTACTATGGACCTTTTCACTCAAATTGGCCCAGCTTTCCATTGGATAAGATGGCAGTGTCTAGGGGGGCAGTGGCTTTGGGGAGATGGCACTGCTTGCAGCATAGGTACCCAACCTTACTCACATTTTGGCTTTCTGGTCAAGGGAAGTGAGCACCCTAGTGGCGAGGAAGGGCAAAATGTTGGTGTCTCCTAGAGCTAGTTCCATTTGTAAGGGGGGAAGACGGGAAGCAGTGAACAGGGCTGGACTGCAGGTGGGAAGATGATGACATTTGTTTTGTTGGAGATGGCAACATTTATTTAATTATTTATTCAGATTTCTACCCCACCCTATGCTACTTCCCCCTAAGGTTCAGGGCAGCTTACATACATACATCATAAAAATACAATAAAACTCAATTGAAAACCCCATTAAAACCCCACCCTCAGCCCTAAGCCCTCACACCTCAAACCCTAACCCCACCTGCCAAATGCTTAGCCAAAACAAAAGGTTTTACACTGCCTACAGAAAATGCTCAGTCTTGGACTCTGGGGGAAGGGAATTTCGTAACATAGGGAATAAAAAGGCCAGCCCTGCCCTCAAGTCTCCCCTCCATGTTTTGATGGACCTGGCCTGTTCTCTGTTTCTCTTCACAGCTCTCCACTCTAAGGCCTTTCCCCCATGACCTGCCTTGGCACCTCATGGGAAAATTCAAATCTAACACAGCTTCCGTCTCGTGGAAACCAAGGAAGTGCAGCTCTCATGCAGGCAAGCTCGTGCAATAGACAGGGTAGGATTTCACTACCCTATCAGTTGCACGAGCTTGCCTGTGTGAGAGCCACACTTCATTTCCCACAAGTCAGGAGCTGCGCTAGATTTGAACAGCACAAGCTCCCGCGGGGCCAAGGCAACTCATGGGAAAGCGGCTTAACACCTGCCACCTAGACAGTTTTTATACGAGCGGGATTTCTCCCGCAGTTTAAACATGCAGCGCTGGGAAACCCCCACAGGGGGGCTTTAGACACTCCTCTGTGAACCGGAAGTTGCCCAGGCGCCATTAGAAATGGCAGTGCAGCGCAACTCGCAGCATCCCGCGTCTCAAAACACACCCAGGAGTCGCACAGTGCCACCATTTCTAATGGCGCCCGGGTGACTTCCGGTTCACGGAGGAGTGCTTAAAGCCCTCCTGCAGGGGTTTCCCAGCGCTGCATGTTTAAACTGCGGGAGAAATCCCACTTATATAAAAATGGTCCTAGAGTCACTTCCTTATGCCTCTATACCTTCCTCGCCCCTCGTCTTTGTTACTGCAAGGCTCAGTGGAAAACATCTCTTTCCACTTGGCTTTATTTCTTTCTCACTCCCCTGCCAGTATTTATAACTATCATTTAACTCTGAAAAGGGTTTGGGGGATATGATTATAAAATATGTAGTGCCATACATTTACCTGGCACTTTCCTCATACAGAGACAGGGCAGAACATTTCCTGTTCCTGGAGTATGTAAAATCTAAAGACAAGACACAGGAGAGCAGCTCAGGAGAAAGGGGGCAAGGGAATCATGTCTGAAGACATGGGTTTTAAGGAGGGATCGAGAGAAGGGAAATGGTTGGCAGATGAGCTCAAGGAGGGGCACTCCAGGTTTAGGGATTGTAACTATCAGAGTGAAGAGAGGAGCCACCTGTCTTTTCTGGAGATTCGCTCCATTTCAGGCATTGGGAGCCAGCTATGTAGGTGCAGGGGCCTAGTGCATCCTGTCACTAGGACTCAGCCCTGCTTGAGACCTAGGTATGCTGCACTAGCACAAATAGTCACAGTGGAGAGCCAGCCAGCTTCACAAGCTACTGTAAATGGGAGCAAATTGTGACTGTAAATGGGAGCAAATTTTCTGCTTTGACTACGCCAAGGGATCTAGGCCAAGACAAAGCCCTGATAACTCCACTGGTTTAGGTGAGCTTTCAAAACAGGACCAGTGTTGGGAAGAGCATAGGAGAGAGGAGGGTGATAAAGGGAAAGGACTTGTAGGGGTGGGAATTTTGGTTTTAACCAAAACAGTGCAAAAATGGTTGTTTCGGTTTAAAACCAGAGCATCTGAAAAATGGGCCTAATATGGTTCTGATTTTTGTTTTTGTATCTTTCCCATTGACTTCAATGGGAAGGGGAACTATGGAAACAGACCAAAAGGGGACCCAGGTCTGGGAACCTTTACCCTCACCCCTGGGGCCCTGCCGGCATGTACTTATCAGTCTGGGCCTTGAAGGATGGAGGTGAGGAGCCGTCGTCTCTGCTGCCGGCCAGCTGCAACCACCATGTCGGTGCCATTTTGGAAAAGGGTAGCCATTCTGCACATGCGCAGTGCCATTTCACACACAGGCAGCCATTCTGCCCATGTGTGAAATGGTGCCGTACATGTGCAGAACGGCTACTGTTTCCCAAAATGGCACTGATGCTGCCAGCACCATTTTGGAAAATGGCTAAACATGTGCGAAATGGCCCCAGTGACTATTTTGCAAATGCATGATGCTGAGCAGGGAGATGTGCAGTGCACCCCAGTAAGGAAACCTGCCTGCAGGTCTCCAACAGCCACAGCAGCTGCAGCGTGGCCAGCTGGCTGGCAGCTGACACAGTGGCTTCTCACCCCCATCCTCCGAGGCCCAGACCAGTAAGTACATGCCAGCCAGTAGGGCCCCAGGGGCGGGAGTGTTAGGAAAGTGGATCCCCACCCCCAACCCTCCCAGGCCAGTAGTGGGCTCCAGGGAATGGGGGTGGGGTGGGGAGACTAGGGATGATTTTTTTGGTCCCAGGCCTGAGTTCAGGTTCCGCGGTTCCCCTTCCCACTGAAGTCAATGGGAAAATTTTTCATTGACTTCAATGGAAAAAGAAACAACCATAAACCGAAAACCGAACTGAAAATTACCCAAAATGTAGGGTTCCAGGACAAAGCCCCCCTGAAACCAAAAAAGGCCCTGTGTCCCTAGAGAACAGAGATGCAAGTGGGGACTGGGATATGTATGGCTTTTAGGGAGGATGAGGAGTTTGCATTCGATGGCCCAGGACTGCAAGCGCCTCAGGTCAGGACCATTTCTTTGTGTTCTCTCTTTAGAAGGCTGTGCAAAGCTATGGTGCTCCCCTCAATAAATGTTTAATCATCACAATGAGACAGGAAGCCAATGGTGGCAGACACCTTTCTAAAGAATCTGCAGAAAGTCTACAGCTGCAGCGCTGAAGCGTGAACTTTCCCATTCATCTTAATTAGGGGTTACCCTTGGAAAAAAAATTAGTCACCCCTTAACCATCTAATTGCTGGCTGTCTTGACATGTAGATTGGACCGGGGAGGCTAGACGAAGCATAGCAGAGAAATCGGATAAGCCAGGTAGAACTGGGCTTTGTAAGAGGGATATTTCTAAAAAAAAAGGTGCAAGGTGTCCGCCTTTACATTTATTATTTTTTTGGTCTTGTTAGACTCTGTTTTCAAGGAACATCACAAGGTTGACAGACGTATACTTTTATTTTGACCCTTTCCACCCTGGTACTGTGCATTCTACACTGCTGTCTTTAAAACATTCTACATACAGTAACTATATCAGCCTTCAAACTCAAAAGAAACCACAGGGGTATTACACTCCTGTCAGCACCCAAATTATAAACTCAGCCACTAGGACAGATTTTCACAGGACCTGTGATTTTAGCCCTGTTGCTACCCTTATTTGGGAGGAGGGAATGATGCCACACTATCAGGAGGCTCACTGATTGGCTGGGGACCAGTTGTCAATTTCCCCATGATTTAGATGCTATTTATAGCGTGCCTGTCTCCCTGGGAACTAGATTTGGACCTGTCAGTTTTGACCATGTCCCTTCATGCCTCCTGTCTGTTAAGCGAGGGTCACATTGAGGGAAGGAGATTCTCAGAACAAAAGTCTAAATCAGAAGAGACAGGAGAAGCAGGTAACCAGAGTAAGCAGCAGCTGAGAGAATAAATTTGGATCCGCACTGCCAGTAACGCTTGTAGTCCCTGGGGAGAAGAATTCTCCTAGTCATCCCCAACCTCAGTCATTCAGAAACAGAGTTGAAACAAATAGCATAGTCAACAATTTTGCCCCACGTGAAATGGGGTCCCACGAATATTTATTTATTTTATTTTATTTTATATATTTATACCCAGGGCCCCGAGGGAAACGCGGGTCTGCGATTCGCAGATTTCCCGTGGAATTCCCCTCCCCCCGCAGAATCTCCTGCCCCACTTACCCCAGCGCAGAATTTCTAGCCTGCACTGCGGGGACGCGGGGCAGGAGATTCCATGAGGGGAGGGGAATGAAAAAACCCTCGGGGCTTCCCCTCCCCAGCCTCCCCAGTTGCCAGGGCTTGCCTCCCCCCCTTTAGATAATTAATTAACTTACCAGAGACGGCAGCAGCAGCTGCTCCGTCCAGCGCGCTCGTACTTCCTG
>QEPC01006748.1:1361014-1379694 GCA_003113815.1 Sphenodon punctatus | reverse complement strand
GTAAAAAAATCCGGTACCCGGAATCCGGTAACCGGACCGGATTTACCGGGTCGAATCCGATAATGCCGGTACGCCCGGTACCGGCATTATCGGATTCCGGATTTACCGGTTTTCCCATGCCTAGTCCACGGTGTCAAAAGCAGCCGAGAGATCTAGCAGGACAAGAAATGTCGAACGTTCATCCATCTCCCGGCGGAGATTGTCGACCAAGGCCACCAATGCCGTGTCAGTGCCATAGCAGGGGCGGAACCCAGATTGAAAAGGGTCCAGGAAACCAATGCTGTCTAGATGCGCAGGATTGCCACCGCTGGCTCAATAACCTTCCCTAAAAAGGGAAGATTAGAGACAGGTCGGTAGCTGGCGAGTGCATCCACGTCCAACAATGGTTTCTTCAGCAGGGGGCGCACCACAGCCTCCTTGAGGCTGGGCAACAGCCTCCCCTGCTGCAGGGATGCGTTAACCACCCTCACCAGCACCGTCCCCAACATCTCCCTGGAAGCTTTCACTAACCAGGATGGGTACGGATCAAGTTCACAACAGGTGGCTCTCACAGACCCCAAGACATCCACTGCATCGGCCAGCGTCACTTCCTGAAACTCCCCCCACAAAGATGGACCAGACGGGACCTCCAGCACCTCGCGCTCTCTACCTACTGCCTCTAATCCAGAAAATAAAAACTGCTCTTCATTGCTGCTTTGTTTGGATTGCTGGAATGGTTTTTCTAGGGGGATTTCTTGCTCATTTTGGTCAAAAAGCAAAATATCTGAAGTGAAATGGTTGAAAACACTGGAAAAACTGAAGTATTTGAAATGAAACATCCAAATATATGGATACATGAACAGGAAGTAGCTAGGTTGGAGTGGGCCCTGGTGCAAGAAATGAATTTGCGCCTCTCCCCCCTGGCTACTGCCACCTCCCCTGCCCCACTGCCACTCACCTCCCCCAACCAAGATCCCCACTGAGCCCCCCTCTGCCCACCCAAGCCTCAGTCAGGATCCCCATTAAGTTCTCTGCCTCCCTTGCAAATGTCCTTCCAGCCTCATTGTTCTTTTGTTGCTATTCCAGTCCCTTCCCATGCTGATCCCCCTTCATGTCCTTCCACCTCATCCCTCTAAATTCATTCATCCCCCGGGGCTTAGTGCTCATCATTCCACACACTCCTTGTCGCCATTCCTTGTTATTCTTCCCATCAACTGTGGACTCCTCATCATTTAACCAAGCCAGTTGTCATTCCAGCTGTTCTATCTGGTCCATTCCTTGTTGTTCCATCTGTTCCATACAGCTACCTCTTCATTCCAGCCATTTCTCATAGCCCTCTTTGTCATTCCACCTCATTTAAGCCCATTCCCTCTGGTTCCCTGTTTGTTATTTCATCAGCTCTTCCCCATCATTCTCTTATTGTCAGTCCTCCTGTCCCTGGAACACACAGCTTCTTCCCTGTCATTCTACCTAGCCTCTGGACACGCCACTATTCCACCTGTCCTTTCTTTGTTGTTCCACCTGATCTCCATGGCCACTTGTCATTCCATTTTCTCCCTTTTCATTTCACTCATTTCTGATGGCCCTTTGTTATCATTCCTTCCAGTCACTTGTCAACCCACCTGCTCCCCGTGGCCTTCTCCCTGTTGTCCTACACCTTCCATTCCACTTCCATTGCATGGCCCTTTTCTCATCATTCCATCTCATTTCCTCTTACTTTACTCATCTTTTCTAGCTCCTTAATTTTAATTCCACCAGCTCCCCAACATCCTCTCATTGTCATTCCAACCACTTTCCATGCAATCTTCCATCTCATTTCAACCAAGCACTTGTCATCCACTAATCCCTTCTGAGCTTCCCTTGCCATGTACCTTCAACCCCTTTGGTTTTATTCAACCGCACCCCTTTGGTTCACCGATTGTTATTCCACCAACTTCCCATCATCATCTTATTGTCATTCCATCTTTCTCAGTGGCATATTTCTTGTCATTCTACCTCAGCTTCTCATTTAATGCATCCCCTCTGGCTCCCTGGTTGTCATTCCCCAACACCCCCATCATCGCCTTTTTGTCATTCCACCTATTTCCTTGTTATACACGTCACCTCTAATGTGCTGCTTCCTGTAATTGCAACAAATCTGTTGTCATTCCACCTGCTTCCGATGGTCTTTTCCAGGGTTGGGGAGAGGACAATTTGGGCTAAGCAAAGAGTTTCATAGCTGAGTCTCCAGGAATAGCACGGAAAAGACAGACTTGGGAGGGGGAAGCATACATCTCACTCTAGCCTCTTTCACTTGGAATAAGTTTGAATATACTACCTCCACCACACCACACCCCCACCCACACTACAGCAAGCCCCCTGGCATTCTTAAGCACTTCTTTCCCCGAGACACAGGAAGTAGGGGTTGGGGGTAAGCTTCTGAGCAGGATTGTGTCCAAATATTGGGAAAAGATATATAATCTTGCGCAGCCAAAGTAGCCAGGGTTGCAATTATCCTTCTCACCAGTGAAGGCTTTTCCTATCCTCCCCTGAAAGCTGGCTAGGGTCCCCTAACGTCCCTAGATGAGCCACAGCACAAGACCGATAATAGCCTGGGCAGGACAGAGCAGGCAGCCATGACCTGTGGAGAGGAGGTTCTGGCTGAAGCATGCAGCAGACAAATGGTAAAAAAAACAAAAAAAACCAAGGTGGTAGCCCCCACCAGATGGGTGTTTAGTTGTTTCACTGCCCATTTATTAGGTGTCTGCCTGGCCCCCACCTACCACATGGCCACCACCCACCTGCCACTCATGTGACATCACCTGGGCTAGCGTACACTCAGATGGCCATGTCCCATCAATTAGGTTGCACGCAGCTTCGCACGGATACAGCAGAGTCACAGGCAAAAACCTAGAACATCTGAGGAGCAACTGCTTCTCTGGGGTAGAGGGAAGGGGCACCTGCCCATCTATGAGGTTCATTGTGCTAAAAACTGTGAGTGGGGGCTGCATGGACTGAACATGGACTCCAGTGGGCTATTGTCTTGTTTGAAAACACCAAGAGAGAGGAGTCGGGCCATATACACGAAAAGCCACTCCCCCTGGCGCTGATGTGTGTATGTGGGAGGGGGGCGGTGGCCCCAAGACAGGCCAAGCAGGTAGGTGCCAAGAGGGGCTTGGGACTGGGCTGTTGCACACAGTCAAGTCAGGAACAAGGTTGAGTTGCATGGTGACGAGGGTTGGACTCAACAAGATGCCTGAATCCAATTCTAGTACAAGGAAGGGGGTGGGGCTGGAGCAGCGTGGGAACCCAGTAGGGTGGGGTCTGGGATGGCACTGGCCCCTCCCCTCACCAATTTTCTTGTGAGCAGTGAAGGGAGCTGGCTGGTGGTCACACCTAAGCTGAAGGAGCAGTAGGCACAACTGCCGTGGCAGAAATGGGAGTTTGAGGCAGGCGGCTACCGTGGGACACCACTAATGAAGCTCCCCCAGGGCCTCTAAGCTCATGGGGCCTGGTGCAGATGCAGTCCCTATTATAGCCATGCCCCTGTACACAAATATCGTTTTGCTATTTATTTGGCTGGCTATCCAAGAATGCAAATAATATTTGAGAATAAAAAACATGGCTATTCATTTCAGGTCGTCTTCGAAATGGAAACCTCAGTGACCTCCCTACGTGGTCTGAGCGGTACCTGGCCATGTCATCTGAAAGCAGACTACCCCAGAGTCTGAGCGTGCTGCCTTTGCTACACACAAGTACGGCTGAACTGAAATGAATTGTGGGATTCGTATTTGCGGATATTATTTGCATTTTTGGATAGCCCTCCAAATATCTGGATGACATCCACTATCAAAGCAGATATTCATGTAACTGCGCACACACACACCCTCCGTTTTTGACTATGTGGTTGCTTTGCATATTCATATATTTGGCTACTGCCCATGCCAAGCTGCCTCTGCCAAATCAGTTTTAATAACACCAAGGTCTCCTGGGGGGTCCTGACTCAATTCTGAACTGGAACTATTATCCCAGGATCTCTTTCAATCAGATTGAAATGTTTTCCCATGTTTGCAAAGCACAGGAGATATGTAGCTCTATCTAAATGTAAATCTCTCCATGCATTTTTAACCTGATGATCACTAAAGTATTCAAGTCAAAGGAAAAGGAAGTTCTGATCAGTTCTACAGGAAGTGCCCATGCTCTTTCCCCCGATTTGGATCTAGCCATTGGCCCAGGCAGGCTCATACTCTGCAATTGTCATCTCGTACTGGCCCTTGCACTCCAATAAAAACATTCTCCACACAGCCCTCAAGATTTCATCCTGGCAATTATTTGTGTCTATGCCCCTACTAATCACAGCTGCCTTCTCGGGTGGTGGAGAGAGAAGCTGCCAGACAGCTTGGTCTCTGGAACCTGCTGTTCTGAAGTAGGCTACTGTGCAATGACCAAACTGCAGCCTCCATGGGATCTTTGCATGGCATAATCAGACAGCTACAACATATACTTGATGGAGACAAGCCCCTAAGAGAAACCTTCATGAACCACCTCTGGCCTTCAAACGACCCCCTGGACCTCTCACAATGGATCATCTGGAGCAAACGCCCTGCCACCCAGGACAGCTCAACCTCGACAGGAACAAGACCCTTACAGAACAGCAGGTGCAAAACTTGCCAACATATTTCTACCACAACTGCTATCACCTCCCAGCCCCCTCTCCCCCCAAGGAAAACCATTCCAAATACAAGGGAACTACACTACATTTTGGAATTTGCAGGTGTATTTCATTCAGTGCATGAAATCCCCACATGGAAACGATGGGTGTTTTTAAACAAGTGCCTCCCCACCCGTCGCCCACCCATCATGCATGTTGCAGGACTGTATAGGGTAGGGAAGGCTATGAGGGTTGTCTCGAGCATGGAGGGGCAAGTGTTACCCAGTCACACAGGCTTGCTCTGCATTGGGCAGCCTTACCTCACTCTGGTCTGAGTCAGGAATGGTGGGCTACCACACGTGACAACTCACTGTAGCCCAGTCGGGCAGGCTGTCCCCTGGGTGTGGTGGTAGCTAGCCCGGGCTGACACTCTGGAGGTCAATGCCCAGACTTGCTGCCATCATGTTCAAGGAAACTCTGGGCCAAACACCTGAATGGCCCTTAACAAATGTGACAGTGGCCGGCAGGTCACAGTGGGCCACCGTCACATTTGTTAACACCCCCCGCCCCCCCCATCACAGAACTGAACAGACTGAAGATGGAACACAAATTCCATATACAAAAAAATGTGAATGGAAATGCAGTGGGCAGAACTAAGAATGCAGGAAAGGGAGACAACGTGAGGAAAAGGAGAGAAAGCGACAACACAAGTTGGAAATCATAAAAGCAAGAACATGACAAGGATATGCTGATAAACAGAGGAGTCCTTCCCAGAAGACACACCAATGACCCAGAGAGGGACAGATCAGAGACTACGCTGCCCTCATTCATCAGTACAAAGAAAAAGATTGTATAGCTGAGTTCTTCACAACCACGGAAAACATCTTCAGGCAAGAAGGAATTGATCCCATCATGCTGGTCATGCGTGAGTGTTCTCGTGGGATAAAAGCGGAATAGTGCATTCTCACGTGCGCTAATTCCCATGAGACTAGGACCACAATTGCCATCACAGAAGTTTCCCTGCCTCCCTGGTGACGTGTGAAAGTAGCCTCTGTCAGTTGTATACTCAGCTGCTGTGAACCCATTTCCTTCACCTGATAAGCTGTTTCCTACTATACCCCCTATCCATATGTTTGCTGGACAGTCAAAACAATATTGATCTGGCCTTCCTGAGCTATTATGTACATTTGAAGTAATCACCCGATATGTGCGGCCATTTATTTTAAATGGATTGCTAACTTTCTCTCTCCCCGTCTTAGTGTCTTCCAGACATCCTCATTTTTAATACTAACGACCCTATTCTTCTCTAGCAGTCACATTTACATTATCTTGCAGCTTGCTTCTTGATTTATATTTGAATACTAGTACTTTCCGCAGTGTCATGTTCAAATACATACACCGGTCTTGCATTTGCTTAAATTTAGTTCTGACTTGCCTGTAGCCTGATGAAGGGCCCCGTGTGGTTTGAAAGCTGGTACATTCTCACCAACAGAAGCTAGTCCAATAAAAGATACATCTAACTACTTTGTCTCCAAGATGAAGTAGAACTGACTTGCATTAGGGCCCCCCATAGATGTGACAAAGGGGGGGGGGGGGGGGGGAATCATGCCTCAGTCGGGCTGCCCTGTGGGCAGGAGGGGTGGGATATAAATTTTACATAAAATAAAATTTAAAAATTTACAATAGAGGGGGAAAGGCAAAACCTGACCATTAGAGGTGGTCGAAGCTGCCCAAGGCAGGTGCTTTCAAGTTGTGATCTGCGACCCACTGGTGAAATCATGAGACTCCGGGAAGGGGGTCTGCCACTGCTTTGGGGAACTGGCTACAGAATAGCAGGCTTCACTCCTTACTGCTGCCATGGGCCTTTCTGGAGCTGGGGAGGTTTGGTTTTAATGTGCAGGTGTTGACTTCAGTTTTTTTTCTGCAGCCAGATATGTGCATTACAACCCTCCCTGTTCCCCTCCCCTAGAGATGACCTTGGTTCCAGCTGGGAGCACACACCAGGCTGTGGCCATCGCCAGTGGTGGCCCATGAGAAATAGTGAGGATGGGTCCAAAAATCTGGGAACCACTAGACTTCAGAATTTAGGCATTCAGCTCCCATTAGCTAGTAACAGGAAAAGGACATGGAAGCCACTGGGATGGACTTGGGAAATCCCATTCTAAAATAATACTGGTTGCTGAAGAGTTTTCTCCTTGTTTAAAAAAAGAGACTTTTGAGATTTTTTCAGAGCATGTATCATTGGAAGCCATAAAGAAGCATATTGGCAACATGTTTGAGACGTGTGATTGGTAAAGACAGGCAGATGCAGAGCTAAGGGAGACAGTGGAATCCACACGCTGCCTTTTGCTTTAGGTGCATTCACAAGTAAATGTTGTTCAGCCCTGGCCGGAGCAGGATTCTGTCCCTTCCAGCAGAATTACACATAGGAAAATATCCAGCACCTTCTCCTCTTGGACCGGAAGCAGAAGCTTTTGCTTCTGAAAAAGAGATGCCTGATTGGAAAACTCACCTTCCACCTTCGAGACAAACCCAAGGCTGCGCTTGAGGTCAGAGCAGATGGAGTGGAGGCACCAGCGAAACTTGGCATCACAGCGGTATTTATTGGCACCACAGGTGTCGTAGCAAACATCCAGCTGGTTGCAGCACTTCGTCATGGCAGGGATACCTAAATACAGCTGGAAAAGGGAGGAAAGAGGGGCGGAAAGGGAAGAATGTCTTGGCATTGAACTTATTGGAAGCATTTGCTATTGTTACTGAAGGTGGCACCATCCCTGTGTGTCCCCAACAGCTGTTGTGAAAGCCCAGCATTATTAAAGCAACGGATAAAGCCGAGCACAATTTCATTTGGTGTTTTATTTTCCCATTAGCAAATGTGCAAGTCCTATTACAGAACAGTGACCCACTCATTACTCATTCACCGCGCAAACTCGAGGTTAAGCATGAGCGAATCTTGTCTACCGCTGGAGGATTAGGGTTGTCACCTAGCCCACGTTTTAAGGAACACTTATGAAAAATACATGTTGCAGGGTCTGCATTGGTGCCTAAGGTGCCAATGCAGAGCCCACAACATGTATTTTCCATAAGCGTTCCTTAAACATCTGCATAGGTGGCAGCCCTAAGCTGGATATTAGCTTGTGTTACACACACCTCATTTCCTTCATGTAGATGAGCTCCAATATCCAGCTCAGGTCCTAAAGCCGAATTATACAAGCAGCTGGTAACAAAACTAGGAACTGTGTATCCCACAGCAGCATAATCTTTTCTGTTTGGGCACAGCATGATGGTGAGAACAGAGATGTACCAATTAAGCAGCCGTCCTGCCTCCAAGAGTGGGCTCAGGGAACACCAATGTCGCACCTGCAAATAGGTTTGCTGGGATGCTAAGCATCCGCACTTTAGAGCTTTCCAAAAGAATCTGCTCTCAGGCAATGGCACCAGTTAAAACTGTGCAACATTTATCAAGGTGTCAATTAAGCCTGACCAATAGCCAACTGCAATGTCACTTCCCTGATACCATTTATTGTTTCTCCATCATTCATTTATAAAATGGACTCTGCTTTTTAGTACTTACCAAGACAATGGGAGTTAGATTCATACATGCAATTCCCACCTGGAGGATTATTCATTCCCAACAGGCAGTGGCCGCCAACAGGTGGGAGCTGAATGCTCTGCTGGTTATCAAATCAAATAGTAAATTAAGTGGCTATCCTTAAAATGACACATTTGCCTTTGCTTAATGATTGCCATAAGCAGCCAACCATCCCCATTGGTAGACCAACCAGACAACTTGCTACAGCAATCTTCCAGCATTAGCCTCTGCAGCTGGAGGGGGGGGCAGTACTAATCAGTAATAATCACCACTACCACCAGGAACAATTAAACCAAGCTGTTCATTACAAATATTTAGCTGATTAGTGAATTAATTTCATATGGGAACTAGGTGTTAGTAGTACATACACTTTCTGGTACCTTGAGACCCAGAAAATAAGAGCTACATCCGTTGGGCTCCTGAGACTTGTAGTCAGGTCTGGGCATGGGTGCCTTCCCTGGAAAGAGAGAGAGAGAGAGAGAGAGAGAGAGAGAATTCAGCTGCCTTTTGGTGGTCTTGGTGATGGGAGTGCTGAAGAGTTAATGAGCACAACACAGATTTTGAGGATGCAGAATGAGAAGTAAACACACAGATTTTGTTTGGTGTTGGTTTGCCAAAGTTTAGGGAAGATAAAATAATTAGACATGCTTAAAAGAAAATATATAGCAAGCCTAAAAATAGTGACTCCTACAGGCATCAAAACTCCAGTGTGTCGTCCTGGTGTACCAGGAGAGCAAAATTACCCATGGACTCTTTCTGTCTAACAAGAGGGGAGTGAGCTTCTCCACGTGAAGTGAATCATCTTCCCACAAATCCCCTAATAGGAGCAGAGGGTAATCCCTCTCAGAGCCACATTCTTCTCTTACAGAAGGGGCCCTCTTAGACCCTAGGGAGGGTACCATATTTCTAACTGCAATCTTCATAGTGGCTAAGCATTCAGAGCTCAAAGGGCAGATGACATTCTCCACTGGGCCAAGATGGTATGAGGCACTAACACAAGTAAAGATGTATGTTTTTAATCTATGTTAAAATTCTCTTCTAGCCAGGCCAAGGCATATTTAAACATGTGTCCTGTACAAAGGTCTCGGGTTAAACTTTGACTTGCTAACATGCTGAAGCACATTACCTTGGGTTGCATGAAGATTTTAACATGTTAGCTAAGATGTTAAAAACAAATCTATCAATTTGTCCTTGAGGTGTAATGCATACCTGCATACCCACATGCACACCATTGCTCCTGGCATGGCGTGCATGTAGGGGCATACTATCTATCTCTTGAGAATACTGTCAGGAAAAGTGCCTGTCTGTGATGAATGGGAAACTCGGGTAAGTTCTTTTTCAGACCAACCTAGAAAGAACCACTAGAGTCGACAATGACTAGATTAGAACAGGGTTGCTCTCAAAGAGCTTCCCAGGTTGTCTAGGGGAGCTGTACAGTGCTGCTGTATGGTACCAGAATGATTAGGTATTAGAAACTCTGCAACCATTTTCTTTAAACTTGGCTGCCAAAAAGACAGTGTGTGTGTCTGTGTGCTTGATTTTCACTCTGGCTGAAGGAAGCTTTTCTGCATCTATATTTAAGCTTCAAAAAGGTGGAGCATTTCCTTTTTGTGTGTTCATGTTTCTAATTCACAAGTGTGGGGGGTGGGGGTGGAGGGGGTCTAAGCATGAAATTGATCTGGTTTTCCCTGATCAATCTCACCAAGCCCCTAAGCAGTAAGGGCTGGGAACTCTACTTTTCTGTACCTCTCTATGTCATCCATTAGATTGCAGCTTCTGTTTAATTATGTTTTGATTCTTCAGGAGAAACTTGGAAAAGTAATAACATCATGCTAATGGTTAGCGGTCCTGCCTGCTGTCTACTCACTCATAGAATCAGGTGTCTGTGATGCAAGTGACTGTTGAAGGACATGGGGGCATGTGTCTACACCCCAGTTTTCAATTGACCCACCTTGAGCTGTGCTCCCTAATGCCAATGCCCTGGCACAGGGACACAGTAAAGGGGGTGTGAGTTTGCCCGTCCATCTCACAGCACTCATTCAGCCTCCTTTAGCTGGACCCCAAAGTCATGAATGACTGTCCACAGTCATCTATGCCTTCATTACCTGGAGGCTAGAACACAAATGCATTCTACATAAGGCTGCCCTTGGGTGTTTTTAGACAAGTGCCTCCTCCCCACCCATTACCCACCCATCATGCATGTTTCAGGGCTGCCTAGGGCACCAATGCGGGTCTACGAGATGCATGATGGGTGGGGAGGCACTTGTCTAAAAGCACTCTTTGAAGACTGTTCAGGGGTTTCAGTTGGTACAGAATGTGGTGTGACCTCCCTCTTGTCAGAGGTGGGTCACTGGAAGCATATTACACTGGTGCCAAGAGCACCCATGGCACAATTCAAGGTGCTGTTTTTGACTTATAAAGTCCTAAAAAAACTTTGACCCTACATATCTAAAGGATGGCCTCCTCCCTTATGCCCCTTCAGGTCTCTGAGATCAGCCAAATACACCCTCTTGCAAGTTCCATCATGGTAACACATCCATACAGTAAGGTTGCAAAGAGAGACATCCTTGGTGGCTGCGCTAGAGCTCTGGAATTCCCTTCCTCTGGAGGTCTGCCAAAAACCAAGCATCTTCTAGAGGTAATATAAGACTTCTCTATTTGGCAGGGAATTTAATAGGCAAGCTTAGGGTTTATGATGTTTTTAATGGGTATTTTATATGTGATTTTTATGGGTTTTACCTCTGTGTTATGCATGTGTTTTTGATGATAGCTGCCCTGAGCCTTTGGGGAAGGGTGGGATAAAAATCAAACTAATTGATAGTAGAATGGAGTCCTACCTCCGACTCCTTTGCTGGGTCCTGCTGCTGTCAGTGCTCACATGAGGTCGATGTGAGCACCTTTATGGTTCTCATCAAAGCAATTCCACTAAATCAAGGGTGGCCAAGAGGTGGATCACAATCTACAGGTGAATCACAAACTAGTCTCCTTTAGATCCTGGTGTGGGGAGTGCTGGCTGGGGACCAGTCTCTCATTGATGCCCTCTGGGGAGGATTGTGGGAAGGGCATGCCAAACGGTGTCTTCGGGGAGGACGCAGGAGAGCTCCTTCAGTGCGGCAGGGAAGGCTCTCTCCACTCTTGAGGCCGGTTGCTGAGGAAAGAGGTCCTGGCCTGGAGTGCCAAAGCCAGCAGGAGGGGTCCTGGTAGATTGCCTGAGGCTTGTGCTTGGATCAAATGGATTATGTGCACCATACGTTGGCTGCTCCTGCACTAAATGTGAGGGATGTGTAGGAAGCGATGCGATTTGCATCTTTCACTGGGTTAATTCTCTCGCTCACCCTCTTCCCAGGGGAGGACACTGTGTGTGTAGAGAGGGTAAGAGTGACAGTGGGTGAAAACAGACATGATGCTAACCACCCTTTAACCACCCTCGGTAGTCATTTATGCATGTTTCAGGGCTGCATAGGGCACCAATACAGCCCTGCAACATGCATAAATAATCACCAAGGGTGGTTAAAGGATGGTTAGCGTCATGTCTGTTTTCACCCAGTGTGGAAGAAATGGGGGTTGGCTGTTTAAGGCTCTTAGGTCTCTTGTGTTGCTTCCACATGGAGCTGCTGGGGTTCAGAGAGAACTAAACTTTGTCTATGTTTATCAGTTTAAGATGGATATGGCAATTACTGGTAAGTCCTGACCTTTATTTCCACTAAACAAAGCATTATCAACATGACTTAGGTTGGAAATGAAAAGAGCAGACTGTGCCATTTGTAATGCTTGTCCTGGACAGGAAAGATCAGGTCCCTAATCTCTGATACAGTTTCAGGTCACTGGCTTAGGTCAAGAGGCCCTGCTTCCATTCTTCCATTTAATGAACTCTTTTTATCACAGTTATCAGAGGGGGTTTGTTAGTTCGCAGCTTCAAACATCTGGTAGGAGGGAATCAAATGAGTCCCATTCACTTTATGGATGCGCTACTGGTAGCTTAGCAGTTTTCGAAGTGGCCCCTGAGAAGGAAAAGGTTTCCAACCCCCAGATAAGTTTCTGGGTTTGAGTCTGGGAGTTGCAGTGTGGAACCCGAGAATAAAGGCCTATTGATAGAGAGGCCTTTAAAGGCCACCCTCAAATTTCCTTTTAGCCTGTGCCAAATTGCCTGTCCCAGAACTATGTAGATTGGCGGGGTGGGGGAAATGTGTCTAGGGAATCTTCCAGTATCAACTTGCTCCTTCATAATGCCAAATCAAGGGAGGTTTGACACACAACATCACAGACCATTAGTGTTGCTCCAAAGTAAGTAGTTTGTGGATTGTGGCTGGGGAGTATATTGTGAGCAAAACATGCAGCACATGTGACTACAGATGGTGGTCCTGTGTGTTTAAGAGCATCTGTGGGTGGGGAAGAGAGGGACGATTATTGGGGGGCGGAGGGGGGATGATGATTGATGCTCTTTGGTCAATCCAATGGCTCCTTTCTGGAAGCATTTACAGCTCTAAAGTTAAGTGATACCTGACGACTCAGCCACAGGTGGGGAAATCATCCGACCCCAGCCTCTTGTGATAAAAAGTTCCCTTCTCTCTTGTTTTATGCTGTGTGCACGGGTGAGTTCCCAGAGCCAGCCAGGATGAATCCAGGGAATTTGAGAAGCTGTGACTCCTCCCAATATGGATCATCATTGTTATGGCCTCTGAGCGTGCCCGGTGATTGTGGAGCTCTTGGACAGGCTGTAAGACTCTATTTAGCCTCCTCTAGGGCCACCATATGCTTCTACTTACATTAAACAATTATTTGTTACCTCTAGAAGAGTTGTGGACAAGATGGGTCTGACTGACTGACTTAAAGTAGCACAATAGAGAGGCAAGGCCCTACTCAGGCAACCTGCTCTTGGAACTCACCCATGTGCATAGCATGAAATGACGTGGGAACTGTGGATTTTTTAAAACCGGTTTTGAGTCTCTTTGATGATCTGGGGGATGCCAAAACCAGTTTTAAAAAATGTGTGTTATTTTAAAAACACATTCAAAACAGTTTGGGCTTTTACACGATCATGGAAATGCGCATTTAAAATGGTTTAGGTGTTTAAACGAGCATGAAAACAGGCGCATATTTTTTTTTACCAACCATGCACAAATTTGTTCTCGTCTAAAAGCACCCTAATACCTTTTCTCCTCTCTTTTTAAAAGTGCACCTGATACGATTCTCGGCTGACAGTGTAACACCTGATTCTCAACATGTGTGAGAAGAGAATCTGACCTTATTTGCCAATAAATTTAGTGACAAATCTTCAATTCCTTGCACATCCAAAGCTCTCTGCAAAGCCAGTGGCACGATCTGGTGTGCATATAATACAGAATGGTAACCACAAGGTTTTGTGAAGCCTAGTAAGATTAGAGCTACCTTCTATTACCTCTAATCACTTCCCTGCTGTGTATGGAAACACTCTGATGGTTCATGAAGATCACATTATTTATTTATTTATTTATTTCTATTTTTACCCTGCCCCTCTGGCAAAAGCGACACGGGGAGGCTTACAAAGTTAAAAACAATGGAACAATAGTCACAATCTAAAAATACAACAATGTAAATAAATAACCCTATACATTCTCATAAAAGCTCTGCCTAGTGAATAAGGAAAAAATAAAAAGAATTTCCCTCCCCCAACCCATCTAACCCATCCCCCCTCCCTCATCAAATGCCTGGTTGAAGAGCCAGTTGGGAACTTTGACCCAGACCTTAGGTGGGGTCTGGATTGGCTATTTTTTTGCTTTTGTTTTTAAATGGCTCACAAATGTGTATTAATGGAGGCGTAACTCAAGAATGTATTCTTCTGTCTTTTTGTGGATGACGCTGCTCTGGGAACTTATCATACCAAAGAGCTGCCTCAGTAATGGTGCTTAGACCCCGACTTGGCAGGAGAGTTTGTTCCTGATTGGCTATAAGATTTAGGAGCTAGGCCATGAGGGGATAAAGGAGTAGGAAGAGGAGAGGGGATAAAGGAGTAGGAAGAGGAGGCAGTGTCAAGCAAACACCCCTGCCAAGTACATCTCTGAATTCCTTTACTGAATTTGCCTTTAGCCACTTTGGATAAACATTTCAGATTAGGATGAACTGCAGCTGAAATGAGTAGCCATGGAAATGGGTAAACCCTTTGAATCAGAACGGTCTGAAATGAATGAAGCGGACACCAGATGGCATCCAACCCCTCTTTGTTCGACTACCCGCTTCTTGTTTGTTCACAAAATTCATCTGATCCATTCATTTACTTGCTCAGCTTTTTGGCTGTTTGTTTCCATTTTGGACAGCTTGTCCAGTTCCTGTTTTTACCCTGCCCATTCTTATTGCTTACGGGCAGTTTTTCTTTTAAAACCTGTATGCAAAAACCGGAAGTGAGAAAATACTAGCAGCATGAACAAAAATGTGGTGTAGTGGATAAGGTGCTGGACTTGGACCTGGGTAGCTAGGGTTCAAATCCCACCCAAGCCAAAAACTCACTGGCTGGCCTTGGGCAAGTCTCAGCCTGTTTCCCATCTGTAATAAATGGAAGTGTGTGCCTGTGTTTCCCTCACCCATGCCCATCTTAATTTGTAAGGGCAGGGACCTGTCTCTAATAATAATAGTAAAGCACTAGGCACAGTGCTTGTGCTATATAAATGCATAATATAAAAAATATAAAAACTCAGTTACTGGAACATTGTGACAAATGTCATTTGAGTTAACTGCAGCTTATTGTAATTGTGGGGGAGGGGAAACCACATTTATTCTGCTACCTAGTTCAGCTCTAGTAGGAGCAAGCAGTGCAACCAGTTTCCCTGGGCTCTGGTGTTCAAGGGCTTCCTCACCCTCCACAAGCACCAAGACTGTTCCCCTCTAGGTCATGGACAACTTATACATTTGTCTTTAAGTTATTATGAAGCCCAAGGCATAGAGCAACTGTCTGGTCCTGGGTATTAAAGGTGCTTGATGCAGTGAGAACAAATCTTATTTACCTTGCTGTTATCTTCCCACCCTGCTGCCCCCATTATTATTCATCTCAAAACTGCTGAATAAGGAAACCTTGAAGGTTGCAGAGATTGCAGCACCCTGGAAAGGTTTGCTGCTTGTGAGAGTCTTCTGTACCTCCAATATCACACACACACACACACACACACCTCTCTTTTTGAGAAATATATGTTAGAGTTTAGTGTTAATATTCACTTTCAAAGCCTCACTTTACAAGCTGACAAGTCTTATAGAGCTGTGGCCAAGAAGACTTCCCTTCCCTGCCACCCACTCCCCTAGCGGACACAGAAAAGGTTTGGCTTTCTGCCCTTCATTATGAGGAACAAAAGGCAGGTGCTAATTTTAAAAAGTTCCTCTGATTACAAGGGACAAGCCAGGGTTGAAGCATGGTGTTTCTTGCTGACATCAAAACTGCTGAAACTGGAATCCAAAAATATCAATAATTTAGTCAATGTTAAAGGAAGGAGTCATTGGTTCCTGCTTTGATAAGTAATGTGATAAATCTTGTGAGGTGCTTGTCCCTCATCATTCTGAGGCCTCCCCTCTAACTTGACCACTTTGTGGCTCTAGGAGACTCAGAATGGTTGTATGTTTCAGGACTGCACAGCTGTTTAAAGACAGCATGTTCTTGGCACTTTCCTGGGCTTATGTGCCGCCACCTTCGCTACTGGGCTTTTGAGATTGCGCTCAGACAGAGCCAGCTGCAGAATTCACAGGACCTGGGTCTTCAAATGGGATGGGGTGGCAGAGGCTGATACAGGAATGACCGCTGTAGGAATGGGTGTAACTGGACGGGGTGTTTTGGGCTTGGAGGAAGTGTCTGTTCTGTTGCTGGTTCCTCAGACTGCCCTAGGAGCACCACAAGGCCAGGCGCTGACTTTGAGGACTGAAGGACCATCGGCCCTGTGCTCATCACTATGAGATTTAAAACACTCAAATGGAAAGAGTTCCTTCCCTTGGCGCAGAGGCCTCCTGGCTCCTTAAGGATCAGTGTAGCTCTTTTTTTTCTTTTTTTTGCCACCCCCCTCCCCCCCCTGCAGTTTTGGCATAGCCAGTTCTTGCCTTGTCTAGAGCAGGAAAGGGGATGAGAAGAGATGTGTTCTGGGGGTTTATGTCCAATTATTCCCCAGTAATACTAATGCCATTGCAGGTAGGATACATATCAGGGCAAACCTAACCTTTGTCAGAGCCCAAGCAGGTGCCAGCAATCCCTGGTGACGAGAGGTGCAAACTGCCCTTACTCTGGTCGCTCTGACCGGTCAAATGTCAGTACAACATGAATTCTCCTCTTTCCCCACTCCTGGACCATTGGTCTCAGATTTGCCAACCCCGTAGCAAGTTGTGCTTTGTTTAAGGGATTGTTCCACCACTATTGTCCCTAACCGATTCCACTGTGTTTCAGGAGAAATAGCTTTAAAACTAAGCAAAAGGGGACTGAAAAAAAAGAGGTCAGGGAGACTAACCACAAAGTGTGCTCTGAAAAAGTAGAGAGCTGACTAATGACTTCAAGGACTCCATTAGTATCAATTTGGAAAGTTAATGGAGCGTGGACAGCATTGTGAAAGCAGCATGCAAAATGCACAATCATAAGTCTCTAGAACAAAGAAACAGACACAAAACGTTTAGTGGCTCTAGAGAATATTTGTTGCATTCTCACCCTTACCTCTGGCCGCACCGCAAAAGCATCTGACAAGCATTTACTGCCTGGAGATTTGAAATATTTGCACTCCTGGCTCACAGGACAGGTCAGTTATAGGGGTTATGGGAAGGAAAGAAAGGACTTACCATATCTACACCTGTACTGACAAACCCCGTTTTTCCCTCCTAGAAGCTCCAAGAAGGAGTCAAAATAGCCATTAACAGATTCAAAGCCGCCTCGGATAGTCCCAATGCCCCAATCCGATGAGGACTCCTCCTCGACTGACGGTGCGTGGTTGACTGAGTTGTCCTGTGCTGCCTCTTCAGTGCCTCTCCCCAGTCTCAGGATCAAACACAGAACGATTGTGTTGTCCACCAGCTTCATCCTGCAGTTGGACCAAACAAATTCAGGCCTCTGGAACTCTCTAATGCACAGAACTCTCTGGAGGTAGGAAAGAGACTAAGCTGTTTGGAGCACAGGGCATGTATACTCCCCTCACTGATGGACTTTAAACACTGCTGTGGTAACAAGATGAGGTCATCACTGCAATTAGAGAGCACAAAGGCCAGACACAGTGGAGATTTGGTCCAAGTTCAGTTCATAGAAGTGAAACCTGAGGAATGTTTCACAGTGTTTTGAAATGACTTATAGTACCCCACTACCGAGACATTAGTCTGTCTTTGGTTATGATAAGAGGCTACTCTGCTCCCAAATAATGCTCATATGTACCCATTGTATTTGCTAGGAACATGATAGCTAGTTGTCAGTTGATGGAGACACTCACAATCATCTCCCCAGCTGTTTTGGAAATTTTTTTGTCTGAAAAGCCCATTTTGCTTCTTTGCCAGTCCGTATCCTAGTGAGCAAGGATTACCTGTTCCAGATTTTCTGGGAACAATTCTCTGCCCCGTCTGAAACAGAGGCTATTGCATCGTCAGATGGACAGAGAATGTGGCTTCTGCACAGAACCATCCAGGAGGCCAAGGACTTTGGAGCCATGGAGTCCTGGTTCTGGCACTACTATAAAGCTACTGTATCTGGGCTCTCACCTGTCTAACACACAGTTGAAGATGCCGCATTATGACTAACAACTAGAATCATCAGAGACCAAATTCTTCCTGTACCTAAGCTGAGCTTAGAAGACAAAAGTGATTTTTACACCACTTCTTTACCAATTCGATTCTGGACAACCATGTCAGTTTGGCCTTTGGTACAGATTGGAACAAGAGTAACCTCAAGGCTTCTAGGTCTCCTGCAGGAGCTGGGAAGAGCTTGAACAGGACATCACTGGGGCTGTGTCCACTCGCACGTAGTAGCAGCTGTGAGTTCACCCCCAGAACTCAGATCTAGCTCACAAACGACTTGGCCATGGCATGGGTACCCTCGCTCTCAGAGCTCTGTGTCATGGGTTGGAGGGTCCACACCCCCACTTTACTGGGTTTGAGTGACTCAGTTTCCCTTGCGCACAGTTCTCTTGAATCAGTTCTCTCTCTGGATAATTCAAGTGTGCCACAATGAAACTCCTTTGTCACACAAGGGCCCGATCCTTCCCATTTACAGACTCTTTACTCTCGGGGTTCGCAAGAGCTTGGGGGGCTCTTGTAGCTCACTTGTGTTCCAATATTAGACACCGCCACTTCTTCATAAAGTTAAAAAGTAAGTTTATTGATTACCTAAACAAGATAGTTGATACAGAGTGATAACTAGAAATAAAAGGTAAACATAACGCATTCCTAACTTATACTGGTTGAGTTCCTAAATTATGCATCTTACCCTAGCAAGGTCCAGAAGTTCTGGTTTCTCAGTCATAAAGGCGAATGACTGGGCACTGGCTTAGAGAGCAAAATCCT
>QEPC01006748.1:1285522-1356734 GCA_003113815.1 Sphenodon punctatus | reverse complement strand
GAGCTACCCTTCCAGAGGACTGTCTGCAGCAGGGGGAGAATGGTAGTGTAATATGCTACCATTACACCACAACCCTCTGGCCTACAGGGAGTAAGGCATTTGCTCCTGCTGCCAGCCATTAGAGCTATTCCTTTAACTTAATTAGAAGAGGTCTGTGCTCTGGTGTTGAAGGTTCCAGGCTCTCAATCCCAAGTGACAAAAGCTAGGAGTCTGGGAGCTTCAGATCATTGGACACATCTAATTGGAGGGAGGGTCACATTCACAAGTCTTTTCAGATATGTTCCTAGGACCAACCCAACCCTAGCTAGTGTTGGAAAAGCCACATGTGAAGTTCGGCATGCTGGATGATGGCTGTTGTAGAGGCCATGTGCCCTAGAATCTTTTGGAAGACTTGTACTCTCACATGTGGTTGAGATTGCATATGGAGTTCTGAATTATAAAAGAATCTGTCATAAGAGGAAGGCTCCCGGCTTGATTGAGTTTAAGTCTGCACCTATGAATCAAATGGATTGGGATGTTGTTAGGAAAGTTTTTTGGAAGTTAACGCAGACTCCCAATCATTGGAGGAGACCTGAAATAGTCTGCAAATCTCTGATAAGCTTTTGTTCAGTATTGAAACATTATCTAAATAAGGAAAAACAGGGGCAAGATGTTTTGTGAAAACCCTTAGATTGGTAGAGAGGCCGAAGGGGAGGACTGTATAATAGATAATGATTTCCGTTGCAGCTGAATATAAAGTATTTTGTATGTATGGGTGAATGTTAATATGGAAATAAGTGAGCTGTGAACCATGTACCCTTGTGTAAGCATGGGAGGACCTTAACAAAGGTTACTATTCTGGACTTAAAGGATTTAATAAATTTGTTGAGGCATCTTAAATCCAGAATAGATCTTGGCCCCCAACCTCTTTGGGGACTAAGAAGGTTAGTTGGAGTAAAAACCTCTTCCCTAAAATCTTGGAGAAACCTCCTCTAGGGTTCCCTTGGAGAGGAGGATTTGTACCTCTTGTGCCAATATTACCTTGTAAGATAAGTCCCTGAAGAGGGTTAGGGTAGAGAGTTTAGGGTGAGGGAAAGATTGAAATTGGATGGCATAACCTCTCTCTCATTTCAAGAGCCCACTTATCTGAGGTAACAAGACACCATATTTTTAAGATGAGAGGCAAGAAAAAAAGTGGTAAGTTTATGGAACATGGTTCACAGCTCTCAAAATAAAAGGTTAAACTTGAGACGTCTTATTTAGAGTTGGAGGAGAAGTTAGAAGATTGTTTAAGCCTCTGTTTAGACTTATAAGGTCTTCTTGTCTGAGAATGAGTAAAAGTGCGGAAGTACCTTTGACTGTTGTGTATAACCTGCAGGGAACCCTGCACATTTGTAAGAAAGTGTAGTCTTGTACCTTCTAGTTTTGTAAAGCGATACCTAGAGCAAAGGCAGTTCTTCTTGTTTCATTTATCTGAGCCAGAACTTAATCAGTGTTAGAAGCAAGGAGGTCTCCCTCATTGAATGGCAAGTTCTCAATTTTCTTGTTTTGGTAGGTTGGAGCAGTGGATCATAGCCAAGTGTGTCTTCTAGTGGCGATGCCATTTGCAATTGCTCATGATGCTGAATCAGCAATATGGGTCATGGTGGTTAGTTGTGACTGGACTAGATATAGGTCCTCTGCCGTGATCATGTTGGCTTGCTGTTTTAACTCTGGGGGAAGATGCTGGATGATAGGTGCAATCTTCTCCCAGAGGAGACGATAATAGCTGGACATTGCAGAGGCATAGTTTAATGCTCTGAGGATCATTTGTAACCGAGGAGAATGTTTGTCTATCAAATATGTTAATTTTTCGATCCTCCCTATCCATTGGTGATGTCTATGTGGATTTTGTTTTGCTGTCTCTCCATAGATGCCTGGATGACCATGGACTTGGTTGTGGGGTATTTTATAAACCTTTCATGTCCTCTGGTGGTACAGGGTAGAATACACTCTATTGCAAATCTGTTGGAAGTGTCGAAGAGGTCTTTCAATGAACTCTTGAATTTTTCATGAGCTTCTAAGGAGAGGTAGTGTAACCTTGGTAGGAGCAAGTCTGTGCAAAGTCCTATAGATAGGATCCTCTTCCCTCTTCAACAAGGACAGATTTTAAAGTGAGCAGCTGCCATCTTATGAATTAGAGACCGAAGCTTCTTATGGTCCTCATAGATGGTGGCCACTGGGACCAGGTGCAAGTTGTTGTCTCAAGCTGAGGGTAGTAAATCTTCAGATTCTGTGGAACTTGTATTTGGATTATCTGCAGGTCTCCTTATGAGAAGTGTCCAAATTGAGATTGAGGTGGGGGGTTCCAGGTAGGGATTCTTCTTTGGGTAGCTTTTGGTCTTCAGTAAGTGACTTCATCATTGTAGGTATAGTGGGGGTGAAGAGTACCAGAGCCATAGCATCACGCTTTGTGCTGTACAGGTGTTGGGTTCAATGCGGTGGGGGAGTTCGATACCACTGAAGTGGTAGGGATATACGGTGCTGAGAAAGAGAAAGTGCTGCCAGGATTAGTGGTGCTGAAGCTACAGAATTAGAAGATGGTACCAAGGATAATGGAGTGGAAATTAAAAAGGTAGATGCTCTGATGGAACCTTAACTACAGCAATTTTCTATGTTTGAGGGTCCTGAGGTGTGCTAATCAAGGGTGCACTCTGTTTTGTCTATCCCAGTATGGTTCTCAGTGCCACTACTGCGTGAGTGGGGTTTGTGATTCCATTACAGAAGGAATCACCCCAGAAATCATGATTGGGGCAGGCAGTCGGCTCAAAGTTGGTCTCCCTAGGGAAATGGAGGGAGTTGTTCTGTCCAGCTTAGATGTGGAATTAAGAGGGTAGAACTGATC
Organism: Sphenodon punctatus; assembly: GCA_003113815.1. NCBI lineage: Eukaryota > Metazoa > Chordata > Lepidosauria > Sphenodontia > Sphenodontidae > Sphenodon > Sphenodon punctatus. The sequence goes on along the minus strand of QEPC01006748.1, from coordinate 1,353,871 downwards.
ATACAGAGGCTGGTATAGAGGCTCCTATGTGGGAGTCTGATATTTTAAGGAGTCCAGGGCAGCTGTCCCAACACCCATGCTGAAGAGCATGGCATTGAGTGTTATCCATACAGTGATGAGAGTAGGGGTCGAGGGCTTGGTGCAGCCCACATATTTTTTGCCTGGGGGAGGGGAGGTTGATATGGGTGGTTGGGATGAGCTGGAGAGACCTGAGCTAGATCATCTGTGCCCAGATATGAAGGGGGGGGGGGAAATGTGGGTGATTCCACTAAAGAACCTTTGGGGTTCCCAAGGGAGTAGCCAAAATGGAGACAGAAGTTTGTGGTGACTCTCAGATTGTAATTCGTTCTCCCTCTGTGTGTGTGTGGGGGGGGGGGACGGGGGGAGTGACTGAAGGATAATCTAAAAAAAAATCTGTATTCTTTTGAAGGAGTCTCATCCTCTGGTGATTTATCCCTACATTTCTTTTTGGGTCGTTCAGATCTCTATCATCATCTTCCTTTTCTGGTCTCTTTTAAGGATTGGGGCAAATATAATGACCTTAAGCTTCTTCAATTTTGGAATTGCTGAAAAAGAGAATGACACTGGTACAGGAGAGAGAGGTGGCGTGGAGGGAGACAGTACTGAGATCAGAGTGGAAGGTGCCAGTGTCAGAGGGTGTCAGCGCTGGGCCCAGCTTTGATGAAGGTGGTGGCAGGGATTCAAGCAGATGATTTAGAGAGCTCTCCTGGTGCCTTTTTCATCCCCAAGAAACTGGGGATGCATTTTTGATCCTTTATGGCTCTGCCCAATAGCCTTGCACAGGCAGAGCAACCTGTAGGTTTGTGAGCCTCTGAGGCAGATGAGGCACTGATCATGCAGATATAATATGGTAGGAACAGAAGCTGGGTAGGCAATACATTTTCTTAAATCCCCCTTGGCCTTTTTACCAGCTGCCGCCATAGTAGCAATCCAAGAGGCTGAACCCTATTTGGGCTTCAAAGCGGCAAAATCTTGTCTTTTTTTAAAAAACCAAACCAACAAACAATACACAATTTCTAAGTGCTATCAACAGTTCCTCTTGGGGAAGAACCAAAGGCCATCCCTAACTACCAAACACTGTGGTGGATGGAAGGAACTGAGGTACTTTGTGCTCCACCTCCCCTATTGATAGCCTTGCTACGAACCCATCAAGCGTGCAAGAGGCAAGGGGAGGGGCGGTGAAGCACGACAGATAAACTGCTTCTAGAAGGTTTCCAAAGCCAATCTGCACAGGCACAGCTCTCCACTGGTGAGAGTGCACAGCGCCCCAGTTGAAGAAGAACAAAGTAGAGAATGTTTCAATGAGTAGAGTAGTAGTTGAAAGTGATTCTGGCACCCTCATAAATGGTGATTTTGGATTTTATTGTTACGAATTAGTAATTCCACAGATTTCAGTAGGACAAGAAGTCACTTTTCCATGTGAAGATGGGTAGTAAATGAAAGCTTTGCACCTCTTGTTCATAGCTAGTACAGAGATACCAAGTTACACAATAAGTACAAACTAGATCAGGGTTCTCAGTCTTTTTCCAGTCGAGCACTGGAGTGACGTGACTTGGGGAGCACTTTAACACATTGCCCGAGCACCAGGCTGAAAATCCCTGAACTAGATTATTCACACCATTTCACTTGCTGCGTAACTAGGCTTAAATATTTTTAGTGTATTTCCTTTACAGTCCATTTACAACAACACTAATAGGTGGAGTAATTTATCTCCAATGTTCCAGCTATGGATTGTCATTTAATTTAATGGTCATCTGCGGGACTCAGATCAAATTTTGCAGCAGAAAAAGAGAAGAGTTTATTTCTCTACTAGATAAAATTTCCCAGAGTTGCACTAATGGAATAACCAAAAATATATTTTAGGGCTCATAATTGCCAAATGAACTAAACAAGATGAGCAGATCAGCTAATGACAAAATCAAAAGACACTGGCACATGAGCTTGGACTCAGATATTTTCAAAAACAAAAATATTCTCTTTGGGGCCTGTTCCAAAGCACATTCAAGTCAACACGAAGACTCCTATTATGTTCAATGGTATCCCTTCACTCAGGCCCTGAGATCCCAGTTGTCTTTCATAACTCCCATTCGCTCCGATGGAAGATGTTTTTGAGTAGCTGAGGGCAGAACTGGGTCCAATGAAGGTGAAAACAGATGGCCTGCCTCGGCCAGGGACTCAGAGTCGCATGAGTTTCTGGGCTGCCAGATGTGGGCCTGCAGCTCTCCCAGCCAGGGATTGGGGGCTGTCATGGCTGCCCATCATGGCAGCGTGTGGGGGCACACCAGGGGCAGAGCCACCCACACGTTTATTCTCTTCCCTCACCAGGTGTGAGGGGCGGGGAGGGAGGGCTTGCCGGCCAGCCTAGTTGGGTGCACATCTATTCAGTGCACCCCAGGCTGTATAGCCGGCATGCTGTCCGTGGGTCTGTTTTCACCCCGAGTTATGGGCAAGGACCAGTGTTCACTGTGTTTTCCCATCAGTGGCAATGTGGGAAAAGGCAGCGAACATGGATCCCTGGTTATAGGTAGAGAGCTGAATTCTTCCCACAACCTAAAAACATATAAATAGACTGGCTGAGTTATCAAAATGAGCAACACTAAGTTTATAGCTTCTGACGTTTACAGGTAAAACAGAGTCTTTAAGGCAGAAGATAAACTGGATCATCTCAGGCTAAAAAGACTCACCTATGTGTTCTGTACTTCCTTTACAGCCATCAAGAAAAGAGACACAAGGATTTGGGGTTTTGATGTTTTAAAAAGCTCAGCAGGGCTGCAATCTTGAACCCATTTAAATCAATAGCAAAACTCCTATTAACTTTAATGGCTGCAGATTGTACCATGGGTATTTTAGCAAACAGGAGTACAGTGCACAAGGCTGAATTACCCTCTGCGCTCAGTCTCACCTTTAATAATGAATAGCAAATAGGGTAACAGTAGAAGGAATAAAGGGTATGTCATTTTAGAATAAGCTATGATCTAGAAAAATGTATAGCTTTGGACACTGTATAACTATCCAGATCTCCAATAAGGAATTGTCAAGACCGTCCCGATAAGACAGAAGTGTTGCTGGTGGGGAAGGGTGAAGGAGTGGAGGCCCCCATCATTGATGGAATGTGTCCCTCCTTGGTCCGGAACCTGGGAGTGTTCCTTGCTGCACAGCTCTGTCTGGATGCCCAGGTGGCAGCTGTGGCGAGGAGCACTTTTTGTAAATTACATCTGGTCTGTCATCTTCGGCCATGTTTCCAGCCCCGACCTGGCCACCGTCATCCATGCATTTATCACCTCGAGATTAGACTACTGCAACGTGCTCTGTGTGGGGATACTTTGGTAGACGTCCCAGACTGCAGCTGTTACAAAATGCGGCTGCCCGTATCCTGACAAGGACAGACCATCAGGAGCATGTAACACCGGTGCTGTTCTCTGCACTGGCTGCCGGACCTGATTCAAGGTGTTGATCTTTAAGGCCCTATATGGTCTGGGCCCTGCTTCTCTGTGGGACTGCCTCAACCTCTGTGTCCTGGACTGGCCCCTGCGGTCATCCAGGGGCACCCTCTTGGGAGGTTCCCTGGGTAGTGACCTCCGAGAGGGCAGTCTTTGTGGCCCAGCAAGTGTGGAACTCCCTCCCACTAGAGATCCGCTTTCCCCCAGATCTCCCCCCTTTTCGTAAATCCTGTAAAACCTGGCTGTTCCGCCAGGCTTTTGGCAAAGGAGATGGGTAGGGTTGGTGGGGTTTTAGTCTGGCCCTGATTGTTTATTTTTATTATTCTTATTTTATATTGTTTTATTATTCTGTATTCTTGTATGCCACCCCGAGGTGCCAGGTGGCAGGAGGGGGCGGGTTAGAAGGATTGAAATAAATAATAAAGTACATTACGAAAATCACGTTAAGATACTTTTAGGCCAACGTTGCTTCAGGCACAGAACAGAAACAGCTGGATGGGCTCCATACTGGGTGTTTTTTAACGATGCTACCACATATGGCCTGCTTGAGGTGGTGTATGGGGATGCGTGTCACGGAGGAACATAGGGTTACACACGTGTAACACGGGACTACCTGTAGACTACACATCTGGTAAATATGTAATGCCAAAGGTTCCCCATGTATGTAAGGTTACAATTGAGAGCTGTAGAACTCAAATTAGGGTTCTGACACATCACCAGGCTACAGGAAATACAAAGAGATAACAAAATGGGTATTGAGGACACTTGCCAGACGGAGCCTTGTAGAAATTTAGATGGGCCTTTGTGTTTGCCTGAGTTGCCTATGTGACCAACCCCATGATTCCCCAAAGGCGGGAACAGACACAAAGAAGGGGAAAACTATTTAAAGTGGCCAGTGAGTCACCTAGAAGCTCTTCCATCCTAAAGCCATCTTGAGGGCTGATCTGCATGTGAAAGCCTGCCTGCCAGTAGCTAGGTTGGAGAAAACCCTGAGGACAGAGACATGATTTTGCTCTTTACCAACTAAGAAGCCAGCACCGTCATTCTACCTTTATGACTGAGGAACAAGCAGCTTATGGACCTTTACTGGGTAAGATGTATGTAGGAACTCAAACAGTATAGATCAAGAATGCATTATGCTTACCTTTGATTTCTAGTAACCACTCTATATCAACTATCTTGCTTATGTAATCAGTAAACTTACTACTTATCTTTATGAAGTGTCTGTGTCTAACATTGGAACACAAGTGAGCTACAAGAGCCCTCAAGCTCTTGCGAACCCAGAGAGTAAAGAGTCTGTAAACGGGAAGGATCGGGCCCTTATGTGACAAAGGAGTTTCATTGTGGCAGGCTTGAATTAGCCAGAGAGAGAAAGTAATTCAAGAGAGCTGTGCGCAAGGGAAACTGAGTCACTCAAACCCAGTAAAGTGGGGGTTTGGACCTTCCAACCCGTGACAGTGGCACCTCAAGAGTAAGGATAAAGCTCAGCCTGTGGACCAATGTGTACTGCTCGTTTGAGGTGGTGTATGGGGATGCGTGCTCCCTTGAGCCATGCAGCATCGACTCCTGGCCGCTGCCAAAAAAATCTGAAGTGCACCATGTTGAGCATGCCAAAAAAATGTGCAGGGTCAGCCGCCTCCTGTCCCACCCACAGCCCTGGCGGGAGCTCTCTGGGGAGTTCTTAAAGAACACATGTGCAAAATACATTACCATGGTGGCAAAGCAAAAAAATAAAATCCCCTTGTGACACACGAGAAGTCAATGCTATGGACAGCAGCTTCCCATGTCCCCCTGCCCCTCTGTTATTGCTCAGGAACAGCCAGAAGCTCCTGGGCAGGAAGGCATTATTGGCTGCTGCAGCTTCCTGTTTCCATGGTATCCACGGCCATGTCTCATCATGGTAGAGGGTGAACAGTTGGGTGGGACTTTGAGGGGTGTTGCCAGGCTGGGGGGGGCAGCTGTTCCTGTGAGTTGTTTGCAGGATCAGTCTGTGGTGGTGGGAGTGCATGGAGGCTGTGTGCGTGACCATCCTTGGAGCCAACTGTTAGAATCCCTCCCCTCACTCCCTGTGTGCAGCTGCTCCAGAGCTGTGCCACGCAGCAGCCACAGTCCCCCCTCCTCAAGCCTTGCTCGTTTAAGAACACCCTGTCCCAGCACTTGGATGCATGAGCTAACAAGCACTCTTTGTAACAGGACTGCATGAAAAATGTGCCTGATAATAGGGCTAGTGAAGGTCTGGAGAGAAAGCAACCAAGGTTTGTCCACGTGAATACAGAGCAACATGAAACGGAAGCTAAATTGCCAACTTTGGAGGACAGAGTTCAAGGCGACAGCCTGGCAGCCCAAAATCAATTTTTTCTCCTGCTAGTGATTAGTAGTTTTTTATGAAGTTTTCCTCACACACACGAGTATATTTTAATTGTTATGGGGCATCTTTAGACATCATAAATATCAGATGTGAAAACCCCTAAGCACCATAACAATCCGAACACCAATTTGGTCACCTGTTGGACATGCAGTGTGAACATAATTGCATCACAAGGACAATTTGTATGTACCGGCTGAACACGTGGCCAATGTTGTGTATAATGATATCGCGTGGCATGTTATCAGGTACATTGGGAACGAGGTGGTAGTGCTTGTAAGATGAGCTGTGTACCTAAGCAGCATCACATGGTGATATGAATACTGGTTTGGCCCTGTGTTCCAGGTCAAACCACACATTTAAACCCTTCTTGACATTATGTCTAACGAAGGCACTAAGTCTTGTCAAATCTACTGATAGTGCATCCCTTCCTCCCACACAGAAATAAGCACGATCTGGCCATGTGAAAAAACAAAATACTCAAACCCCTATTTTTAGGGAAGCTTTGAGCTGGTGTATAACTCCAGGCATATCCACGATGCTTACAACCCCTTCTTTACGGGACAGTGATCAGCTATAGTAAATGAAATTACTAGTGCTCCAGGAGCTACTCTGCTCAGGTCTGGAAAATACAGAGATGGATGCAACACTTAACACTGCCAGCAAATGCTCTGTTTTTGTGTTAATGGCTTGGGAGGGCTTCCTTATTTAAATTAAGGTTTTATTTACCTTTTACACAGAAAAATGCAGTCAAATATATGGTCACACTGAAAACTGGAATAATAGACACTAGCTTGTCATCAGTTCAACAACTTTAGCATAATCTACAAAACTATCACTACAAGATACTGCTAATAGAGGCCTGGCAAACCTCAGCATATGAGCTCCCCCTGTTGGCCCTGCAGTATTAATTAACTGTGCACATTCCTATGCCCTTGAGCTATTCATACTCCCATTGCTAAGGGTGTCTGTGCCAAAACAGCAATAAGAGTACTTACTGCTGCTGCACAGATGGAAACAGGGCAATGTTATACTGCCTGAGGACCCAAGGGAAATCCTCTCAAGCCACCACTCTTTTGCCCAAGTTTAACTGATTTTTCCTATTATATTTTTATCCTTAGAAAGTCTGTAGCCAGCATGAACCTGCATCATTTGGACAAGTTACTGAAACATGAGAATTAAAGAGAAGCTGCTTTCTCTTTTGCTACACTGAATAGTCCACATGCTAATTTTTAACCCCGATCACATCCCACATTACTTTTCATGGCACAGGAACTTAAATTCCTCTATTGAAGAAATAGCAAGGACATAGATCAGGGGTGGGGAACTAGCCTGATCGATGTAGTGAGGAACTACAGGGCTGGGGAGCATGAGAAATACATTTACTGTCAAAAAGATGAAACTTCTGTTTATCTCCATAGGCACAACCCCAAACCTGGATGGAGGTTGCTTTCTCAACATATTACCATTTGCTTCCATTACTGGAAAGGTGGAGTGAGGATGGAGCAAGCTCTTCTTGCTGAATTCTTGGCATAGGAAAGGGTGTTCTGTAGCTTTTCGGGCATGCAAGTAACTAGAGCAAGGAATCGTTGCTCCAGAGCTTGTTTGTGTTCAGTGTTTCTGTAAGTAGATATTTTAAAAATACTGCTTTTTCTTCAATTCTTTAACGGGCCTTATCTAAACAAGACTGCCAAACCCCTGCAGGCATTAAAGAACCCCATGAGCAAAGGCATGTTCACTAGCTTGCCAATTGGCTTTTTCCACCACTGCCTTTTCTTCCTGCCTCCTCTCCTCAGAATGGGAGCTACTTGCTGGTGAAAGTTCCAGCACCCAGTGTCAATCTAGTAAACCGCCCCCCCCCCCCCACCTTTTTTTAAACATCTAAAACATCCACGTCTGTTTCATAGGCTAGAAACCCCTTGACAGGTCGAGTCAGAGTACGCCTCCAGTACAGGTTTATCAACTTTGGTATATGATAAACAAAGCAAGCAATAGTTGGCACTGCGATACGCAAGGTGTACCCAGTCTTCTATAAAGGTTTATGAATCTGAAGATAATGATAAATGGCAGAAGCCAAGATAACCAAAGGATTTTCTTCTGCTCTTCTTCCTCAGTCCCGTAATCCTGTGCGGATCCAAGTGAGACAAAATGAGCCTCACACTGAATTTTTGAGAACAGGTAAGAGTAATCCACAATGCAAGCCCCCCTCCAACTCCTGTATTTTAAAGTTAAATATTTTCTAGTAACTATATGGTAGTTAGGATCTGTAAAGCTGACCGAGATCACAAACAAGAGATCACAAAACAGTTTAATGTTGAGGATTTTCACTGCTAGTGGCAGTGGTTATTATAAGCCTGTTTTTACATTTAAAAAAATTACAAAAAACCAAAACAAAACAGTAAGGCAGTTCGCAAATGTCAGTCACTGTGAGCTAAACAGTTGCCATTCATATTTAAAACAAAACTGCATTCACACAGGAGCCAAGTTTTTGATTCTAGAGCCCTTTGGAAAATTAGGTTGCAAGACAGGAAGCGAGGGCTACTTGTGTAGTCATTTATGCACAGTGTCAGGTGTTTGCAATGGGATGGGGAAATATGGATTATTATTATTATTAGAGAAAAGAGTTTACTTTTCATCTCCTATACTGATTTCAGCAGATTTGACAAATCAGTCTTTTTATCCAACTGAACATTTACACTAAAAAGTAAAACTCCCACTAAGTTGCTCTTATCCTAAAGTGCAAGATAAAAAGGACTAGAGTGAAAATTAAAAATAAATCATTTAATGAACTCATTTCAGTTTCATGCAAATGAAACCCTGATTGCTCTTCATGTAACAAACGTTTTTCTAAAATTAATTTAAAGCTGGTAATGTTTATTGTTGCGTTGGCAGACAAAGACCACGAGCCACAAGACATTTACTCTGGAGTAACCCCATTTGAGTCCTACGAGTTACTCTGGAATAAGTGGCTTGCGAATGGAAGCAAAAATGTTTTACTAGTGGAGTCTAATACTCCCAATTCCCTCCTTCCTCACCCAGTCTTGTTCTACATTTTGTCAGGGAGGTGGGAATATGTTATCTCTGCTTGCACTGGGAAAGTGGATGATAGTTGGTTAGTCTGCACTGTGTTTCATGGCTGCTAATTGGAAAAAAAAAATGGGAGATGCACACAGATGAAGTAATTGTGAACAAGTATATAGCACAAACAAATCTTTTACTTTTAAAATGAAGCATCACACTCTAAGAATAGAAGAGTTTTTAATGCTTTACTTTGCATAAGACAAAAATGTATTTGAACATCTCCACATCATTTTTGATGCATATTTCTGAAGAGGGAATGGTGTAGGCTTGATAACTGTTACGTCCGCATATTCTTAGCACAGTACATGCAGAACTGACATGTAAACTACTGGGAAGCAAATGGTTGAAGCATTAAAACAATACCCATTGTTTACATTACACTGATCCTAGAAAAAGGTAGGGCAAAACTGCAGATAAGGTAACCAAAATGGGACTTAGAAAAGCAACAAAAGTAAGAGCAGGACGGGGAGAAGCAAAACAACGATAATTGCCAATGCGAGTAGATTTACACCACAGTTAAAGAGAAGAAAAATGCTATTTAATCATTGATCTGCTCTGTTAGCACTGTTCAGTTTTTTGTTGAGTTTTAAATAATTGACTAGATGGACACAAAGTAGTCCAGGTGATATCTTTAATCAACCAACTTCTGTTGGTGAGGGTATGCAAGCTTTCAGGCCATAAAGGGTCCTTCCTTAGGTTGGTAATAAAAAATATCATGCAATAAAAAGATAGCATCTGGACTATTTTGTCTCTATCTATTAGTTTTTGGGATCAACATGACAGCCACATACACACAATTGAAAATACTGCTTAATTATGTTTTCTAGCAGGTGAGGAAGTGAACATGATTTACAGTAAGAAAGCAAAGCCCTAATCTAGAACTGGTTTTGAATACCTGGCAAGACTAATTAACTGCAAGGGCTTTGCTTCCTCCCACCACCTAAAAACTTCATTGCAAGATGTAAGAGGATGCAGGGCTAATGAAACAATGGTCCTGTAGGACGTACTAAGTTTATTCTAACAATCATTGACAGCCTTGCTCTTGGAGTTCGTTAATTTATTATCCCATCCTTAATTGCATTTGTAAGGGCTTGCTTTGGTTTCTTTAAGCTCAAGTTAACTAATTTGAGTTTTGATCCTAGTCTATACAGGTTAATTCTACCTTCAGTTTATTTACGCGAGCTCAACCACTGTGCCAAGTGGTTAGGTCTTAACTAAAGTAAAGTTAAACCTGTCTATGCTAGGATTTTAACTTGAGTTAAACTTTTCCCTTCTAATGTAAATGAGTTCTAATAGGGAAATATTTTGAGTTTCCTGCCTTGGGGCTCAATTTTTAGGCTGCTATTCAGGCAGGAAATCCTATCAATGAGAGTTCTACTTTAGTTTCAAAATATGGCTCTAACTGAATAATCTTTCTGTATTTCATAACCCAATCTGATTTAAGATGCACTGAAAAGGTTTGGTGCATCTCTCCTTGACACACTGCATATCAACTAAGTGAAATATTTAAATGCTCTGCTAAGAAAATGCTAGTCGCAGTAGACAAACAGCTTAAGCAAGCCTCCTTGCAGAATTTGCCTGTGGTGCCAGATAGCCATTGTGGTAGCTTAAATTCCTGAATGAACTTAAAGAGCAGATGAACAGGTAGCCCTCTTCCTACCGCCCACTGTGATTTTGGCACCTTGTCTGCCTAAGGAGGATCAGTGCAGCTAACCGAAATGCTTGAAAGAGTAATTATGAAGCCAAATCAGTAAATGGGTATTGGCTTTCTTCATATATGTTTGAAAGGAGCTTTAAAGAACCGCTGAAAGGTTCCTAATTTGGCTGTGTTTGATGGGCAGCATCAAATAAAGACTTGGAGCGTTCAGGAGATCACTTACCTTCTCTCTCTCTCTCTTTCTAAGTGCTACTGACAGCAAAAAAATTAGCTACTCAGCTAACACTAAGTCAGAGTCCAAAACAGATGGTTAACATCCTGTGCAAATACAGATTGGATTTTTTCAAGGCTAGTCACTGCAGTGGCATGTATTCAGTGTCCCCAACTTAGTACCAAACATACAGCAAAAAATATTTTTAAAAAGATTATAAATAGATCTGTGTCACATACACCCTCAATTGGAAAAAGTTTGGCTTTTGAGGAATAAAAAAGTGTGCATTACCTCATCATCTGAAGTTTCATAATCAATTTGTAGTTCTAGTCTCCTAAGGCACAATGCTTTGATTAAACAAAGATGCTCATGTCCTCATCCCACTGTCCAAGGAATGGATGCAAAGGATTAAGAGACACTAAAAGCAGCATTTGTTTTTAAAAAGGACAAAACCTATATTATTAAAGATTTAAGACACCCTCCTCCCCAGCAATTCTTGATAGTCAGGCTGCTCTGATGCACACAGGTGCATGACAGTGCTGCTAATATCTACGTTGGTAGAACTGGCGGCTCACATTCATTCTCAGGGTTAACAGCCATATTTGCCTTTGAGGCATAGGAAGGAAGACCGTTTACAAGTCAGTTACACCTTGGGGGGGGGGGGGGGGGGGAAACCACACACACCAAACCAGGCTAGGTTAGACAATGAAGAGGTTAATCTGTTACCCAGGGAAACAGTCCATGCCCACAGTTCAACCGTAGTGGTCAGGCACTAACAGGGAATGAGTGTTTAAAGGTTGCAGGGGCAAGGATTTCTTTAATGCAACCCTGCTAGCAAGTGAGAGTCATTGTTTGAAATGAGATTTTCTACGCTCATTCCACCATTGGCAGATTCTGTAGTAGTTTTGCAAAGCAAGTCACACAATGACTTTTCATATGGATCAAAAATGCTTCAGAGAAATTGCATTGTAACTCCCACAAAATTATCCCTGTTATTTCTGGTTCTGTCCTGTATTTTGTCTTCCCCTCATACAGACTTTAAATTCAATATATTCTACTCATAAAATTTGAAGGGGTATCTTGGCATGAACTGAAAGTTTTGTCCATAGATGAGACCATGGAAACGGTTGGAGACTGAATCTGTAATGGAGTGTTAGTCAACTGTAAACAGTAGAAAACTAAATATTGGAGGCATGTGTCATTTGTATATAGGCAAAGGGCAGGAGAAGGTTGCATCATTCTAGCTCTGATAAAGTGCATGGTCTTCGAAATTCCTGTCCACGTTCATGGATCCACTTGTTGGATACTACAAGAGGAGAAAAAACAAACAAACCACACACTTGTCAGTGTTCATGCATGGGTAATTTCTAGTTAATTCAATGCACACTATCACACCTGCTAGAAATGCTTAATTTAAAGTAAAAAAAGGAATCTCTAGGTTGACAATTGTCATACAAAACCAAAAGGGGTTACGCTGCAAGTCTGATGAAATAGTCCCATGAGTATCAAACTTACTCCCCACCCCACCCCTCCTGCAAAAGGTCTGGCAGCTGGGGCCGCACTACGTCCCCACCACAAGTCCTAGATCTGAGAATCAAAGAGATTTAGAAGACTGTAGAAAAAAAAATACGCTCACCCCATTTGTTTCCAACTAGTACAGGACAGGCTGCATGCCTTGTGCTGTAGTCTCCTTCCCCACTTGGAAAAAGATTGTACCAGAATACAGCTGTTCCCTGGGAATTACAAAGCAAACTCAACATCTTCCTGTATATAACACAAGCTTGGTACGACTAGCTATTCTTAAGGCATTTCAATGGTTTCTTTTCACTATACCAAAAAGGACAGCACCAGGTATTTAGAGATTTTTTTCCTCCAGAACTTTAGCGCTCTTTTTAAAAGACTCTAAATGCTGTTGAGCCTAATCTTAATTTAAAAAGGTCTAATCCAACCAAGATAAATTTGATGGCCTTTGAATGCAGGCTGGTCAGAGAAGATAAACACATTGGGGATACCTTTGACCGTAAAGTTTATTGCCATGACCTGCAAGCCACTTACTCTGGGAAGGCATGGCAGAAAAGGGTTTTTTCCCCCAGAAACAAATTGAAATTTTGGAAAAAACTGAAATGTACAGTATTTACTTGACTATCAAAACAAGCTTGTTTATTTCCTTTGGGCTCAGAACAATAGCAATAGACAGCTGTAACAGTAGTAGTAATTGTTACATGGGTTCATAGCATGCATGGAATAGTTTAGTTTAGATTTTTACCAAAATTTTCAAGTTTTCCTAACCAGGCCTTGGAACCCCCCCGGGCTTTCCCTTCTCTACACGTGGGTGATGGTACCTTTACTCACATACAAGCAGCCCACTGAAGAAGTCGCATGCAGAGGATTCTGTAGGATCAGAGCCTAGTCCCTTGATAAAACCATTTTCCAGTTTCTATGTAGCATCCAGCTACGCAGTTTGTTATATCAAGACAAGAGTGCATAGAAAGAAAAGGCTGAAAGGAACGGCAACCATACATCAAAACTTGGCATACCTTTTTGGGCCAAACACTAGCCCCTACTTCCGGGAATACAGTTGCTCCCCCTGCTGACACATCACTCATCTGAAAAATGAGAAAGCAAGACATTTGCCAGTGATTTCCAAAACACACTTGGTTCCATAAAATGAGAACTGATCTGAAAAAAATAAGGCTTTGGCTCCACATCAGGGCCACTTTCTGTGACAAATTGTAAAACTGCATTTGCTGATTTACTCATGTCCTGGAGCAGGAAGGCAGCCCCCCCTCCCCCCACGATAACAGAATATACTCAACCCATTCTGGTTCCAAAATTTATAAAGCACTTAAGGTCTAATGGTGATGAGCACGTTGAAAATAGCTAGAGAAATAAGTGGACAAGATTGATCACAGGGACAGACCCCTCTCCCCATGCACTACCTTTTAGGTTAAAGAGTCCTCTTAAGAAAAGAAGAGCTTTGGGGCACAATTTAGAAGAGGCATGTGCATTTATCATTCATTTGATAGCATAGCTTGACAGAGAGAGATAGACAGATGTGACAAATAAAAAAGTGTCTCACTTACATAGAACAGCCATGTAGCAATTCTGTTTCCTGTACCCAATTCTTTAAATGCATCTGGCTCATCTTTCTGAAAATAAGCAAGCACAGAGTTAAAGAATTTGTTGTTCTGGTTACACCGGACTGACAGCGATGTACAATTGCAGTGCCAGCACCAACAAACTCATGCAGAAAGACAAATCCTGCTCCCCCCGCCCCCAAGTATGACAGATGGGGGGCAATTACCATATGCATGTGTGTTCTGAAACAAACCAAATATTTAGTTTTCCTTTTGATATTGCTCTTGAAGGTAAAACTAACTGATACAAGATTTCAACTACGAGTCATGTAGTCTAACACTTATGATTATTATAGAAAACCCTTCATAAACTGGGCTCCTTTGTCATTCTTGACTAGCAGTTACAGTTGGGCACAGGAAGACTGTTCTTGTTCCCTATAATTCAAGTCAGAATCATGCTGTGGATTTGCTTATGAAGGTGCTTTGTTGGCTGCCTTTGGGACACACTGTCAGGCTCACTTATTTTGGTTTATTCTTGATTTCGGTCCTCCTCCCTTTGATCTTATTCTTTCCCCATCCCAGTGCAGAAGTGATCCAAGTCAGGGATGGGGAAACTTTTCCCTCCCAGAGGCCACTTTGAAGATTAATACAAGCTCCAGGAGGCGCATAGAAGTTGCGACTGGGATGTTTAAGGGGTGTGCTCAGGAAGAGGAGGGCCCAGACATGCTTGTGTGCATGGCCTCGTCTCTGCTGCCTTGCCCTGAGAAAATGTGTTCAATTCTTGAGGCTATGACTCATCTCCAGGGGCCAGACCCAGGAACCGGACAGGTTCACGAAAAAATTAGTCATGGGCAGCATTTGGTCCCGGGTTTCCCAGCCCCTGCTCTAGGTACTGTACTTATTCATGCGGCATCTTCCTTTATACTAAGGGTCTGATGTTGCCTGGGCTCTCTGGCATGATATTTCCCCTCCCACCCCCACCAATTTTATACCACTTTAAAATACTTGATTGATTTACTAAGTGTTAATGCCTGCACAGTGTCCGACGCCAAGTACAATTCCAAAAGCTGTCGATAACAGCAAGCTGCAACTCTGCATTTGCTCAGTTGTTCTTGAAACATGTATCCTGTCCAAGAGAGACTATTCAGAAGTTCAAGTCCATGACACATAATATATGGGCTATGATCCACAAGCCACTGGGCTTCAAATGAAGCCAATCCGGAGTAAATTGTTTATGGACTGTGAACAAGCTCTTTTGTACTCTCTCGTTCTCTCTTGAAAAAGCTACAAAGTAGCAAATTCCCCCCCCTCCCCCCATATCATGACTTTATTTGGAATAAGTAGTGCTGCACTGGGTCAGACTAATGGTCAACTGAGCCCGGCATCCTGTCTCAGAGTGACCAATCTCAGCTGCTTGGCAGAAATAGGCAATCCATTCCCTGTTGTTCACTCCCAGCTCCCAAGCTGGAGCATTTTCTGGGAGGCAGTGAAGCTTTTCTCTTTAGAAAAAGATTTGGCAGGTGGGGTTAAAGCAGGGGTGGGGAACCTCAGGCCCGGGGGCCAAATGCGGCCCACGGCAAGTTTTCAATGTGGCCCCTTTCCACTTCCAGGATCTGGCCCTTGGATCCAGTTCTTACCTCCAATCACTGAAAAACTAAGCTCAAGGGAAGGGAGTAGAGATGAAGTCATGCAAACATGGCACAGATCCATAATTTTTGTAAAGCGCCAGGTACATCGCTGGTGTGCAATATAAATACTAATAAATAAAATAAAATAATAATTTGGGACCTCCTTTCCATGAGTGCATCCCTTAAGCACCCCCGCCTCAACTTTTATGTGGCCCTTGGAGCTTGTGTAAACTTTCAAAGTTGCCCCTGGGATGGAGAAGATTCCCCACACCTGGGTTAGATGGTTGAAGTGGGAAGGTTTAGGGGCAAGGGTGGGTTTTTTTTAAAATGGGGTTTTATTGTATTTCTATTATGTATGTTTTTATTATGCAAGCTGACCTGAGCCTATGGGGAAGGGCAGGGTAGAAATTTGAATAAATAAACCTACTTGGCTAAGCCATTAACAGGACCTACTCTCCAAGCACGTATCTAATCCCTTTTTAAACCCAGCTATACTACTGGCCACATCCTCCGGCAACAAATGCCACAAGTTAATTGTGTGTTGAGTGAAAAATAATACTTTTCTGCTACCAGTTAGTTTCATGGAGTGTCCCATAGTTCTAGTGCTATTTGAGAGGGTAAATAACCGTTCCCTATTTGCTCATTCTACACCACTCATGATTTTATAAAGGAGAAATGGTCACCTACCTCAGTGAATTTTTTTCTCCTCTGTCTACGGATAATCCTCCGCACGGGTAGCTCTGCGGATGGCCGCCGGGAGGCAGAAGAAGAAATGCTCTTTTACGCCTGCGCGTGGAGCTATCCCCCAGCATGCTTCCTCAGTCCATATCTTAGCCGAGGTCAGTCTCTAAACAAACTTGCGAACTTATCAATAACACAACTCAACGTGTTAACTGACAAAACAGATGTCGGAGCTAAATCAGTAGGTGAATAAATTGAACCTATCCCCAGCTGGGTCCAAACCCCATCCAACAAATCTATTCTGATAAATGTCATCAACCCTGGAGCTGTTTGGCAGGGTGGGTCGGAGGATTATCCGTAGACAGAGGAGAAAAGAATTCACCGAAGTAGGTGACCAATTCTCCTTTCTCCCTCCGTCTCCAGCTAATCCTCCACACGGGATATACCCGAGCCCTTTAGATTCCCTCAGGGTGGGAGCCAACAGCGCCTGGAGATTCCAGCACCGCCTGCAACACCCTTCTGCCAAATACTGCCTCAGCGGACTTGAAAACCTGTAACTTGTAATGTTTTACGAAGGTATGCAGGGAGGACCATGTAGCCACCCTGCAAATCTCTTTGTAAGAGGCCCTCTGTTTCAAAGCGTATGAAGCGGCCGCCCCTCTGACAGAGCACACCCAAATCTGGAGAGGAGGAACCCTGTTCTTTGCCTTATATGCCTCAATAATGCACTGTTTTACCCACTTGGATAAGAGTATTTTGGAAGCTTTAGAGCTGACCTGTCCTGGTCTGATATTGATAAACAGGGCTGTAGTGGACCTGAGCCCTCAAGTTCTAGCCAAATATAGCCATCGCCCTTCGGACAACTAATTTGTGCCACAAACTTTCCTTTGGATGTGATGGTTTAGGGCAAAAGGAAGGTAAAATAATTTCCTGAGCCCTATGAAACAGAGAATTAACCTTAGGAACGAAGGCTTGGTCTATCCTAAGTGTCACCGACTGCTCTGAAAAATACAAAAATTATCCTCCATAGAGAGTGCTCCTAACTCTGAAACCCTTCTCTCTGATGTAACTGCGATTAGGAATACCACTTTAAGTATAATGTCTCAGTGTTCGAACGGAGGCCTAGTTAGGGTATCGAGAACTAGAGTGAGGCTCCATGAGGGACATCTGTGTATTACTGGCGGGGAAGTTGATCTAGCCGCCCTCAAGAATTGTCTCACGTTTGTGAGAGGAGATTCTCTTATGTGTCACAGTTCTGAGCACAGAGTCGATTGCTGCTGCCTGCCTTTCTAAGGTGTTGGGGCTTCAAGCCCTTATCTAGACTGTCCTGCAGGAACTATAAAATGTTGGGAATCTCTGCAGATCAAGGGTCATACCCTCTGAGTTGCCCATAGGATGAAGGTTTTCCAAGTTGCTCCATAAGCCCTTCTGGTGGCTGGGCGCTTGGATTGTTGCAAAGTTGACAAAACAGCCTCTGAGTAGCCTTTTTTCTTATTAAGGCTGAGCGTTCAAGAGCCATGCTGTCAATTTCATACATGTAGATTCTAGCAGTGTAGAGGGCCTTGGAGGAGCAGATCCGGTCTCACCGGTAGTCTTACATGTGTAGTGCTGAGCTCTATGAGGTCTGAAAACCATGGCCTCCTTGGCCACCATGGTGTTATCAGCAGTAGGTAAGCTTGCTCCGATGAGTTTCGCCACCGTCCTTGCTATTAAAGGCGTAGGAGGGAAAGCGTAAAATAGACCTGTTGGCCATGACTGGTTCAGAGCATCCACTGCGATTTCTGATCCGCAGAGGATTTTGGACATGAAATTTGGTACCTGAGCGTCGTCTCCGTTGGCGAAGAGGTCCACCTTCGGATGACCGAACCTCATTGTTGGGTCCTTGAACACCTCCTTGTGTAAGGTCCATTCGTGGGGGTCCAGGGATGTACGGCTGAGCCAGTCCGCTTGCGTGTTGTCCTGTTCCCTGATGGTGTAGCGCCTCGAGGGATAGGAGGTTCTTTTGTGCCCAAGCAAACAGCCTCACCACTTCCCTGTGCAGCTCTGGTGCTCTGGATCCCCCCTGGTGGTTTATATAAGCTTTCGCGGTCATGTTGTCCGTGTAGACTTAACACGTGTCTGTTGTGAAGCCTCTGAGACAGTTGCTGTAGAGCTAGTCTGATCGCCTTCAGCTCCAAAAAATTGATACTGTGAGTTCAGTCCAAGATCAGTACAGGGCCTATGGAACAGAAGGGACCAGAGTGTGCTCCCCGCCCTGACAGGCTGGCGTCTGTGGTTAGTATCTCTCGATTCGGTTCTGTCAAGAGCGACCCTGTGGCGAATGTTTCTGTCCTTAACCACCTTGGCGCCCCTTGTAAGCTCTATCTCTATGGGTTGCAGCAGCTGCTGTAAGGGTCTGAGGTGCAATCGACCCCACTGGACCTGTCTGGTGCACGATACTAGGAGTCCTAGGAGCTGGGCCAGTGTCTTTAGTCTTGCTCTTTTCTGGTGGGAGAGGAGGCGGGTCAGTGATCTTATTTTCTGTTGCCTGAGGGGTGGGATAAAGGCGAGTCCTAAGGTTGTATCGAGATAATCCCCAGGTGTTCCAGTCTGTGTGTTGGAGACAGATGACTCTTCCCTTCATTGACCAGGAAACCGTGCGCATTTAGATAACCCATAGTCCTGTCCAAGTCCTCTAGGATCTTTTTGTGGGACTGTGCTCTGATCAGGAGGTCGTACAAATAAGGGTATAGATGGATTCCTTCTTGTCTGAGATTCACTACCAGGGGAATCAGGATTTTGGTAAATGTTCTTAGAGCTGATGATAGCCCGAACGGAAGGGATCTGAACTGGTAGTGTTCGTTTTGGTAGCAGAAGCAGAGCCACTTCCTATGTGGCTGTCAGATGGGGATATGAAGATATGCCTCCCGGAGGTCCAGGGAGGCCATCCAATCGCCTATCCGCAGGCTCTGACATATGGAGTTTACTGCCTCCATTTTGAATTTTTGTGGTCTTACTGCTTTGGGTCAACCGCCATCCAGGATCCTCTCTTTTTCAGTACTAGAAATATTATTGAATATAGCCCATGGCCTGTCTGTTCTGGAGGGACTGTTTCTATGGCTTTGATGGCCAAAAGCCTCTGGATCTCCTCTGTCATGGCCCTGTGTTTTTCTGGGGAGTGTGACCTGGGAGAGGCAAGGAATCTTGAATGAGGAGGGTATGCTAGTTCTATGCAGTAGACGGTAGGTCGACGTCTCTTTCACCCATGCGTCCGAGACTGACTTTTCCCAAGTTTCTGAGAAACGTTGCAGCCTGCCCCCTACCTCTGGAGATTCTACATAGTCATGCCTCTTGTTTATGTAGGTTGGGGCTGGGGGTTTTCGGTTTCTGTCTATCAAACCTAGGGGCCTGTCTGTTGCCCCTGTTGCGAAAGGAAAAATTCCCTTGGGGCTCCCTAGATTGCCCCTGAAATTTCCTGAATGAGAAATATCCCCCCCTTGGTTTGTACGTCGGGTTGTGAAAAAGCCTCTTTTTTGTTCCTGCTTGTAGGTTCTTATTTTTTGTTTTATCGTTCGCGTTCGCCAGCACCTTGTCCAGGCACATGCCGAACAGCTTGAGGCCCTTGTAGGGGGCTGAGACCAATAGGTTCTTGGTTGTGACATCCCCCTGCCATGACCTGAGCCATAGTCTTCTTCTTGTCGAAACTGTACTAGCTAATGCTCGAGCCGCCCATCCCATGGCGTTCATGGTGGCGTCTGCCAGGAAGGCCATGGCCAGAGAAATGTGGGAGGAAATGACCTGTGCCCTCTTATCGGAAATCTCTGGGTCCTGAGCCTCCTGCATCCACGCAAGGAGGGCCCTCGCCACAAAGGAGGATATACTAACTTTTAGAGAGGTGGCTGACAGGTCTAATCCCCCATGTAGTGTTGAATCTATGGCTCTGTCAGTGGGGTCCCTGGGATAACAGTCCCCTTCAGTGGGGAATACTGTTTGACGTGCAAGGGATACTGCTGCAGCATCAACTTTTGGGTT
Source organism: Sphenodon punctatus (assembly GCA_003113815.1). NCBI lineage: Eukaryota > Metazoa > Chordata > Lepidosauria > Sphenodontia > Sphenodontidae > Sphenodon > Sphenodon punctatus. Next base: position 1,333,699 of record QEPC01006748.1, on the reverse strand, counting down.
TTTGAACATAGGCTCCTTCTTCCTGGAGAAGGAGTACAGAGAGGCCTGAGTCTTATTCATCCTCTGGGTCTTCTCAGGATGCTTCCACTCCTGAATGACCAACTTCTCAAAAACCTTGTCTGGAGGTACCCCTGCCTCGTAGGGAGGGAATGTACTCTCTCTCCTCCTCCTCCTCTTGAGAGTCCGAGGAGCCCTCCTTATTCTGACTTTCCACCAGTTGGAGTGTCTTTGCAACTTGGGCCAGAAATTCCTCTATATGCGAGAGGAAACTGCCTCTCTGTCTCTTGGCTCTAGAGAAGCCTCCTGGGAAGCTGCTCCCTCCAAGTCGCCCCACTCCTGCCCCGATTCTAGATCTGAGGCCAAATTAATTAGGCCCTCCTCTGCCTCTCTGCGTTTTTTAGGTTGTCTCAGAAACTCTCCTCAGAAGAGCCAGCGGACTCCAGCAGTTTGGCTATGGCTCCCCCTTCTGGGCCTTTTTGCCTGCTGTTGCCTGCCCTCAGAGAGGATTTTCCCACCCTAGCTCTCTTCGCTATCGGGATGGGGGAGGGGTTCTTGTGGGGCCCCTTAGCTTGCAATTCACGAAGTTTATCCAGGGATTGCAAGATCTTCCCCATTGTGTTGGCTAGGAAGGGAATGTCTACCTGCATGCTCTCCTGGGAAGATGTCGCTTGCTGCGCCCCGGTCTCCTGTAGGAGTCTCCATTTCAGCCCGTGCGTCTCGCGCTGCTGCTGGAAACTGCACTGTGGCTGGAAAGGCTCCTGTTGTGCGGTGCCTTTCTGTGGCGGGGGGAGACTTCCGCTGTATCCCTTGGTTGACGGAGATCAAGCCTTCTGCTCCCGTTCCCTGGCACCTTGCGAGGGAACCGGCTGGGCTTCCCGATTCTCCCGAGCCTCGGTGAATGCCGCCCTTTGAGCCCTGCCCGCTCGCTGTTGGCTGCCCCCTTTTTACCAGGCTTGCGAGCTCCTTGTCCTTTATTATTATTTTTTAAACTCTTCTGTTTGTTTTCCAGTTCCCGGAGAGGAGAATAAGCGTACCCGACGGTCCGAAGGCAGAAGACAGACTGAGGAAGCATGCTGGGGGATAGCTCCGCGCGCAGGCGCAAAAGAGCATTTCTTCTTCTGCCTCCTGGCAGTCATCCGCAGAGCTACCCGTGCTGAGGATTAGCCGGAGACAGAGGGAGAAACTTATATCATATTTACTTACAGCGGTAGTTGTAAGTAAGTTAAAGGCAGAACCGCTCTCCATTATAAACAGGGGACTGCTGAAGCCTCAATATTGAGAAAACGGTTTGAGTTACAGTTCTCAATTTATCCATAGCTTATATTTGTGAACAGAGTCAAAGTCAGTTCCCCGCCAAAATCCCCCTACCCGTTTGTGCCGTACTGTGCTGAGATGTGCTCTGGGGTGGCTCTGCAGAGCTCCAGCTGTCTGCACCAAGGCTGCCAGCCCCCTTAGCTGGGCAGGAGTAGAGAGTCAGGGACCACCCGCCGCTTCTCCTCTCACACCAGCCCACTGTGCAACACCCCCAACTTGATCTCCCAGCCCCCACGCAACACCCCAACCCTCCTCCCACACCACATCCTAAGCCCTAACCCACCCCTCACATTCTAAACCAGCATCATCTTAGTATTTTTACCACTAACTAAACTATTGCGTTATTTCTTTACATGTCATTTATTTATCCCTATGAACATTTTTTCAAACTGCCTTAACTGTCGTCTACGTGTATAGACATTGTATACACCTTATACAATGAAATCTTGACAATGTCAGTTTAGACAACCATATACAACTGGTTGGCTACAATGCAATTCTGCGAAAAAGGACTGAGTTAAGGCAGTGTGAAAGTTTTTTCATAGGTGACTTATGATAATAAGTAAATGACTTTTAAAGCAATAATGTGATAGTTTAGTTAATCTACCACTAAGTATGTATGGTAAATACATATGCTCCCTTAATGTTGATGGAAAGTTATGAAATATAGATAGAAGATCTGGACATACATTACAACAACACTTGGAAACTGTTTTTTTAATTGCAACTAATTAATATCCATGTTTGTTGGAGTTTATGTTAGGGAAAAATATATTTTGTGAAATGGTTTTGAAGAGGAAAGGGTTTTGTTTTGGAAACGGTTTTGCCTTTAATGTTTTTTTTAAACTGTCAAGTTTTTTGTTTTAGATCCCCTCTCAGTTGTCTCTTCTCAGAGCTGAAGAGCCCTAACCTATCAAGCCTCTTTGTATGGAAACCGTTCCATACCCTTTTATCTTTTTTGTTGACCTTCTTGCTACCTTTCCAATTCTACTGTATCTTTTTTGAGATAGGGTGACCAGAACTACACACACAATATTCAAGATGCGGTTGCACCACAGATTTAGAGAGGCATTATGATATTTCCATTTTATTCTGTCCCTTTCCAAATAATTCTTAACATCCTGTTTGGTTTTTTGGCTGCTGCTGCACTCTGAGCTGAGGATTTCAACTTATTGGCCTACAATGACTCCAAGATTCTTTTCCTGAGTAGTAATCCCCAATTTACAACCCAACACTGTGTACATATAGTTTGGATTAGTTTCCCGTGTATCACTTTGCACTTGTCCACATTAATTTGGCCCAGTCACCCACTCTCACAAGATCCCCCTGCAATTTTTCACAGTTTGCTTGTTTTTTCTAAACTGTCTTGAATAACTGTGTTATCTGCAAACTTGGTCATGTGATCAAATGAGTCAGTACTGTTATTTAATTATATCTTAAAGTGTCAGGAGAGGAAGTATTAGAAGTCTCAGCAGCAACACGCTTAAAGGTCCTTCCACTCTGGACTACCCCAAGCGTGAACTGATTTTAAAATCAGTTACTGAAGATCAACACTCAGAAGGCATATCCCAAATTATCTAAAAAAGTTAAAGTACACTCAGCTTCCTCCCTTTATATATACCAATGCGATGGTAAATTAAAAAGCTTCCCTCAAGAAGAGTTCTTTAAATCATGTTCATTTTCACCCCTAGAATGACAAGACAAACCATCACATTATGGACCAGGAAACTATTTCCTGCTGGTTTGGACTAATTACTCACATGTCCATGCTTGGTAAGTCTCCAGTGCTTGCCCACAAACATTGCCACTGCATTTTATTTTTTACAGTAAAGTTAATGATTTTAGAAACCATTATTTCAGAAATTAACTCATGCATTTGTAAACAAGATTGTTAATTACTTCAAATGTCTGAGCATATACTAGAATTAAAACCAATCTTTCCAATCATAAGATGATAGATATATTAATATTTTGTGATTTTTGTCCACATGAGAAGGGTTAACTCAAAAGGTGTTAAAATCACGCATACACAAATTGCCCCGTAAACAACCGCCTGAAGTCAGTGGCATTATCTCCAGCGAACTTCGTTTCAGCTGGGGTAGAGAGATGAGGCATTTAAACAGCTTATCCAGTAAATAAATGGAAGCACCGATTGGGAGATGCAGATAATCCAATGGGCTTAAAATTATAAGCCATCTCAACTTCTTTTGTAAACTAAAATTACTATGTTTATCAATTTACTAGAGACTATTTTCAAGTGTAAATGAAAATTTGGTGGTACTGCAGAGAGCTGAATTCAGAGCTCTGTGAAATGAAGTCTTCTCTCCCTTCAACAGATAGGCTGAGGCTCTTGCCCATAGTGTTAGATTCCTCACTCTGACAATCCTCACCTGTATGGGATGAACTCTAGAAAGAGGAGGGCAATTAATTCTTCCTACCCATTTGATTCCTAGCCACTCTGCTGAAACTTAGTATGGGAGTACAAATCACAATAGTCTCTCTAATAAGGACTCTTGTCCACCAAGACCTGGAGTGAAGCCATCTTAGAAGTGCAAGGAGATTCCCTCATTACTAATTTCCTGAGCAGGTTACCCCTTTTTCATCCTCAGCTTCTATAAAGTTAAACACGTTAAACCTGTCAGTGAGTACTCTTCCTCATCATCATCATAAAAAAAAAAACCCACTCAAAAAAAGGTTTGAGGGGATACTGTGCTGTTTTACAAAGCCTGAATTCTTTGGCTGTTAAGCTGGTGGTTTAGAGGGCTTTATTAGAAGATTTGATTATTATGAAATTTGACACAAAAGTTAAAAGACAAATCTGTGCCACAGCCAACAGGCCTAAGCCACAGGAGATTTTCTTCACCCATCTCTTTACTTGCCCGTGCAAAGTCAAAGTGGGGCTCATACTGTCCTCCCATTCCATAATTTGCCACCTGAAAGAAACAAACAGTGCATGTGAAACAGAAAGACACAAAAGCAGGAAGTAGAGGGACTTACCCTTCCAAAATCAAAATGAGGCTCGTACTGGCCTCCTACTCCGTAATTGGCTACCTATGGTGAAAATAGAAGCAAATATATCTAGTAAAGCAGCAAATTAGCTGGTGAAGTAGTTGATTGGAGCCCATACACTTAGTATATTATATTTTGTCTTAGATGGAAGGAGTAGTTAAGTCTTAAAAAGGAGTCTCTCTTAGAGGTGATACTGGGTAACAATTAAGGACTAAATCCTGCTCTACTTATGGCTCATGAAGTGTCCCATTGATTTCTGAGAGAATACTCTGCTGGGTCAAGAAGTTTATCTCTCAGCTTTGAGTCTAATTTCAGTTGCCCATTGCAAATCTTTCAGCAGGACTTGCAAGATTTAAGGCTCCAGTCTCCCAACATTTTCATTTTCTGGTTTCATTTATCATCGTAAGTGCCGTACTGGGTCCGACTGATGGTCCATAAAACTCAGTATCTTGTCTCTGACAATGGCCATTCTGAGTCACTTCAGAGAAGTACCCACCAGGTCATAATGGAGTGATCCATTCCCTGCAATTCACTCGCAACTTCTGACATCCCCCAACCTATTTGGCTAATAGCTATTAATGAACCTATCGTCCAAAAACGTATCCAATCCAATCCATTAAAAAACCCAACTATACTACTGGGCTTGACCACATCCTCTGGGAACAAGTTCCACAAGTTGTTTATTGAGTAAACAAACAGTTTTAGCTCTGCTGCCGGTTAGGTTCATGGAGTTCCTCCTAATTCTATTTGAGAGGGTAAACTCCCTGTTTACTTGTTCTACACCACTCGTGATTTTATAAGCTTCTATCATACCCCCCCTCAGTTTCTTCTTCTAGCTTAAGATCCATAACCTATTGACCTTCTTGTCTGGAAGTCGTTCCATACCCTTGATCACTTTCACAGCCTCTCTGGCCCTTTCCCAGTTCTACATCTTTTTTTGGAATGGAGCAAACAGAACTGCACACAAAATTCATGGTGTGGTCGCACCCTAGATTTATATAGCAGCATTATGATATTTTCTGTTTTATTCTCTATTCCTTTCTGAATAATTCCTAACACGGGTGGTTTGTCTTTTTGATTACTACCACACACTGAGCTCAGGTTTTCAGTAAATTGTCTGTAATGATGCCAAGACCCTTTTCCTGAGTGATCACTGATAATCCCTAATCTAGAACCCAGAATTGTGTATGTATAGTTAAGATTATTTTACCAACATTGGGTGACTGAGCAACTAACTGGCATATGGCATTCAGTTTTGCCAGATTTGCCTGTAATTCTCACTTTCTGCCCTGGTCTCGACTATCTTGAATAAGTGTGTGTCACCTGCAAATTTGATCAGCCCACTCTTTACTCCAGGGGTGAGGAACCTTTCCCCTCCCAGGGGCATAAAAGTTGCGGGCAGGGTACGTAAGGGTTTTGACTCAGGAAGGGAAGGATCCAGTGGCTGGATCTGTGCCAGGTATCTGTCCCCTATCCTTAATGTGTATGCTTCCACCTCTGCTCCCTTATTCCAAAATCAATTCTCCACTGCTTGGGGCTAGAAACTGGATCCAGAGGCTAGATCCAAGAACTTGAAAGAAGTTACATAAAAAAGTTAGCAAGGGATGCATTTGGCTCCTTGGCCCGAGGTTCCTCACCCCGGCTTTACCCCTTTTTCTGACTTCTTTTCTTCAATTCTTTTCCTATGGCTAAAGTCATGTAACTATGTTGCTCATCTTATTTTTGAGTGTACCTTGAGACAGTTCATTACTTTGTCTGGTCCATCCCTAAAACGCTGCAGGTATTCAGGTCTTCGTATTTCATCTATAGACAGTGATCAGATTTCTCACAAGGGCCACGGGCCTTCTGTCCCCACAAAACAGAACATGCTCAGCACCTTTTCCTTGGTTCTTTAATGAAGTCATGAAGAAGATGGTCCAAGTTTTTAAACTGTGAACAGGGGTTTCACTATTGCTGTTTAATCTGCTCTTAAAATGGGTGCAGACACAAGATGGGCTGGAGAAGCTGATCTGGGATCGGTAATGTTACTCAAAGACTGCTAAACGAGCCACATGATGTAGTGGCTCATGCATCCAGGGCCTGCTAGATGTCTGCCCTGCTCCCTTGTGGAGCAGGCAGCCAGCTGCTCCACGATGCATCCTGGGGAAAATCCCGAGGACGTATCGCGGAGCAGCAGCCTTACCCCAAGTGAAGCAGGGCTGCTGGGCCATGAGTGATGGGCTGTAGCTCCCGTCACACGTGGTCATGTCACAGCCAGGGGCCGGTTCTCAGTTGGGACTGGAGGCTGCTCCTGTGGGTGGGGCTTCAGCTGCGAGATGGGCCGAACCACTTGGCTCCCCTACACTTGTGGGCCCGGCTCCTTGTACTGGCCCCAGAGCATGGTGGGGCTGATTGCCTACTACTGGGCATGCAGGGATCAGGCCTGCCCCTGCTCATCTGGCTGCACCCAATGTTTTGTTCCACCGCTGTGGAGAATGCTGCTGTCATTACTTGGACCATCATTGCTGAAGCCACTACTGCTTCCAAATTCATCACCATTTCATAGAGTATCATTAATGACACATTTTTGTCACTTGCAGTTCTGTTCTGAGAAATATTGCTATTATAAAAAGTTTCTTATCCCACCCCCTCCTGCCAAAAAGGCAGCTCGGGGTGGCGTACAATATAAAAGCATAAAATACACATATGAACTTAAAAACAAACAATAAAACCAACAATTCCTCCCCCCACCCCTACCCATCTCTCTCACCAAACTTCTATACATTATGGGTATGAGTGTCAAAGTCATCCACGTGATTTAGAAGCCTAAGTCCCAATGGCTTTCAATGATACTTTAACTCTATACATAAGCAGTTAAAGTTTTAATCTTGCATTCTTTCTTCAAAGATATCAGGTTGGCATGGCTGTGTAAATCCTTGTTTTTCAAAAAAGCTTACCTGCAGTTCCTCTGCTGTGGAGACATCCAGTCCGGTTAAATCCTGTATCCTCGTATTAATTCGCGACACCACAGGGTTTTCATATCCAGACAACCATGCACTAAATTAAAATCAATATAAAATGAATCCTCTCCTAAAACCGTAATTTCACATTTTCTGAATAAGGAACATTTAGAGGGTTGTGACTTTTAAAGTGTGAAGCTGTAAGTTCTCTATAGGCAGATGTTTAGGCCCAGTGCACTCAATGACAGCTCGACTATAGTTGACATTTCCAGGATCATTATTATGGAGGTCTATGCTAGCTAGATCTACGTTTAGCTAGAAATTGACATATGTGACACTGGAAGTACAGGACCTCAAATAAAGTGCCCCTACTTTCTACTGAGTAGTCTCATAAAATGGCTGACAATAAGGAGCCAGAGACCTAGAACAAAGTTACGGCTTCCATTTCCGAAGTAAAAAGCCACATATTTTATGTGGTCCGTTAGTTACCCAGCCCGAGAAATCTAATGGATAAAGCATAGGCAGGATGTTTACGCAGTGAGCAACCCTGTCTTATTAGCTTTCCTCACCTTAGATATAAATTTGCAAGTGAACTCTCTCAATATAGATACATTTTTTAAACAGGAACAGGGCAAAGAACCCCTCTCCCCCATCCTTAGGGGTTGGAAAGCAGCATTTTTAAAATTTATTTTTTTTAAATGAGCACACGGAAAGCTTATTCTCTAATTTGGGGAATGTCCTATTTTGAAAAAAATAGGAAATAGTATGTTTTGTTTTATATCTTTACTATTGTATCTGTCATGGCCTTTATACATTGTATACTGCAGCTCTATTTTTACGAGTGCCTCCTGAACAGGACTGGTCTTGTTTACTCTTAATATGGCTTCTGATGAGGGCCAGATGGGAGTCCTTGCCTCTCCATGAGCTAGGTGAAATGCTTGGGTTAGCATGCATCTCCTATCCACCCTAGATTTCAGGAAGGGGGTAGAAAACCTGTTTCTTGGTGAGTTTAGGGTAGAACCTTAGGACTAAAAGGGATAAACGGAGGGTTGGTGAAGAGACGGGAAAGGGAGAGGCTGGGACACCCAGTGCTGGAAAAGCAGCCATGAACCATGCCCACTCCCTACCCCCAGTTGTGTGTGTTCTCACAGGTGTTGGAGGTTGCAGATGCAGTGGGTGGCTGTCAGGAGGGCAGCGCCTAAGGGCACCGTCTATTACATAGCTGTTCATCAGTGTTTGTGGTACGACGTATTGTTGCTGCAACACCTGCCATGACAAAAGGCCTCCATGTACTTCTCTATTCCCTTCTGCTATTTGCGTGCGTTTGTCTAGTTTTTGATGTTTTATCGGGGTGGTTTGGAAAGCTATTTGTATTTTTATTCTTTGTAAGCTGCCCCAAGTCTTTTTGGAGAAAGGGGACAAATTCAAATAAATAATAATAAAGTATTTTTTAAAAGCAAGTCTCTGGAGGTTCCCACTTCAGTCAACAATGGCTCACTGAAAGAGTGCCAAGTTCTCTTACAAGGGAAGCAACTTGTTCCACTGATATTGAGAAACAAGGGGCATGCTGTCCCGCTTGTACAGGGTGGTGGAGTAAGGGTTCAAGATGCTAGCGACTTTCCATTTTGGAGAAGTCTTGACCTAACCAAGGAAGTCTACCAGAGGCCATGAACACCTCCCCTCCACCCCCAAGGGGGTCCAGGCCATACAGTGTTGTGTGTTAGTTTTAATAACCTGTTATTACCCCTGAACCTTAACTGTAATCACCTTATCAGCCCAGGATTTTAACAAAACCAGCACAGAGCTATCCGTTATTACAGAGGCTTCTGATATGAATTTGCTGAACTGGACAGAAACTTGGTCTCCTGGAGCAATAAAGGTGTTTTGCAACCACCATAAAAGAATTCTTGAGGCTTACTTTTGTTCACCATTGTTTTTTTTAATTCAGTTTTTACTACCTCTCTGCACTTTCAAGTTAACGACCATCAGGGCCATCGGCAGTAGCTTAAACTTGACTGACTACAATGGAAGTCTCAAGGTTTTAGCCTGATCAATGATAATATATATTTAGCGATCATATATTCAGTATGCTTAGTGGACTATGCCTGTACCATACATTGAGACACAGAATCCTATATAAATTTACAACAGATGTTTAATCTGGAGAACTCATTATACCTTTTAATAAGTCCTTCACGAGAGCAGCATTTTGTGCTTTTGAAGGAAAGTTAATTTACTCTTTGTTTCACCTGTACTTGCTTTTCCAGCACCTGCTATTTCTCCCTTCTCCACCTATGCTTCCTATTTCCTGGCCTTCTTTCACCTGCTTCTGTGAACAGGCCACATAACCACCTTATCCTCTTCTCCCCCTTTCTCCACCATCACTGGACGTTCTTGTAACATTAGCCATTCTGGAACCCGAGGGTTGCTACTGTACATGCTCCTTTAACATGTCCACATAGATGTGTCTGGAAGACAGAAGCCCAAATCATGTAGCCAGCCAGCTTTTCACAGTACAGCAGTGACCAAGAATTAGTTTTGGAACTGCTGAATTAGCACATCAGCATGAAGACTGGTTTCAAGGGATGTAACATTTCTCCCTTCCAGCCCTGGTGTATTTCTGTAAAGCCAGTCTTTGGATGGGTGATGTGTTCTGGTATTTACAAGAGAATCAGCACAAGATAGGACACTGATACAGGTTACAGAATCTCAAAGAGTATGCATTAAATTTAACTAAAATATATACTAGGCATAGAAAGGTATGGAAGAGACTCCACTTTTCCACATGATGTTAGTATTTATAACCTTTCCACGCCCCCCCCCCCAATGAAGTCACAAGCTTCAGAGTAATGGTTAGCATAAGAAACTGTTAGAAGCATTCCACTCATTCTGCTAGCAATGTGGAGGGGAAGTGGCGAGTTAGAGGAAGCATTTCCCGTAGCAGCAGATTATACTGCAGATTGAAAATTACCCCCTCCCCCCAAAGCATGCAGTTTTAAATGACTGCAAATGTATACCCAACATGGCCATTTCTAACCATAAAACATGGTTCAAGTTGTACTATTTGAATAGCCTTTGTTGCTCTTTTTTGTACTAGTCTTGCCATTATTCTCTCAGAATATGTATGAATCGGCATAACCCATTTTACCAAGGAAAAAATTGTTGCTTTCTTCACAAAACTTTATCTAGATTTTTCTCTCTCATTTGGTTTTACAAGATCAAAGTTCAGAAAAAGCATTCTCAGATAATATATTATGACCCTGACAGCATCGGTGTCCCGACTTCACTCTGGCAGATATGGAAAAGTAAGATTGTTCTCTCACTCTTTGGCTCCACAGTTAGTTCTTGTAGCACCACTTCTACCCAGCCTCATTCTGAAATCAGGTTTTGGTAGACTCACCGGGTCAGCTTCCACTGGTTCCTGTCAAATTCTGAACTCTGGGGAACTTACATATTCCTGGTCTTTGATTGATTCTACAGAACGTGTCCATTCTTTCTTCCACAGCAGTGTTTTGCAACAGTAGACTTCATCTACCTGCCCCTCACTGGATACCGCGAGGCTTTTCACTGCTAATCTCATTTGTTGTCTAAGAATGAAAATCAGCCCCAGAGCTCTCCTAGTTTGTCAGGGTAGTGACCAATGGAACATCTGGAGTAACTGCAGACAATGAGGGCTTCCTTCACAGGACAGCAATAACCTGCTTCAAAAAGTCTTTGTTCCCACTTCTATGCAGATTAATGTAGAATGCCTTTGTGTAGCTGGGCCACAGGATGGGCAATGTCAACCTTAGAAAAAATTTGCTCTGCTAGATCAACTACAGGAGTATGCAGTTTAAAAAAAACCCAAAAAACTATAGCAGCTTATGTGAAATGCCTGTCAGAATCTTCTCTCTGATGTGGCTCTCTCCTTTAACTCATTCTGGACATAAAATTTAATTCATTTGAAGTATCGCTATGCTCAAAATGAATGTTACAGAAATGTGACCTTTAATGAACACAGAACCAGTGAATACAACCACAAAGTAGCAGGACACTTTTATCCTGGAGGGAAAAAAAACTCTTGCAAAAACCTTCATTTCCTAGGGAAGTCTGCCAGTATTCTTCTATTTTAGTTTAAAAGATATTCACATGATAGCTAACAGATACAGGACTGGAGGTTTCCTTGTGCCATTTTTTAAACAAACAAACCCTATTTTCTCTGAAGGGTAGAGAAGGCTCAGTTACATATGCTTGGATTTCCATCAGCAATAAACATCAGTCTTTCATGGATACCCATTAATACAGCAAACACTGTACCTAAATTAGGAAGATTTAGCCAAGTCTCTAGTTTATCAAATATTTAAACCTAGTAAGATTAACTTCACACTGAAGTAGGTTTTTGATGTTATCTTTGAAAAAAGTCTGAGTGGACATTTCACTTCTAGCAATGCAATCAAGCATAGTAGCAACATTTACTCTCCTCCCTTAAATGTTTGAACCCTTTTCTTCACAAGCTGACACTCAAGAGCTAGATTAAAAAAACAACCCCGCCCCACCAACACATGATTAAAAGAACAGAGACACATTTTTTATGTTACGTGTGGTTTAAAAACCCCTGACCCTTTAGAGAAGCAGCAGTGATTAAAATAAAAGCAAAGGAAGATTTTTCTGAAGAGGAAGCACTAAGCCTCATATGCTATGGACTAATTGGCTGTCAAAAAAATGTAACGTCAGCCCTAACAGCAGTCTCCTTGACAGCCATGCCAGACCAACTGGATTTATTCTGGTACTGCATACAGCAAAGCTTTGACGTGCCTTTTCACACTGCTGGTTCTGTGCCACCTTTTATACAGTCTGCCACATACTGCAGAGTGAACAGTAGCCTTCTCATAAACTGAAGAATGCTGTAACAGAAACACATTTGCTAGGAAAGAACGTCTGGAATGTTTGGAAAGGGAAGCAGACATCTAATAAAAATAAATAAATTAAAAGTATGTAGTCTTCATTTTTAATAGTAATTTATCTGGAACCCAAAACAGTTCAAATAGTCTTATTGGGGAGAATATTTCCTTTCACAGAGCTGTGTGTACAACGGTAGCTCGTTGAGCACCTAAAGATTTTAGCCTTCTCATGTCTCAAGCATAGGAAATACATGGTTCCTATTCTAAGGAGCTTACAGTTTAAACAAAAAAAACCACAGGGATAAGAGCAGGCAGGGATAACAGCAGGCAGGTCATAAAGCAACTGTAGACTTGTTAGGTACACTTATTGATTCCAGAAGTTTTTTAAAAAGGCATAGATCTGGAGGGGAATGGATGTCCGAAGTCCCTTTACCAATCCATCCAAGCAGCTTCCTACTTCCCCAACTCAATTAAAATGTTCACTTGTCCCCTACAATAAAATCAAGGCTTGCACCAGTCAGAAGAAATAATGACTTGCTCCCTAACCTTGTTTCTAGAGTGCCAAATCCCAGGAAGTCCTAGCAGGGCAGGTCTTACCACCCAAACTCACTCTTTCCTACTTCAGGTGGCCCCACTCCTGTCCCGTGAGGTTCCAAACACAGTCACTACTAGGACCCCAGGGAGGCTGCCCCCGAGGGGGGTGGGCCACCAGGGGCCTTGCATTTTACCTTTGTACTGGCCCCTGCAAATTCTATGGCTGGTCCAGAGTCCTAGGATTGATATGTCCTTAGATTACCCAAAATACTGCAAGCTTTAAAAAGTTTCTTGCTTACAGAAGCTGCTGTGCATTGAGAAGTTTTATTTGCTGCTCGCAGAATGCCAAGTAGCTAACACCAACTTATACAATCCCTGCAGAAACAGTTCAGCATCCTTAACTGTTACAGAAAGATCCTGCAAAGTGGATTCTATAAATAATGCTGTACTTTGGAAGGGATTACGGTGTAACTGTATGAATAGTTTTCCCACCATTTCCATAGATTCATATAAATTGGGTGGGACCACAGAGTTTATCTAATCTGGATAAATCAATGGAATTTTCTCCAGTTATTACAGTATCAATAGGTTGCATTTGTCTAAAAGCAGTAGCGTTCATTAAATAGCATTTGTCTTTCTGAAATAAATGTTGTCGATATCAAGTCTTGGTGTGAAGACTACAAATTATGGCTAATCCATGTTAGTTGGTTCCAGTAGTTGGTCACTCTCTACTTAAAAACATTTCTAATTTGAATTTGCTCCGCTTCAAAATTCAGCAATTTTAAAAAGGATGCACTACATTAATATCTTTTAATGATAAAGCATTGGCCATGTGCTAGGTGCTGTACAAGGCAGAGAGAAGCAGTACTTCCCAAGAGTTTACAATGCAAAAATATTTCAAGTGTAAACAGCTATTGTCTTAAGGTTTTAAGTTCTTAGCAATATCTTATATATGCCACAGCATATCCCTGCAGTAAGTTCTCAAGCAGAGAAAAGATCAAGGAAAAGAACATTGTTTGACCCACAACATAGGATGCATATGCTGAAGAAGGCAGACAGCATTGGGTATGGCAAGTTTTTCATGCACAAAGATTATCTTAAAGAATACAAAGCATTAGGGAAGTTTTGTAGAAAGCCACCTCAGTCAGTTCAGATTTTAACATCCAATTTTATGACTTAATATTCTTGTTACACAACTTGTGTAAGGGTTACATTGGTTACTGAAATAATCTTAAGTATAAAGCTGTTAAGTGCAGACTTTTTTGTGGGGTAAATATATTTTGAATCGGTGATCAAAATTTGCAATGAATGCCAAGAGTAAAGACAAAACCGTTATTCTTATTGAAAACTATTAAAAGAAAATCAAGGTAATTCAGAATTAAGGGACTTAAGCTCTTATTTTGCAGTTCTTGCTCACTACAATGAACCTAAAAAATGTTAACGCTAAACATGTATCAATACCTCCTAACTAAATTTTAATTTGTAAATGGGAAGTTTCACGTGATGTATTAGTTTATTAGCTGCATTATTCGGGACCATGCATACAAGACAAAGGACTTGCAATTAGTAAAGAGGAACACTTAGGATTCCTCTTTAAAACATCCCAAAATGTGTAGCATCAGCACACCACCACCAAAGAGCTGCAGAATCCCTGCTCCAACTCAACCCAAGTTTGGTACTTTAATCAGTTCAGCCAAAGAACCGATTTCTTAATAGCGAGACGTGCCATTGGAATACAACCCCCTTACCTCTTAGAGACTCTGTAATGTGCTGTGGTCAGTTTCCCAGTCTGAGGGTCATGTACAGTAGCCCGGCTCAGCTACAACAAGAGAAAGGACAAGAACTTACTCCGGTAGCAGGCTTTTATTTTTGCCAAGCCACAAGTGACTGGAAGGGTTCCGATTGGTCTGGATGGTATGTAATGCTCTTGGATCGGCAAGAATGTTTAGAAGGAGGATAGCAGCTGTGGCTGCAATTTCCAAATCAAAATTGGGTGAACAAATTTCGTTTGTCCTTTCACTTTAACAAAAAAAAACCTAGAGGCTTTTTGCAAATAGTTGTGTGCTGAGTTTCACAGAATATTTCTCAGTATCCAGAAGTTTAAGGTTCTTTTCCTGCCTTAGTTTATAACCAAGCTGGATTCTCATAAAAAATTGCTAAACAGCCAGGCATTTAAGTAGCTCATAACATCCCTTTTACAAGTGTTAAAGGACAGGCTTTCTGAATCTTGCTTTGACCAGTAATGGATCACTTACATCCACAGATTAGCAGTGCTTAGAGTGAAGAATCTGGAAGTCTGATTTTAAAAAAAAAAAAAAAACCCACCCCAAAACACAACCACCACCAGACACAATATAGCTTTCTGTCAAGTTTAAGCCAGCAAGGGTAGGAGGAAGAACCCAAAACGGGAGGGAGAGATTATCTTGGACACTTATTTTTATATGACTAATGAACAGGTGTGTGTGTGTATGCCAATACAACTGCTATGGATGATAATGTGAATCCATTGCAACACTTATGAATGCAAGGGATCAAGTCAGCCAGACCTAGCACACAAAATTTCCTGTTGTGTCGTATAGCAAGAAAGGGCACGAGACAAATGCCATAGAGTTCTTATACCAATGCACCGTTACAGACTTTTTGTTGAAACCACCATGAAGAAACAAAAAAACAAAACCCATGCTAAATCAAAACACAAAACTTCTAGTTAGAGGAAAAAACTGAGAAACTCAGCAGTAACAGCTTGTTACAACATATTAAAAGAGACGGACCAGAAAGCAAGAAATAGATATTTTGATCACCTCTTCTCCCTGAATGACCAGGACAGAAGCACACATTACAGGGTCTGAATGTTTGCTGTAGGAAGTTTCTTACCTTTTGCTAATTCTGTAATGTGCCGTCTCCAAGACTCCCGTTACGGGGTTTGAAATGGTGGCTCGCCTCAGCTGTGAAGCGAACCAATCAGAATAGTTGCATTACAAAGTAAATATTGCATCACATCAATCCGACCATTCAGAAACCTAGAGAGGAGAACATTCCACACAAAACATGCAGCACACCCAGTCAACTCCCACTAGGGTATTTTATAAACAAGAAGGTTATTATGAAGCAGGTGCACACACCTTCAAAAAGGTTTCACCTCCTTCCTGGATAGGGTGGAACAAGTGGTGGAATTTTTCCTTAAACATTCTAGTTTCTATGTAACAGCAATAGCTGCTTGGAGAAGTAGACTTTTCAATTCCTTTATTCTGACAGACATGTAAAAGCATACAAATCAGCTGCTTCCAGCTAACAGCACTTCAGTAAAAAGGTAAAATTGCTAAAGAACACAGTCTAAGCAACACTTACTGTAACTAGCTAGGGGGAGAATAAGGAAGACCGCACCCAAGAATCAAAATAACCATATATGCAATTTAGCTGTGTTGAATAACCACACTCTCTAAATTGACTGCCATGAATCCCTATTTTAGACGGCTGACCCCCCCCTCCAATGTTTACAAATCTGGTCTCTCAAATGCCTGGCATACTTTTGGTCATTTAAATAAATGTGTTTGAGCCAAGATTGTTCTAGGGCCTCTTCTGTCAATATTTCAACTCCTCAAGCAATTGATGGGAGGCAAACATTGCCCTATTATGAGCTTCTTGACCGATTCTTCTATGGTCGATAGAGGCATTGTTGCATCCTGCCTGTATGGCTGAGCCTACACCAGGGACCAGAAGCAGGTGAATACAGCTCCCCTGCTGCAACCATTCCCACCATGGAAGCTGAAGCTACTGGCAGATATCCCTCCGTGCGGAGCCAGCATGGGGTCGACGCAAATATGGACACCGACCATTTTGTAGGCAGATCATTAATGAGGATAAAAAAGGAAATACGGGCGAAACTAGAAGATATCGAGCACCAGGAGGATATAGAGGCCTTGGGGAATTGGAGGGTGGCCCCCTGGTTCAAGGTCGGTGAAATTAGTATGGGGGATGGAGGCATACTTAGATAGTCTTATGAATAGCGACCTCCGCAGAAGCTACACGCTATTGAGATTTCAGTAGGTGCAGGCCGCCGTGGTTAAAGGACGACGGAAGGGGGCGGTCTATGAAAAACTCCTATGTACGTGCCTCCAAGGAGAGGTCGAAACGGTGGAGCATTTTTTGTTAACTTGCCCGTATAATAAGGATTTAAGGGCAGTATGGCTCCAACCATTAATGGACGGGGCAGTTTACCTAGAACCAGGCCAGGGGTACAAAGGATTCCTCCCCCGAATAAGGGGGTGGGGGGAAGAGGATGTGGTGGCATTAGCAACCTTTGTCTGGTTGGCTTCTAAGAAACGGAGGGTGGCCAAAGCGGAGTTATGAGGAAGTGTGGGTTTTGGCAGTGGGCTAGCCAAATAAGTACGTCTCCACGCTAGTGATAAGTTTATCTTTGTGAAGCCATTTATTATGTATATTCTTTAACTATCTCAATTGTATTGGGATGGCTACGGCGTAAACTGTCTAAACAAACAAATATGTTTTGCTGTCCGATTGGACAACTTAGTTGTGGTCTGTATGTCTAGTGCATAAGCTTTTTCTATTTGTTAGTAGCTCATAGAACAAAGATTTGTATTGTATTTGTTTTAAAAGTTAGGAGGAGGTTTGACTCCCTCCTATTATACTGGATTTTAGCCATTGTATTTTATATTTATAATTATTTTTTTAGTTTTGTTAACTTTGCTAAGGCTGGGTTTCCTTTTTTCTTTTATATATAGTGTGAGTTTTGCTGAGGTATTGATGTGCTTTACTATGGAAACCTAGATTGGGCATTTTTTGAGGAAGTGTCTTACCTTTTGTGGTATTGTATATCTATTTTGTGGTTGTGTTGACAGTGTATTTATGTCTTGTTTTAATTGTATTTTATGTGAGTCTGTGCAATTAAGTATTTAAGGGTACAGCGAAAGCTAAACCCGTAATAAACTAGTAATATTAATATGGACACCGTGACTCTCATGGTGTATTCTTTTTGAGTTAGAGAGCCAGCCCTTGTTCAAAAAGGCTCCTGAGGTTCTGGTCAAGGGCACAGAGGACCCGGATGCTACCTTTGCAGAGGAGAACAGCAAGTTAATGCATCTTGGGGGGAGTTTGTATTTATACTGCTGCATGATAAAGGCTTTGGTTTATTGTTATCTAATTATATCTTTTATTGTTTACTGCGTTGACAAGTGGTCAGGAGAAGATGGAGGAGCAGCAGGAAAATCGCTGGAAAACCGCTCCATAGAAAGGAAAATTGGGCACTTACCTCCTGAATTTTCCTTCTACTGGGGGTCCTCCTGGACGGCCAGCTATTACAGTAGGGTAGATCCTGCCATCGACCAGTAGGAGGCAGACATAATGATTTTTGTACTAAGGGCGTTGATAGACGATCCCGCTGAGAAGCGGGATCATCCAGCGCCGGCATCTGTCCCCCAGCTTCCTCTCTCTGCCATGTCTGCTGTTCAGACATGGCAGAGTCTTTGTGAGCATGCGCGCCCTTCCACGCATGCGCACAAGCCCAGGGAACCCGGAAGTGTGGCGTTAAGCCGGCACTTTGGGGATCTGCGTTGGAGGGGACAGGATCGCCTGTCCCCTCCGACGCGGGATAACATGCAGCCCGAACGGCTAGACGAGCGCAAATAAAGGCGGCTGATCAAAGGATCAGCCGCCTTTTTTGTCTCGTCTATAAACAGCCTAAGAGTCCCAGGGATCTTCCTTACTCCAGAGTATCTCAGCCTTCTGAACTGTCTTATAACATTCTATTAACGATAAAAACTAGAAAAACAGAGTCATTGTGATTTCTGTTAGAACAATAACAATAGTGCCTTCTGTCCTTGCACTTCCTACTTTGTAACAGTCTACGCAACCGTCAATACAGCTTTATAATACAAATTGTAATGTCAAGGTTCTTTAGAATCTGTTCCCCCCAGAATTTCTCTTCATTCCGTGTGGGTCTGGTCATCCAGGAGGACCCCCAGTAGGAGGAAAATTCAGGAGGTAAGTGCCCAATTTTCCTTTCTTCCTGGGGGTCCTCCTGGACGGCCAGCTATTACAGTAGGGACTTTCCCAAGCAGTGTCCCTCAGAATTTTTCTGAATTCCAAGATAAAGGGAAGGGTTAGATGAAGAGACCCTTGAACTGTTCCCAGTTATGTTTACAGAACAGCCTGTAGTACCCTTCTCCCAAAAGCTGCTTCAGCTGATTCCTGTAAGGGGATTTTATAGTGCCTCGTAAAAGAATGTAATGAGGACCAGGTTGCCGCCTTACATATCTCTCCACAAGGCACAGCATTCCTAAACGCTTGTGTAGTTGCTGCCCCTCTCAAGGAGTGGGTGAATATTCCCTCAGGGGGAATTTTTCACCGAGCTCTATATGCCTCTTTAATGCATAGGGTTAACCAACGAGCTATGACTGACTTGGAAGCTTTCTTCCCTTTATTATGTACCCCATAGGATACAAACAGCGCTGTAGACTGTCTAAAATGAGCTGTATGTTTTAAATAGATCTTAAGAGCCCTGGTGACATCCAGGGTGTGCCAATTTTTTTCTTTGGGATGAGATGGATTTGGGCAGAAAGATGGGATAATTATTTCCTGTTCCCTATGAAACAGAGAATTCACTTTGGGGAGAAAGGACGGATCAAGTTTGAGGGAAACGGAAGATTCCCTAAACGACAGAGCCCCCAGTTCTGAAATCCTCCGAGCTGAAGTGATGCCTATCAGAAAGGCCATCTTTAAGGAAAAATAAAACAAAGATACCTCCTCCAGAGGTTCAAATAGGGTGCTAGTCAATGCTTTTAGAAGTAAATTTAAGTCCCAAGATGGGAAGCGGTGACTAACAGGAGGAGAGATAATCCTTGTTGCCCTGAGGAAACGGATAATGTGAGGATGTCTAGAGATCTTTTCACCCCTCACCGTTCCTATAACAGTACCTATCGCTGCCACTTGTCTTTGTAAAGTGTTGGGTTTTAAACCCCTGTCCAAACCTGTTTGTAAAAAGTCCAGAATTACTTTAATAGAAGCTTTGTCTGGTCTCAGACCCCTTTCCTGGCACCAACCCGCAAAACAGGCCCATGTACTTTGGTAAATGTGCTTGGTTGCCGGTCGCCTAGACTGGAGCATAGTGTGAAGGACCTGTTGAGAATAACCTAGTTTCCTAAAGGCTTCCCTCTCAATCTCCAGGCTGTTAAGTTTGAGGGCTACTGGATCCTTGTGAAGGATCGGCCCCTGTGAGAGAATGTCCTGTCTGAAGGTTAGACTGAGAGAAGGTCCCGTTGTTAATTCTAGAATATCTGCGAACCATGGTCTTCGAGGCCAGTATGGAGTCACCAGTATCAATTCTGCTCCCTCCCTCTTGGCTTCTGCTACTGTCCTGTGGATCAGAGGGAAGGGAGGAAAGGCATATACAAGTCCTTGTGGCCATGTCCAATTCAGCGCATCGAAATCTTCTGCCTGAGGGTTTGGGAACCTGGTCATGAATCTTTTTGTTTTTGTGTTGGTTGGAGATGCAAATAGATCCATCACCGGTTTTCCAAAAGTCTTGACTATCGATTGGAACGTCATTTGGTGTAGAGACCATTCCCCCAGGTCCAGTGTCTCCCGGCTCAACCAGTCGGCTTGTGTGTTCCTGACGCCTGGTATGTGTATAGCCCTGATGGATTTTAGGTTCGCTTCTGCCCACCTGATCAGAAGTGATGCTTGTTAGTGAACCTCCTTGGTGGTTTATGTAAGCTTTTGCCACAGTGTTGTCTGTGTAAATGGCCACATGTTTTCCCCGGATCGATGGTGCGAGCTCCTGCAGTGCTAGATACGCTGCTCTCAATTCCAGCCAGTTTATGTGGTGACTCTTCTCCCACTGCAGCCATTTTCCCTGCACCACTCTGTTCTGTGCGTGTGCTCCCCATCCGTGAAGGCTCGCGTCTGTTATTGTTACTCTGTCTGGATCCATCAGAGGAATCCCTGCTCTGAGTCTCCCTTTGTGAAACCACCACTGAAAGGATTTTTTGGTTGTTTCCAGTACCGTTACCCAGGGGTTGTCCCCTTGTGTAAGGCGGTCCTGCCACGGTCTCAGGAGACGTTGTAAGGGTCTGGTGTGGAATCTGGTCCATCTTACGATTCCCATGCATGAGATCATGCTGCCCAGGAGGCTGGCTAGTTCCTTCAGTCTGGATTTGCACTTCGATTCTACCAGATTGATTAAGGCTAAAAGGCTCTGCCGTCTCTGTTGGTTGAGGAAGATTTTGTATTTCCCAGTGTCTATTATCACTCCCAGATGCTTGAGAGATTGGGATGGGTTCAGATGACTTTTCTTGAAATTTATGATGAGCCCATGGTCTTGCAGGTATGTTATAACCCTTGAGATGTCTCTCAGCGCCTGGTCGTGTGACGGTGATCTCACCAGTATGTCGTCCAGGTAGGGGTGAATCTTGATCCCCTCTTTGCGCAGATTAGCTATGAGGGGAATCAAGACTTTGGTGAATGTCCTGGGAGCCGTGGCTAATCCAAAAGGGAGGGCCCTGTACTGCCAGTGTAGATGTTTGTACCTGAACCTCAGCCATTGCCTGTGGTTCGGTAGTATTGGCACATGTAAATAGGTCTCCTTGAGGTCTAGTGATGTTAACCACTCCTCTCTGTTTATCGCCACTCTGATGGATTGCAGATTCTCCATCTTGAATTTTTTCGTTCTGATGGATTTGTTTAGTCGTTTTAAGTCGAGAACGGCTCTCCCCTCGTCCGATTTCTTTGGAACCAGAAACAGTGTGGAGTATAGCCCTGATCCCTGTTTGTTCAGTGGAACCTTCTCGATGGCACCGATTGACCAAAGTCTCTTGATCTCTGTAGTCATTGCCTAGGGTTTTTGAGGGGTTTTGGACCTTGGTGAGGCAGTATAGAAGCTTTGGGGCATCGGTCGAATTCTATGGAGTATCCCCTCTGGACCGTTTGTGTGACCCAGGAATCTTGTGTGGTACTTCTCCACGCCTGCGCGAAGTCCTGGAGCCTGCCCCCTAGCTTGTGTTGGTCCGTTGATACCTGGTAGTCATGATTCTGACTTGTTGTGTCCCTGTCCTTGGTGTTGCTTGTTTCTGGGACTTGTTCCCTTCTGCTTGATCCACCTAGGTCTGTATCTGTTCTGATGCCCTCTGTTTGGGAAGAACGGGCGTCTTGAGTTCCCCTGAGTTTGGCATGCGTTGTAGGGACGAAAAATTTTCTTCATGATGCCTATGCTTTGCAATGTCTGTTTTATGGATTTGTCAGCGGCATCTGTGAGCACCTTGTCCAGACACACTCCAAAGAGTTTCGATCCCTGGAAAGTGCCCCCCACCAAGGTATTTTTAGCAGTGGGGTCTCCTTTCCACGCGCGGAGCCAGAGGCGATGTCGTGCTGCCATGTTGGAGGTCATTGCTTGAGCTGTCCAGCGCAGCATGTCTGTGGACGAATCTGCGATGAACGCATATGCCAGTTGGATCCTGGTGGATAGAATTCTGGTCATTTTCATCGACACCTTGGAATCTCTGGCCCTCTTGATGCAGGTCATAAGTGCCCTGGAAAAGTAAGATGTTAGGGTTGCCATTTTTAAGACTGCTGCTGACTCCTCAAAATTTCTTCTGAGGTTACATTCTATCCCCTTATCTGTGGGATCTCAGGGGAAACACTCTCCCTCCGTTGGGAACACGGAGTTTCTTGCCAACGAGGCAGCAGCTACGGCTACCTTTGGAATCGCTATGAGGGCTTCCTTCTGTTTCGATAAGGAGTATAGGGAGTGTTGTGCTTTGTTCAATTTGAACAGCTTGTTGGGCTGTTGCCATTCCTTTTTTAGGATTCTTTCGTATGCTTTGTCAAGCACCATCCCCCTGTCTCTGTCCCTGGGGATGTATTCCCTTGCTCCATTCCTCCTCATCTGAGGACTCCGAGGAAGCATGTTTCTCCTTTTTTTGCTGCAAACGTAGTGCTCTGATTACTTGTTCAAAGATTTGGTCCCTGTATTTTATAGGGAATTGTCTATCTGGGTCACTTGAGGCCTCGATTTCATTATCCTCTAATTCCTTCCTCTGGAGAGAAGGAAGCCGGTTCCTCTCCTGATTCCAGCTCCTCATTTTCCCCCTTCAAGGTTTTGATTATCTTTTTCCTCGTCCCCTTCTGTATTTATAGGGGATGAGCTCTCCCTGGTAGGTCTGAGAGGCTGTTTTTTCCCTTTGCGTCCCCCCTCATCCGAGGAGACTGACATTACCACCTCTGAGTCTTCCTCATCCGAGGCTGGGGAGTCCAGGGGTCTCGGGACCCTGCGAGGCCTCTTGTGTTTAGGGTTCTTTCCCTTTTCAGCCCCCTTAGAGGAGCCCTTGTAAACGGTGCCCTCCGGTCTCTGGGGAGAACGCTTCTGCTTTAACTCCGCCAGAATCTGCTATAGGACCTCCATGTGTGGGTCCTGGGGAGAAGGAGCGGAACGCACGGGGCTTACTGGTCTTACTTGCCCCTCTGAAGCCGCCGCTGCTCCCATCGTCACCACTGCCAGTGCGGGTCTCTTTTTGGAGGATATGGTTTCTCCAGGAAGATTACCGGAATTTTCAGAGGCCTAGGGCTTAGCTGCGCTGGGAGACAGAGAACTTGTGCCTCTTCCTCTCCTTGGCTGGGAATGAGTGGGCGGAGACGCGATTTTGCACGCTTAGCCCGTGCGCATGCGCATGGGCTGCCCCCGAAAAGGGGGGGGGGGGAGGAGGAGGATTTTTGCCGCCTATGTTTGCCCCCGCGGTCGCCTCCTAGCGTCCTGCGCCCTTGCTACATGCTCCTCTTTGGATGTGGGGAGGAGGGGGGGGGGCGGCAGGAGAAGCGGCGGTGGCGCGGATCCCCGACTCTGCATGAGCCGGTTACCGATCTTCCCCCGCTTTATGCCAGAATGAGATCGGGGGGAGAGAAGGGGGGGGCGCAGGAAGGGTGAATGGCGCCCCTCGTTTGCCCTGTTCGTTTACCCCCTCGGAGCGCTCTCTCCCTATCTGATCCTTCCCAGGTTCAGGTTTCACTTGTGGGCGCTCTGGGTTCAGCTTAGCCGGGCCACCGCTGCGGTAGAGGCTGACTCTGTTCCGGCTTTCAGCGGGACGGGAGATCCTGACTCTGGTAGCGCCCCCCCCCATGGGTAAGGTGCTACCCCCGCTCTTCGGGACCCCCCTGCCCATGGGTAAAGGGAAGGGGCCTGGAATAACGCTCTGTACCCCCTCATGAGAGGAGGGTAGGGTGAATAGGGGAGGAATTTCTCCTCCCCTGGCACCTAGAGCTATCTGAATACTTATAATTGCTGCCAAAGATTTGTCCAATAAGGAGGCACCTCGCCTGCTTCCTACTAGCTTGAAGGCAGACAAACAACTGCAGTAAGGAAGATCCCTGGGACTCTTAGTACAAAAATCGTTATGTCTGCCTCCTACTGGTTGATGGCAGGATCTACCCTGCTGTAATAGCTGGCCGTCCAGGAGGACCCCCAGGGAGAATGGAAACAGATGGGGTGGGAAGGCACCAGGCGGGCTGCACCCGCCAGGGGATGTGCAAGTCAAAATGGTGGACAGAGAAAGGAGAGCAGTGGTTGATTTCTGTATGTTCTTCACTTTTCTATAGTGATTGCAGGAGAAGTGCATGGTGCTGGGATCCAACAGCAGCAAATGCCAGGCACTCATTTCCCACTTCCCTTTGGGTGGGCAGAGGGCTGAGGTTTGGGTGGGTGGGGTAGTCTGAACAAATTGCTTCTCTTGTTGCCTTGCTACAGACCTGCCAGTGCAACAGGCATGGATGGAATCCCCAGCCACAAGCACCCAGTGGAACCAGGACCTATTAGGTCCACAACCTGCAGCACAGGGAGGATTTGGCAAGGTAGCTGCTTGGGGAGACCTGCAATGCCATGGCCAGGGAACAAAAAGTACCTGGTGCAGCAGAATGCAAGACCGTTGCTGCTGAGGCCCACCTGGACCACCAGTGGGAGGACAGGCACTGGGCCCACCTCTGGCAGTAGAGCAATTGGACAGCATGACCAAGAAGGCGAGCGAGCTGTGGACACAGACACAAAGCAGTCTGTCCCAGTCCATTAAGCTCCAGAGCTCCCTGTTCAAGCATGTTGCTACCACAACCACACAAATTGTTGTTCAGGGACAAGTGCCATTTTCTAACACCCATGACTCATTCATGCCCCCCCATGCGGAACCCACTCACCCTGGTCCCCTCAGCATCTGCGCCCTCTCCACTGTGTGCTCATACCAGGGAACAGTTCCTCTCGCCGAACATTTCCACATCTCTCCCGAACATGCCTTTACAGCTGGCCCCATGGGAGGAGGATCAGGAAAATGTCTCTCTGCCAGACCCAAACGAGCATGCCCACGGCCCCCAAAAGGAGCAGGCACAAGAAGAAAGCTTTAGTTTTAAAATAAAGTTTTTTAATTTTTCATAATCCATGCTCAGTGCTTTTTCTAGGAAAGGGGCCCTGACCGAGCAAATGCTAATGGAAAACGTAGAGGTTGGGGCTGCGGTCAACTAATCTGTGAGTGTCAACAGGGAATGTACAGTGAAAGGCCACCTGGTGGGAAAATAACTGCCTGGTCCTCCTCAAGGAGGGGAAGTATGCCATCCTGGTGCTTTTTTTTTTTTTGGTGGGGGGAGAAAGAGAAGGGCCAATGGAACAGACAATGAGAAAGACAGGAAATATATATTTTTAAAAAAGGCCTTTTTGTGTTCATCAATAAAAAACAGTTCACTGATGCTCATTAGACTGGTCACGGATGATGGGTGTTTTGGCTAGCATTGTAATTAGCGTGCAGGCCACAGAGTGTCCCCGATCTCTCCAGCTATGCATTGCCCCACTCTGCTCAGCTGATCTCTAACATGGGCACTAGCTTGGCAGCACTAGCTGGTGGTGGTTTCTTCAATGCCACTGTGCACATTTTGCAGATGTTATGGACAACACAGGCAGCGGTAGTTAGAAGTGGAGCAGTCTCTATCTGGAAGTCGATTCTAGCTGCAATTGATCTCCAGCACTGTTTTAATATCCCAAAAGCTCTCTCCACAACAGAGCGGGTGGTGCAAAGTTGTTGGTTAAAGTACCTTTGCTCTGGGGCACAGGCAATGTTGTATGCCATCATGAGCCAGGGATTCAGCGTGTAGGCAGGGAGCCCGAGAACAGGCCTTATGAGTACCCCTCCAATGCATATTTCAGTGAAGGATTCAAAGGCACTAGTGTACATCTGGCCAAAGAAATGGGACTGGCGGAAGATGCAGGCATTGTGGTTCTTCCCTGACCACCCAGCCAACAAATCCACAAAATGGGTATGGTAGTCCACTACAGCCTGGAGAACCACACCTTCCAGTTCAGGTAGTCCTTGCTATGGGGTGGGCAGATGGCGATATGGCTTCCATCAATCGCCCCTATGTAGTTTGGAAACCCCTTTGCCAAAAGCCCTCCATTACCTCTGCAAGTGTCAGCCAACTGCACCACCCAGTCCAGCAGCACCTCCACAACCACTGTGCAAGCCTCCATTAGTATGGTGCCCATCATGGAGGTTCCAACTCCAAATTATTGGGTAAAAGCGGCAGGAGTCTGGAGTGGCAAGCTTCCAGATGCTGACAGCAACACACTTCTCCATGGGGATAGGAGACTATCCCTGTGCTCCGTTTCTCCAGTGAAGGCCTGAGGATCTTGGCTATCTGCAAGATGAGGTGACGAGGCATCTTGAAGTTTGTGATCCATGCACCATCTGCCCATGAGAGCATGTTCTCCCACCAGTCTGTGCTTTTCTTGGTAGGTATGGCGCTGCGCATGGCGTCTGATTGAAGCAGTTCGAGGATCTCCACGATTCTCTTTCCTGGTACTGTTGTGGGGACCTGTGTCTCGCAGGGGACCTGGATCTGGTTTGCCGGTACAAATCGGTACTCACTCTGATGGGAGCGTGAACGGGAGTCTGTGACTATCCCAATGAGGGTGTTGGGGCTCCAGCATCTCCTGTGGATTTGTCTGAGCCCCCTGGACTGCATGCGGGTTCGTCTCTGCAAGAGGGCGTGGGCTTTGTTCATCCTCTGAAAAGATAATTGGAACCTCAAGATTGCAGGGGAGGGTGTGTGTGTGTATGTCAGAGGGATTTAAGTGGTTAGGGTACCCTCTGCACTCGACTTCTTATTTCCCTCCAGCAGATGCCTTGAGCTGTGTTCCTTAGGGCGAGAGTTGCTCTTATTCTCTTTGGAGAGGGATGCCTCCTGGGTGCAGAAGGTTGTGTAGTGCCCAGATTCTCAGGCCTTGTACCATCGGAACAGGCGGTATTGGCGGTAAGCGGTGATGATTCTGCAGAAATTTCTGAAGTTCTGATTGCCATAGAAGCAGCAGGATTCATAACCAGAGAGGTTTTGTGCCTGGTGGAGAGCCTTCTTCACCACTTTGTAGTGCATTTTTAGTCAGAATGTCCTGGAGTCTAAGAGCTTTGACCCTTCTTGACCTTGTGGACAGTCACACATGCCCTACATGTTCATGTATTATGGGTTTCCCCAAGACAGGACAAGCACTCAAAATGCTGATCACTAACAGAGCGTGGCCAGTCAAGAGCGGCAGTGTTTAAATCCTGCCCGCTTTAGCATAGTCAGTCGCGCCTGAGTGAGGATTGGGCAGGGTCTGGGGGGACAAACCCTGCAGACTATAGGCACTGGCACTCACAAGTTGTTGTAAAGTTACCTTTGATTTCTATTTTATTTTATTTCTACCGACAGGCAACGCTGACAGGCATGGAAGATCTTCCGAATGCAACGCATTTGGAAGGAACTGAGGCAATGAGAGTGCCTCCCCCTATTTATAGAATCCTGTTCTCATGTGATCCTCAGCCCATGCTTTTGGTGGGATGGGATAGGGGTGGGTGGAGGGTTGGAGTCCTCATCATGTTCTAGATCTTTCCAGTGGGGGATAGAGCCTCTGCAAAAAACGAGCACAGAGACCGTTTAGTTCTGCTCTTTAGAAATCTGACACTGATCAGTTGATCTTTATATAATTAGATGAGACAGGATGATGATCTCATGTCTACTTCTATATAGCCTCTCTATGAAATCACTACCACAGTTTGTTAAATACGGGTGAAAAGTTAGAGTCGTGGTGGCCAATGCATTCTGAAGCAATCTAATTGCTATACAAGGAGCTCATACAGCCCAATTCTTCAAAAGTCATATCCTAAGTAACTCTCTTCTCCTAACACCTTCTTTACAAACCATTCAGCTGGCCCAGATTGATGTGAATCTTGACTCCCATCCTCAGAAACGGGTTTTAATTTCACAGAGCTTCCAAAAGATAATAAATTTACAGATTTGTCATCGAGAGCCACAAAGAGCTGAAATTATAAAGAAATAAAGCAGCAGGGTAATTAAGCTCATGCATGTAGAAGACGAAGGAGCATTCACATTTTCCAAAGGAGAGGAAATTTCTTTACCCTTGGTTTTGCAAGCTCTTTGACAGTTTCAATCTCCTCATCAGAAATGATTTCATGGAAACGAACAATCCGTGGTTTGTCCCACTCATCTTCTTGTTTGACAGGGCCCAGAATGTATTTGGGATTCCTGTTTCCATCAGAATAGCGGCAGAAGAGTTTCTTCTGCTTCCGGGGAGTCTGAAAAGCATGTGGGGGAAACAAAAATTAAAATTTGAAAAAGTTAAACAGTTTTAGGTATAAATCAATGAAGTTGAAACTTCTGCAGTCAAAGATTTCAGGAATTAAGGGATGAACTCTCTACAGAATGCCAAGTAAACCGTCTTTGTTAGGCATTCTACCAAAAGAGTCCCCTTTTTTGAAAAACATATCTGAAAGGCTGAACATTCAAAAAGGCACTTCTGCATAAATACACCAGCTAAGGTCTTTATTCATTCAAAACTTGATCACTGCTCTAAACCGAGCATAACACTGGATCTTTGTAATGCAATATCCATATGTTTATCAATGTTGTAACTTATCAGAATACATCGATTCTTGGGTGAGATGTTACTGGTTCTACAGCGATGCTGCATTTTGCCATTTCATTTTCTCTGCTACTAATATACACCATCTTAATGCTGCAGCAATGTCTCTGATCCAAGACACATGCAAACTTTGTTAACGCTTTGTGTACAGGATAGCCAAGTACTGGAGCGATGGTTTTCTGAAGAGCTCAATATTTCTGCAACTTAAATGATTTCTCACAGCATGAATCTTGCCGACAATTCTAAATGCGAGTTGTGTTACTCCACTTTACCATTTTGATACCCTCCCCACGGCACAGCATTTCATACTTCCGTCTCTCTGGTAAGTAATCTTTGGATTGTCCTTTTTTCTGAGGCTGTATTTTCTTCTCAGTCTGGCCATCTGCTTCAGTAGTAGACTTATTTTCTTCTTTTTCTTTAGCCAAGATATATTCAAAGTATTTTAAGTTACTGTTTGCTCTCTGATGCTCTGCATCTATGGGAAAAAGAAGAGAGCCCTCACCAGGTAAGTATTGAACAGAAGGATCAATGTGAAAAAGCACTACAAAAAAGGAACTTCTTGAGAAGTTCGCTTTTCCACACTGGGAGCTTGCTGAAATCTGAAGTGCTCTATAGCAGGGAACTTTGAGGACTGGACTGCCCATGAAGAGCAAGGCACAGATGCCTAGATACATACGATTATATTTGCCTTAACATTGTCATGCAAGGTGGCCATACATTTTGCTCCCTATAAGAAAGAACTGGATAGTATGGTAGCCTACAGGAGCTAAAATCTGAACTCCATTTCTGACTGAGTCAGACCCTTATGTTTTTTAACATGTTTTGTATTTTAAGTTTCATCCGCAAGAAAAACATATCAGTTGTCAATTTGGCAGTGACAGATCTTTCTGAACCATTATGGCCTAAACAAAAGCTCATGTAGTAAAAGTCATTAACAAACACTTCTCCACTGAAAAAGACAACTGTAGAAACATCAACGTTAAGTTCCATGATGGAGTGTCTCTGTGGCCTTCAAACTGAATCTGCTCAGTTTGCAAATAGAGATTTTTCAAATAAGAGGTTTTTAAATATTTCTTTTGGTCAGCTCTGCAAATTCAACATTGGGTTGTTTCTGTGTTATGTACGAATTAGGGAAAAGATCCTGCAGTCTGAAATTTAACAATTCTGGTTAAATGCATAAGCCAGAATAGACTCCATCTCCAGCCACTACATTGGTCTGCAAAGCCAACAGAATTTAAACAAGATAGGTAAAACAACTAAAAATGAGCAGACAGGAATGCACTGAGTCATGCAATTAAATTGAGAATGAGCATAAGAAGATACTGCACATAATTATAAACAACCCCTTTTATTAGCCTGGTTTTCAATTAAGCAGAAAGCAACCACATCACATTAAAACAAAGCCAATGGATGAATCAGTTTTAAAAATAGAATTAAGAGCTATAGAAAGCCCAAATACACTTTAAATCAATTTTGAATGCTAGATTTTAATTATAAAGCCAGTTTGAGGCCCAGATAAACAGTTTTAGAGATGTGGAAGCTTTAACTACATTGTTATTTGTATTAGTTGGCACTCAAAAGGCTTCAACATTGTTGTGCAGATGATGCAAGAAACACTCATCTAAAGAGCTTATAACTGAAAGGGTATTTCCCAATACCGTTAAAGACAGTATTGGGAAAAGACAGGAAGACCCAGAATGGATTTTGCTGAAGATGTTCAAGGAGTAAAGTTTAAGCCCAAATAGGTGAATGCAATCTCCTGTCAGATGCACCCAACGCAGCAATTCATGGATCATTTCTTAGTATAAACATTCCTTTGTGCCCCCTTAAATAGACCTCCAATAATGACCTAACAATCCCTTTGAAGCAGTTACAGAACTTAAATCAAAGAATACATCAGATTGGTTTTAATATTGCTCTAATGCAATCATTGCAAGTTCATGGTTGTGTCCTTCCTGTTGCAGACATTCTGCAACAGCAGTAGCCAAATAGAGTTCTGAAAAACGTCACCGACTTACACACCACAATTAGACAATTACTGTATAACATTTCCCTTTCAGCTTTACAGTTGACTATCAGCTCACTCTAACATACCCAGTTCAAGAAGCCGCCTGGTGAGCATTGTTGCTTTGTCCAGATCACCCTGCTGATACACAGCATAACTCAAATAGTCTAGAATAGAGACTTTGTCAGCAGAAGAAGCTTCTCCCTCATCCAGCTGTTTCAGAGCTTGCTCCATCCACAGCTCAGTATGGTAGTAGTCTGCTTCGGTGTATGCAATCTTGCCCAATTCAAAGCAATCTTCAGCTGTTAAAAAAGTCTTGTGTTTTACACCTACAGAAGACAAGATATGCAGAACTTGGAATCTATCTTCTGAATGGCATTACCTGAATTTAGTTTTCATACTCTCTCTCACTCCGACTACTACTGTACACAAGAAGGCATCAGGATTTTGAGAGGTACTATATTGCTGAATTCTCAAAATCTAAGAACCCATTGCTCAGGGAACAGCTAAAAATCAATACTGCCAGTCCCAATGCTTGCATATTCTGTCAAAAGTTTACACTGCCTATTTAATAGTAATTATATATATATTTATAATCCAGAAGCACAATGTTATGCCAAGAAGCGATACTAACCCAAACTATTTAAATATTTTCTTTTGTATCATTTGTGGCTTCAGAGATTGTTCAAACCCAGAAGCTAGGATAAGAACTTCACATGTATACAACATTTATTATGGAAAGTCACTTGTGTCAGTTTTGTCAACAGCCAAGTAGGTAGGGGAAGAGGAGGACCGACCCCAAGAGACATTTAACTTGATTAGCAATTGCACAATTGAAGATTTGAAGCAAGTCATTTTTAGAGCAGATTCTAAAACAGGCTTCCATGTGGCAGTTTAAATGAAAGCCTTACTAAATAAATTACAGGTTGCCACTTTTACTACCATAGTTTAGGTCCCAAAAGAAAGCCAATTTGTGTCTTGTTAAAAGGGAGCTGACAAATGGGACATGGGTTGGAGCAGAAAATAAATATTTTATGTAAGCAGTCCTCTTTCATTTTCTATTGCATATCAGGCAAGCATCTCCCCCTGTTCTGCCTCCTTAACACTCAAGCTATGCTCTTGATTAAGCTTGTAGTTTTTGGGCTGTTTAATGTTTTGGACCAACTTTTCAAGTCTGTGTCTCGTCTGAAAAGGGTAAGAACAGAGAAAGGCATTATGTAGAAATGCAAGATTGTTTTGTTCACAGTAATAAGACCTGACATCCCCCACGAGATGCCCCACCTCAAGCGTTTCAGACTAGGCACGTTGTGCATATGTACTGTTAGGTCTGATCTTCTCTCCCTAAGTCTTGCTAAGATTCATGCATCAGACTCTGGGAACTGAATGCAGATCGTCTTGGAGTGATGTGGAATGACTTTCAGCCTTGTGCGCGAGACCGTCACGGACAGGTTTCATTACAGCTTTATTTTGGTTTCTCCGTCGAAAGATTAAAGGCTTTGGGATTCCTCTCTAGAAAGGTGCACTGCTTGCAGGTCTGAGCTGAGGAAACTTATTCAAAGAAAACAGAATTTAAAGCAAGCATGACACCACCAAAAACCTGGCTGCCATTAGGCAAACACCAATAATTAACAGATACATGTGTGGGGAGTTTATCAAGTCATTGACAACTTTGATACAGAAGGAGCCAGAGCTGCTTCTCAGTATTATGGCCATTTTAACAATATACCATGTTTGACTATCCAGAAGGCAGGAGGATGAAGGGAAAAAGCCATAAGAGTTTAATTCAACTCAGTTCCTCTACCAGCAGTGGCAGAAGCTTGCAAATACATACCAGCACCCCCTCGCCGTTTCCTTATACAGGCCCAAGAGTCACTGTTTTTGCAAGGTTGTTTTTTTTTAAAATCCCTTCTGCTAGGGGACCAATTCTAAGGTGGTACACGTATGCCAGTTGTCAGAAAGCGTTCCCCAGCTCCCATCCATTGTCAAACACTGAATACCAGACCCACCGATAAGCTACTGCACCTTTATTAACAGAGATTTCTATATTGCCCTGTCCCAGAGGCTCAGGATATCATATCAAATATATGCAAGACAAAAATAAAGATACACACTGTATAAAAATAAAAAAGGCTCTTAAAAACCAAGCCTCTAGACCCGAATTCTAGCCTGGCCCAACCAAGAAGTCTTGCATTGCCTCTGTAGAATACTCCGGCTCAACTTTTGGTAAGCCTCCACGGGAAAGGCGTTCCAGAGTTGTTGAGCAGTCACTGAAGACACCCTCTGTGTGCCCTTGGTGTACGGACTTGGCACAGACAATTTGCAAGAGCACCTGTACCCAATCTTGGTGAGCACAATGGAACATAGGGGAGCAGGTGCTCTTTTAGATATGCAAGGCCCAAGCCATTTAGGGCATTTTAAGTCAAAGCCAGCCTCTTGGATGTTACTGAAAGTCAGTGCAGAAAACCAAAGTAATATGCTCCTAGTACCCATCCGTCAGAACTTGCAGCTGCCACCTTCTGTGCCAGCTGCAGACCCCAAAACAGTCTTCAAGGGCAGCCCCATGTCAAGTATTGCAGTAGTCTAGCCTCAATGTTGCAATTTTATGGGTACCACGAGCAGCTGTGTGGATGTGAAAATCTCTGGGAAGTGGAACACAACCATTTCTTCCTATTACCAACGATGCTAGGCAATTTATACGAATCAGGCACCTCAAAACGGTTTATCGTCTTTATAACTAGTAACTGCATTGCAGTATCCCTAACCTAGTTCAGATGCCTCTTACCTGGAAGGTTTCCTCTTGAGAGGGTATCTGTATCCAACTTGTACGTGTCCTGGAGTCTTAGGAGAGCTTTGGCTGCCCCAGTCTGATCTTCATCATTAGGAAAATATTGACGCTGGATAGTCATGTTGGAAATAAAGCCTTAAAAATTAAAAAGGAAATCTGGTTAGGGGGACAAGAAGACAGTAGTGTGTTTTTCCTAGGACTTTAAAATCCTACTTAGAAATGTTTTACTAAACTGAAGAAAAGATAAATAAATCCCTGAATAACTGGTCAAAAACCAATATCTCAAAGCAGACTATTGTCTGAATTATATGGATATCTTAATCAGACCATTCTTGCAGATACTACTATGCCACATAAACCAAGCTCTAATTGTTCAGGCCAGTATTACTGAGATAATCGACCTCTCTGGACTGATATTTTCATCAGGAGTATTTTAACAGTGCAACGAAGTGTTAAATACACAAACCAAGCTGAGATGCTAAGAACACTTTGAAGACAGATTCAAGCTAAGGATATTGAATTTTAATGTATCTATGCTTTTTAAAAACTGCCGTCCAAAAGAATCCTTAAGTAGTATCTCCCTTTAATAGAAGCAAGAATGTAAAGAGGCACAAGTGGCAAAAAGGAAAAAGTAATTTCTCCATTCTGAAATACAAAAGTATCCTTAATTTCCTTTTCTGTTTCTCTACAGGAAAGTCATTCTGTTAACATGAACAGCGATAGCAGGCAAGCAGAATTCTACAGAAGCACCGGTCTCCATCAAGATCATCTTTGCATGACTGAGACCAGTGGTGATCTTTTATTAACTTGGCAGAGTTACAGCTGTGATTGGACTAATGGAAAGCGAAACTGACTTTTTCCCAGAAGTTGTTGAAATATTTAGTTTCTCGTTACTTGACACGTCCAGAACCACAGAACAAGATCAGCTTTTCATCACGATTAATGCCAGGACTGGTAATGGTTAGGTAGCAATAAAAAGCACCTGTTTACCACATCTCAGAGCCAAACAACTTTAAAATAGAAGTGAAATGCTATTGTACACTATTTCAGCTGCAATACAATTGGCTAGATTTATAGAAGCATGTTCTAGACAAAACATGCTGTGCATCCCATGCTTGTGTTCAAGTGTTACACTCTGGCTTCACTGCATATTTTTTTTTTGTCCAGTAACAGATTGCGATGCATCCGATCAACCAAGGATTAGATACACTCAGGAGGACAGGCCCATAAATGGCTATTAGCCAAGATGCTCGAAAGGCTGTAGCCTCAGACTTTCAGGAGCTGGAGTAGCAGGGAACTCACCACACCATTATGACTGTTGCATACCTATTTGAAGCAACCAAAGTGTGGCCACTGTTAGAGACAGGATGCTGGGCTACATGGACCATTTGCCTGACCCATTATGGCACTTATGTTCCAATCCGTGTTATTTTCAGTATAAAATTTTTGTTATAATAAGGGAAAAATAAAGGGAAATGAAATGTGCAGTGGAGGGTGAGGGGTGTGTGTGTCTTATTTCCACATTTCATTTCCCTTTATTTTTTCTGTTCTTCCTCATTCTCAACCCTTCTCCACAACAAATAAAGAATCTATTAACTGTATGTAATCCAACCGACAGTTTTTCTCACTCCCACCATCTATCCATCCTAACCTGCCCCCTCAGATATAACCACCCCAGAAATGCCTGGATGCTGTGGGGAATTTCCATCAGGCTCAGTTTCTATTTTAGGGTCCTTCTCCCTATTAGGAAGTTACTGACAGTTTTCCCAAACTTGCAGCAGTGTGAAGCTGAACTTTTTTCCAGCTTCAGGTCTGAAATGCAAGATGCAGTTCTGTTTACATTCTGCTGCTACTTGGCAAAGCTGTGAGCAGAAACAGGCAATTTCTAACAGCAGATTTAGAAAAAGTGCACTACACTTTTTAAAGTGATTATAAAATCAAGGGGTAGAAATCTGCATTATCCGTTTAGAGTCTTCAAAATATAATTCTGTTTGCTCCTAGGGAGAAAGTTACATGCCTCTTTAACCATTGCTTTTTGGGAGAAGCGTTCATACACCCATACGCCAAAAACCGACTAAATCCACAGCTAGCAGAGAGCACATGCATTTGCCACTTTAACACTAACAGTTATGCCCCTCTCAGAGGAAGTACAAGTTTTCAAAGCAGCCCCTGGGATAGGAAAAGTTTGGGGAACCTTGTGCGATAGCAATGAGAAATGCTGTCTTTAGCAACAATAAGCAACAGCCATGGTCTCAGAAAATTTGCCCATCAGCCTCAGAAGAACCAAGCTAGTGTTGGTCTTTCAACTGGTGGGTACACATTTGCCAACCCCTTTATCAGGGACTCATTTATAATAAGAGAATAAGGAATATGGGTTTACCTTTGCTGAACATGAGCCAATACAAGTACTTTGTGAAGACATGGCTGTCCAGATTATCTGTCCTTTATACAGTACTTTCGGTATTCAGAGTACTTTACAAAAAAGATTACTGAAGAGGGAAATGAAGTCTTCAGAGATCAGGACAAGAACCGAGTACCTGTCGCCAACTTTATCCAAGATCCATTCCTAATGTGATAGGAATGATCTCAAGGCCCAACTGAAAACTCACAACCTTAAAAGGCTTACACAGAGCTTCTTCTCCCCTTCATTCCACAGCCAATATGTTTAGGTCAAAGGACACAGGTTCCCCAATCTATCACGGAAGCATCTGTGGTGATCATAACAGAAAGGGTTTGAGGATTGAAAGACATGCCTCCAAAGACCTGCACGAGGACCTGCCAGCAGGCAGCTTATACAACAAAGCCTGGCAGGAAGCCTGTTGGAGACAGAGGGGATATGTTCAGATGAGAAACCTCTCAATGGGTGATTTCAGACGTTACGAGATCACGCTGAACCACACTGAACCACGCTCAACCCCCCCGCGGGGCCAAAGGGCCCGGAACGTCTGAACGGCGTGCGCCAGATGTTCATCACGCTCAATACCCACATGGGGTCAGTTTCAACCACGCTTCCCGGGCTAGCCGGGGGAAGGTCTCGGGAAGCGTGGTCAAACCAACCCCCACAGGGAACCAAGCAAAAGTAACGTCTGGACGCCAATCCCCCAGCGGAACCAAAAAAATGGAGCCCCGGCCGGGGACGAGGCACGCAGCGTCGCTGCCAGGCAACCAGCACCAACACAAACACCGGAGGGAGATTTAAAGCGAGAGCAGCAGCAAGCAAGCGTGGCGGGATGGAGCGAGGAGGGAAGCGGAAGAGAGCGGAGGCACGAACAGCGACAGCGGCGGGACAGGAGGCGGAGGACGTGCAGCCAGGCCCAGCGATGCAGGCGGAGGGGGCACAGGTGCAGGAAGGGGGCACACGGGAGCACCCGACCAGGGAGGCGCCCCGGGAACACCAACCACAGCTGCAGCCGGGTCGCGCCGCCCCGGGGACAGCGGCCGGAACAGGCCCACAGGAGGCACCCAGGAAACGGGTAAGGGCACCCACTGGGAGGGGAACAGGGGGCACAGGGGAACCCCCTGTGGAGGGGGCCGGGGGGACCCCGGGCGGAAGGCAGGGGGGCAGGGGGACCCCGGGCGGAGGGCAGGGGGGCAGGGGGCCCCCGAGAGGGCCCACACCCTCACCCAGCAACCAACCACCCCCCTTCCCCCCCCCAGACACGAAAGTCGGCCCGGGCGGACGAGCCCCAGGAGGAGCCCGGCCCCCGGCCCCCGGAGGCGCACCCCCAGGAGGAGGTGGAGGAGGAGCAGAGGCAGGTGCAGCATGAGCTGCACCGGGAGGAGGAACAGCAGGGGCCCAGCCGGAGGAAGGCCTATCACAGAGGGGGACAGTGGGGCCTCCAGGAGACCCGGGACTTCATACGGATCTGGGGGACCCTCGAGTACCAGGTGGAGCTCGCAATAAACCAGCGCAACGAGCATGTCTACCGGGACATCGTGCGCGACATGGAGGCGGCGGGGCACGAGCGCACTGTCAACCAGTGTCGCTCGAAGGCCAAGGAGCTCAAGAGGGGGTACAAGGCCCTCAAGGACAATAACAGCCGCTCCGGCCACGGGGCCCGCACCGCCCCCTACTACGATGCCCTGGACCGCATCCTTCACATGAAGGGCTCCATCGTTGCCCCACGCCTGGTGGGCAGCGCTGTGGTCCAGGGCAGGGAGCGGGCCGAGGTACCCCCTCCCCTCGCCGCCCGCCCGGTAGACACGAGCTCAGGGGACCCCCACCCCCAGGAGGACCACCCGGGACCCGCAGAAGCCCCAAGGCCCCCCCCCAGCAGCAGCCCGGAGACATCCCAACGCCGGGCCGGCCAGGCGGAGTCGGAGGTCGGCACCTTCACCACCCTCAGCCAGTGGTCCCAGGGGGAGCACTCCCAGGGTGAGGCGCCGGGCTCCGAAGGCTCGGAGACGGACATAGAGGGTAAGCGGGCCCCCAGGGCAGGGGGGGGCAAGACCAGGGGGCCGGTGGCAGGGGCGGGGGTGGGGGCCCTGCTGCAGGGGCCACAACCAGCCCCCTTCACCCGCTCCCCCCTCTCCCGCCCGCAGGACATGGGGAGCCCCAGGACCGGGCCAGCGAGACGGTGCAGGCCCCCGCGGAGGGCACAGGAGAGCAGGTGCCGGACCCAGGTAAGGCGGGAGGGCTGGGATGGCGGGAGGGCCCCCCGGGCGCCAGCCCAGGGGGGCCTCCGGCCTCAGTGGGGGAGGGGGGGCAGGGGGCCCCGGGACCCGACCCCGCTAGGGGACAGGGCCCTGCACTGACCCACCCGCCCATTTCCACAGGGCAGCCCCCGCGCGCGGCGCCTCCGCCGGCCGCGGCCCCAGCCCAGCGGATGCGGGAGTACCGGGCGCGGGTCCGCAGGCGCAGGGAGGAGCAAGCGGAGGACATCGTCCGCAGGGCGGAGGAACAGGGGGAGCGCATGATCGCCTCCGTGGACCGCATGGAGGCGGCCATAGAGCGGTCCATGGAGAAGGCCCTGGAGACAGACCGCCGGCTGGAGGCGGAGGTGCGCCTGGAGCGGAGGCGGGAGCGCCGGGAGCACCAGCGGCAGCAGGGGCTGCTCAGGGGCCTCCGGCAGGACATACAGGGCATGGTGCGGGAGCACAGTGCAAAGATGGACAGGTCCCACGACATTGGGACCTCCCTGCTCCTGCATGCGGGCACCATGTGTGCCTACGTGATGGCCGGCGCACCTCCGGGCGCCCTGCCCGCCCAGGTCCCCATGCCGGGCCCCTCGGCGCCCCCGGGCCCAGCCCTGCCGCCCCTGGCGCCCCCCCGGCCCCAGGGCCCTCGCATGCGCCTCCCAGTGCCCCCGGGCCTCCGGAGGGTCCAGCCCCCCCGGGGCGCGACCGGGGCACCGGGCACAGCTGCCCATCCGCCGCCCGGCCCCCTGCCGGGGCCGGGACCGGCCCAGGACACGGCAGGGGACACGGACAGTGGGGGGGAGGGGAGCTCCCAGAGCTCGGTGGGCCCAAGCGGCCGCACGAGGGGTCGGCCCAGGAAACGCGGGGGGATGGTGGGAAGGGGGGGGAGGGGGAGGGCCACATGAGGGCGGGTGGTGGACGGGGTCACGGGCACGGGGGTGGGGAGGGGGCACAGGGTGATTGTGTGAACTGTGTGGGCAATAAAGTGTTGTAAAGAGACAGTTGTCCCCGGCCCGTTTGTGGGGGGGACAGGGCTGTGGGACCGCGTGTACAGGGGCATGGGCACGGAACGGGGGGTGGGGCCCCCAGGGGCGGGAAGGCCCTCACAGCGGGCCCCCCCGGGCGATGTGGGTTGCAAGGGCGTTCCGGATCCTTTTGGCATACCGGTACTCCCGGGGGTTCCCTGCGTTCACGTACAGGGGAACAGGACCGGGGGGCCGGTGGGGCTCGGGGTACTCCAGGGCCGCCCCCTCGGTCTCGCACACATTGTGCAGAACGCAGCAGGCACCGATCACCAGGGCGGAGGTGGGGACGGTGAAGTCCAGGCGGCCAGCTATACTCCTCCAGCGCTGCTTCAGGGCCCCGAAGGCACGCTCCACCACGGTCCGGCTCGCACACAGGCGGGTATTGTATACCTGCTCCGCAGGGGTGCTCGGGACAGGGTAGACCTTCATCAGCCAGCGGGTCAGGGGGTAGGCGGGGTCCCCCAGGATGCAGGGGGGCATGGGAACACCCTCGATCCACCTCATGCCCATGTCCGCGAAGTCCCCCCGGTACATGCGGGCATAGAAGGGGGAGATGGTCATGATCCTGGCGTCGTGACTCCGGCCGGAGTTGCCCGTGTAGATGTCTATGAAGCGGGCCCGGTGGTCCACCACCCCCTGCAGGTGCAGGGAGTAGTATCCGTGCCGGTTCACATACTCCAGGGCCTCCCCCGCGGCCGGGCGCAGGATCTCGATGTGTGTGCCGTCCACGGCTCCGATGCAGTTCGGGAAGCCCCCGGCCGCGAAGCCAGCCATCACAGCGCCCTGGTCCAGGAGCTGGATGGTCCTGTCGAGGAGCACGCCCTCCACAGCCTCGCACACATCCCGCACGATGCAGGCGACCGTGCTGAGCCCCACCCCGAAGTGCTGGGACACGGAGCGGCAGGAGTCGGGCGTTGCGAGGGCCCAGACCCCTATGGCCACCCGCTGGACCATGGGGATGGGCTCCCGCATGGAGGTGTGCTGCCGCTCCAGCCAGGGCGTGAGGAGCTCCGCTAGGCGCAGCAGGGTGGCCTTGCCCATCCGGAAGTGGGACCCCCACTCGGCCTCCCCCCAGTGGGCCTGGGCCCGCTCCCACCAGGCCTGGGGCCGCTCCGTGACCCATAGGCTCCGCGCTATGGGCATAGCCAGCAGCGCTGCCCGGCGGAGGGTCTGCGTTGCCCAGCGGAACCGCCTCGCGGCCCCTCGGAGCGCAGCGGGCCGGGTGAGGCTCCGGCAGGCGGCCAGCCACGCCCCCCAGGCCCGGCGCCGAGCCCTGAGCCGGGCACGGACTCTCCTGCGGGCCTGCTGGCCCCGGAGGCGCACGCCAGCCCGCAGGGCCAGGACATAGCGCAGGCGGACGGCCAGGTGCACCCTCTCGGTCAGGAGGCACAGCTGCTCAGTGTGGTCACGGTGCCACTCAGCCGCGAGCGCGAGGAACATCCAGTTCCCACCTGCCCTATCGCGCTCCATGGTGCTGGGGCCCCGGTGGGGGCTGGGAGCGCTTATGGCGGCCCGGTGCTGGTGGCTCCGCCCGGGGGTCGGCCTCGCGGGCCTGCGCGCGCCCTGTGCCGGTGCGTTCCGGCTGCTCCCGCCCCCAGCACCCCGGGCCCCCTCCCCTCGCTGTTTGTAGCGGGATGGCCTTGAAGGTGCGATTAGGCAGACAGAGAGCTCGCTGTTGTTCTCTGCAGCTGTGCCGGGCCCGCACCCCACGCCTCGCTCTGTTGTGCTACAATGTTGCGGTGCGGGCCCGTGTTCCCTGTCCCGGGGGCCGGGCCGAGCCTCTCCCGGCCCTGGGCAGTCTGTGTGCCCTCCGGGCTCCGTGTCCCATTCCCTGTTGTGCTGGACCATGGCTGGCTGCCCATCCATGGGGCTCCCGCTGTCCGGCCCCCAAGGGGCCCCCCATATCTGGGCCTTCCGCGAGACCATGTCTCTGTGCGACCTGTGGCACACCCCTGCCGTGCAGCTGCTCCTGGCCGGGCCGGGGAGCCGTGCAGGTGCCTACGAGAGCCTGAGCTCCGGGCTCCGTTACTTTGGCCATGTGGTGAGCGCCCGTGATTGCCGGCTGCATGCGGAGGCCCTGGGGCTGGCTCGTTTCCCCGAGGGGCGCATCCCGGAGGTGCTGTGCGCCCATGTGCCCTGGAGCGCCTCGGAGACCGTGTCAGCGCTGGTGGTGTGTGGTCTGGGCGCCTACTCGGAGTGCCTGGCCGAGGGTGGCCCTGCCTTGGCCGTGAGCTACTTCTCCTGTGTTCACGGGGCCCGTGGGTACCAGCGCACCCGTGGGGCGGCGTTCCAGCGGCTTCTGGAGCTGGGGCATCTTCCGTGGCCCCCTTCTGCTGCCTGCTGTGTGCCGGAGCCCTCCGCGGTGGAGATGTCATCCCTGTTGGCGGTGTGGGCGCGTGTGGATGTGCAGCTGGCCCTCACCATGCCCGATCCCTTCGAGGCCTACTACCTGATCGCCCACTACATGTCCTTGCAGGGGTACCGCCGGGGCATGCTGCACTGGCCCCACCTGGTCCACCGGGCGGGCCACCCGGGCCCTGGGGCCAGCGGGGCCCCCGGCAGCGGCCCGTGAGCCCCGCGTCGCTGGCCTGCCCCCCCCCGCGTGGTGCCCCCGTGTGGGCTCCCGCCCCGGCCCGGGGGGGGGCCTGGTCCCCGCTGGCCGCTCCCGACCTGCGGACCCCACCTCGGTGAGCTCCCGCCCGCCTCGCTGCTTGCTGCTGCCCCTGGCCGTGGTCCTGGGCCCCCTCCATCCCCGTGACTCCGTGGGTGCTGCCTGAGCGTCGCTGGTGCTGCGGAGGAGCACCGCTGGACCCGGCTGCCCTGCCTGTGCCAGCCTTTGACTGTGGGGCCCCCTTCCTCCTCCTCCTGGCGCCCCTCCGCCGGCCTCGCTGTGCTTTGGGGGCCCCCAACGTGCCTTGCTCCGGGGGTCCGCCCCCCCCCCCCGAGACTGCCTCTGTTCCTGTGGGGGCACCTCCTTGGACTGGACTGGACTGGGGTGGTGTGGGGGTGGGGGTTGCTGCTGTCTGTGCCTTGCCCCGTGGTGGTGCCCCCCCCTCCCTGCCGGTGTTCCGGGTGGGGTGTTCCGGGCGCCCCTTCCCCCCTTCCCGGCCTTTCCCTGGTGTGTGTGTGTGTGTGTGTGTGTGTGTGTGTGTGCCCGGGCGTGTGGCCGTGCATTGTGCCCCGCTGCGGGACCGCTGTGTGAGCCGGCTGTCAGCCTGTTCTCGCTCTTCCCCCCTCCCTTCCCGTTTCCCTTGTGTGGGCGTTCCCTTGTGTGCCTTGTGGCTTCGTTTGCCCTCAGTCGGCCATGTCTGTGTCCCGCCCCTGCCCGGTGCCTTGTGGGGGTTTAGCGCCCGCCGGGGGTTCGGCTGCACGTCTGTTGTGCTGCCACGGGCCGTGATGGTGCGGCCCGGTTCCGGGCCGTGGTGCCGTTCCCGGCACGTCTGTTTGGGTCATTTTCCAACCCCCGGGCGTGGTTGCGCTGTTCGCCCCCCCTGGTGGTTCGCTGTGGTGAACCGGCCGCCCGTAACGTCTGAAATCACCCAATGACTGTCTAGTCTGTCATAAGAAATTACTCATGTTGTGGATTCAAACCCACAAGCTTCAAAAAGAACCTTGCAGATAAGGGCATTTTTTCAGTTAAGGGAAGTTTTTTTTCCTTCTGTCTTTCAGAGCATGTAGTAAGTGTACCACAGATGAGTGGGGATGGACAAAAAGCATGCATGGTCTCTGAAAAAACATTTGAGTCATTACTTGAGCAGAAGTTCAGTAATGTTAAAACTACAGTAACGAGTACCCAGTCAAGGGTCTTCAGTTTCACCTCTGGTTTTACACTTAAGACACCACACTGGAGTCCTGTTAAGCAAAATTTTGTGGGACTGCTGTAAAGGCTGAACTTATTAGAAACACAAGTTATGCCAAGTTAAATAAACAGGGCAAAGTAAGTTTTAATCAAGCACTACTTTACCCTTCCAGCTAAAAATATCATTAGTTTTAAAAAAAGTT
The DNA here is from genome assembly GCA_003113815.1 of Sphenodon punctatus. Lineage (NCBI taxonomy): Eukaryota > Metazoa > Chordata > Lepidosauria > Sphenodontia > Sphenodontidae > Sphenodon > Sphenodon punctatus. Next base: position 1,290,613 of record QEPC01006748.1, on the reverse strand, counting down.
AATGATTTCTTGGCAGCCTGTACTTAAAACACTATAGTACAGACCTGTCAAGCTTGATCTGCAATGCACAAAGCTCCTGTTCCCTGACACTCACCTGAATGGCTGAGAACAGAAGTGCTACATCTGTCTGCAGTTCAAGCTTGCAATACAATGCGCAGCACTCCTGTTCCTGCCATTCACCTGAGCAGAGAGGCTTACAATGCAAGATGGGAGAATTTTAACTACATGTTGCCAAGATATATATTCACTCAAAAGAGTGCCAATACTTTTAGCGCAGTGAGTATACTTTGTGTTATCAGGTTATAGAATTTGATTTATTCAATTCAAGCAGCAACACGCAGACTTTAGACTGGGGAAAACCTTTATTCGGCTTAGTCAGTAATTCAAGTTACACAAGTTCGACTTATATGAATCCCACTATATTTTCTTAGAATGGTTTTTAAGCCATGCCAGGCAAAGGCCACTAATACAACTAGCCTGATGTTACATAAGCTAGCATGATCATCTTCTAAAGCACTCTACCAATTATGAAAATAATCCAGCCAAGCTTTGAGGGGTCTTGAAAAAGCAATGGCAAACATCAAGTCATGAACACTTCTTGTAGTAAGTTATAAAAACTCAGTCCGACTTTCTACATTAAGTAAAAGTTTGTTACAAGAAAGGTGAAGCAACCACGCTTTGAGGAGAGCGCATTCTCTCCTCGTTAAATGCTGTAGTATTGCGTCAATGCAGTTTCCTTGCCAAGCTTCCAATTCTACAACCAACACAATATGAAAAACATCAGTTTCCTGAGGGACAAAGCTGGAACCTGCTTGGTATTGGGGTGCTGATGCAAATGAATATCTGAGAACCTTTTGATAACAAATCTCTTAAAACCTACCATCTGACATGTCCTTCAGGACTAGATTCTCCAGCTCACTCCACTCTGTGTTAAGTCTTTTCATTAGCTTGAACGCATTTACAGGATGTCCCAAGAATCCCTCTGGATCTTTCGTAGCAGTGGTCGTCAGCTGATCCAATTTCTCTGCCCATCTATAGAACACATAACCATATTACACTTAACTCTGCCTGTGTATTGTACAACAGATACCAAACTATCTTAATTTGTTGGAAGTTGTGTAGTTTTATTTTATTTATATGCAAAGTATTTCTGCATATAAACAAAGATGCCACCTTTCCCAGCCCATGTCTTAGTCGATATATAAACCCTGAAGTAGCATCTCTCGAACTGCCTGCAATTAAGCTAATGCACCAACATAGAACTTCTTGCCTCTTACTCTAGATTGTAGAGAAGTATGTGTGAATGTAGAAGAAACGTTAGCAATTCCTTTATACTATCTCACACAGGAATTAAATAAGACTCTTATCTGACCTTTTCAAGGCAATTGAGAAAGTATTACAGTGATCTCCCACTGGATCAACTACAGTTGGTGGAGGTATGCACGGTTTCAGACCTCAAAGAGTCCTTCCATCAGGCAAGTCAGGAGTTTGCTCTGGATAGTTAGACGAGAGATTAGGAGGTTTGAAAGCTGGAGAAGTTCTTCCCTGAACCACCTCCTTCTGGCTTTCAAACCACCTCCTAAACTCCCCACACCAACATCCCTATAGGAACAAGGTCTTGCTGGAATAGGAGACGAAAAATGCATCTTCACATCTCTACTGTGAGCAGCATCCAGACATCCAATGGAAGTCTATTCAGAAGAGAAGGGATCTACAACTGCAAATCTAAAAATCTGTTTTACCTCATTTAGTGCAGTAAATGCCCCCATGGGAACTATGTAGGTGAAATCCACCACCCCTTGCACAAACTCATGAACTTGAAAAAGAGTAATGGACAAGAGCACTGATTCAACTGTTGGAATTCACTTCTCACAAAGTGGCCACTATTTCTGATCTCTCTGTCCTTGTCTTAAATGGACTCCATTTGGCCATGGGTTTCACAAGCCATGAAAATTGTAAGTAATGACAATTACTTTGCTTAAAGCTACAGGAAGCTTTAAGTTCATCTACTATCAGTAGCTCTTACTTCTCTCACCTTGTTGTATTCCACCCTTTTGAATCTCAGATCTACCTGAGGCTCGTTTTTGCCTACACTGTATATACCTCTCTGCTTTGCTCAGTCTCCAGTTCTAACTCCTGACTTGCCGAATGATGAAGGACTCCGAGGTCTGAAAGCTTGCATACCTCCCACCAACTGTAGTTGGTCCAACAAGCGATCACTGTACTACATTGTCTATATTTGGGACCAATACAGCAACCTTTTCAGTAGTTTCAAAATCTAAAAATAACTAGGTACCTTTATATACTTGGGCTCTGGAAACAATTATTCTCAAAAGTTTATCTGAACAAAGCTCAAATTTTATTCTTAAAACTATGCATGCTGAACTATCTCTCTCTATAAAATCATACAGAAACTGAATCATCCTGACAGATATCTCCACTGAGATTTGTTTAGCCTTACAAAATTTTCTACTAGGGTGGAGTCACATTTTAATACCAGCATTAAAAAAAACCCAGCTGCTAACAAACCAGCTGCTTACTTTTTGATTTGTTCCAGCTTGTTCTCTTCTGCCTTGATATAATCTTTCAGTGAAGTCACTAGGTCCTTTTCTGTATGAATTAAGTCAGTCATGTGACCTAAAGAGGAAACAGGGATGTCAAATAACGCTCAGGTATTTATGCTGTTCACCATTTAGAAGGACTTCCCTTTAGGGCAAGCTTAGTGAAACACACACGATGCATTAGAAGCTTACTTGATCAGTCTGCAGTGTAGTCCCTTCACTGCTTGTAAAAAGAGAGATTTGGTTCTTCTTTTATAACTTGAAAGTTAAAAATAAATCTATGTTTGACACATTAAACTCTTCCTATGTAAGTGAATGCAGAATCAGATTCAGCATTATGAACTCACTGTGGTCCAGAGTGGATTTGATTTAAGTCAAGTCTATTTAAATCAGGATTTGAATCACTGGACAGAAAACCTCAATTTAATCATTGTTTTTAAATAAACTTTTCTGCTTTTTCAAAATAAAATTTAAAAGGTGCCTTCTCATTGTTTGATATATCCATTTGAACATGCAAGTCACAACTAAAAAATAGATGTAAGGCATCACAATCTTGGAAGGTACACACTATCCATTTTAAAATGATTATTTTGATATTTTCAATTTAATTTTATAGCTACATTGGTAAATAAAAATCATTCAACTTTCTAGAGTTTATTGATGTGGATGCTTGTGAAGTTAATGAAAAAAGATGCCAATTGACTTCAGCAGACTATTCATTCCACGTCTCCCACTCCATCCTTGGTCTTGCAGAGCCTCTCTTGGAATCTCAATTCATCAACCCTTTTGACTTTGCTTCTCCTCTTTTGCCCCTTCTTTCATCAGTTTCCTCTTCCACCTGTCCCGACTCAGCTGTCTCTGTCTTCAACGTATCTCTTCCTCCACCCTGGCCTCCTCTGCCCCCTTTTCCTGCCACCCTATCAACTCTCAACCCTGGCTTACCCCCACCTTTTGTCACCTCTGCTCCTGGGTGCCTCTGGCAGAAGTCTCACAAACATATCCACTTTCTGCATTTTAAATTCACCCTCTCAGCCCTGCCATTTCCCTTGCCAAACACTACTATGCCACCTACACAGAGTCTTACTCTCGTAATTCCCACTGTCTTCTTGACCTTCAACTCCCTTCTCAAATCCCCTTGTCCTCCCCATTCCATCCTCCCTCTCTGTGCAGGATCTTTCTGTATTTTTCAGTGACAAGACTGAAAGATATCTGCCCCGATGTCGCTTCTCACTTCGCTAGCATCCCTTATTTTCTTCTCTCCCCCCGCCTCTCTAACCTTCGTGGCCGCTTCCTTTGAGGTCACCTTCATACCATCCACATCAAACCCCTACCTGCCCCCTTGGCCTGATCTCGCCTCCCCCACCCGATCTCTATTGCCTCCACCGTCTTTCCCTCTCTACTGGCTCCTTTCCCTCTGCCTTCACACACTTGCCACTCTCCTCCTCCCCCATCCTTAAGAAAACCACTTTTGACCACTTCAACCACCATCCCTTCTCTCTCCACCCGTTAGCTTCCAAGCCCTTGGAAGGCGATGTCTACACCGGTTGGCTTCCTCTCCTCCAATCTGACTTCAGTCTTCTCCACTCTGAGACTGCTCTTGCCATAATCGCCAACAACCTTCTCTTCACTGAATCCAATGAATTCTACAGCATTTTTGTCCTGCTTAATCTCTCCGCTGCCTTTAACACAGTTGACCAAACCCTCTTCCTCGACTTGCTTCGCTCCCTTGGTTTCTGGGGCTTGGTCCTCTTCTTCTCTCTCCAGCTAATGCATCTTTGGCTGGTATTTCCTCGACATCCCCTCCCCTCTCAGTAGGAGTTCCCCAAGGCTCTGTCCTCAGCCTGCGTCTCTTTTCTCTCTCTACACTCTGTTCCTGGGCAAATTCATTGAATAGGGCTGGCAGATTGGCATGGCAAATCTGTCATTTCCATACGCTACAGTCAACAGAGTGGTCAACTGTTGAGACAGATCCACAACCTGAGAACTGAAAATTAAGCCATGAGAGCTAAGTATGGGAGAAATACACAAGAGCATGAGACTAGAAGAGGTTTCTGTGTTTAAAGATGCAAGATGGGATTTTCTAGACTGAAAGCTGGGTCCCAGTGGATACACAGACATCCTTTACCAATCTACAGAAGAGCCTCTGGGACGCCCAATATAGTACATGCTTATTTTGCTGTATTTATAAAGGCTTCCCCAAATGGTTACATGATTATATTGTCTCAAGTAGTATATAATTTAGAGTTATATTTGGGCTTTAATGTATTTTGTATTAAATTTACATTTAAAGTTTTGTGTTTTTTTTAAAGAAAACGTATTTATTTTTATTTATTTTATTATTATTTTTTATTAAATTTATACCCTGCCCCTCCTGAACCCAGCTCGGGGCGGCTTACAATAATAAAATATCATAAAAACAATGCAATACCTAAAATGGCATATATAACAATTTAAAACATATAACACAGCATATAAACAGGGCCTGGGCCATAAATTACTGGGGGTAGGGGGAATAAAACCCAACTACCCA